>CM033647.1:14655599-14666851 GCA_019512145.1 Engystomops pustulosus | reverse complement strand
CCCGTTACTAGCATGGTGTACCTAATAAAGTGGCCGGTGAGTGATATCGGCAGCAGACATCTGTATAGAAGCGCCTTCCATTAGCAATTAAAAGAAAGACGCCTAGAACTCCAGGAGATCTCTAAAATAGTTAAAAAAAACAACTGCAGCAACACGCTATGCAACTCGAGGCACTCTTCTTCACAAACCGTGGAAGCTTTCTTTGTCTGACCCTTGCACCAACTACAAGCATTTTATATTATATTTCCCATGGATACTGCTTAAACTAAAAACAGCCAAAAAAAAGTATACACCTTCGGATGCTTGTGTTGCGATTGGTTACCAGCACCCAGTGTCTTGTATTGTTAAAATGAAAAACATCAGTGCTGTCAAGGATACGTGTTTTCAATGCAATTTCTTGCTTCTCCTCTGCCAGTCTCTGCACTGGTTCACTTACACAGTGAACTCTGTATAAAGTATTAACCATGAATTACAAGGCGTCCGCAACCTGTCCCTCCATATATCTCTGAACTCATCACCAATCAATCCGTCAACACATAGGGGCAGATTTATCATTAGGCAGGATTTGAGCAGTTGTCTATGTGTTAGACTGGAAGGTTTCCACCAGTCGGATTTATAGTCCGGTGCAAATACAATTGTTTCTTGCAGTGAAGGTTTAGGGGTGCCAGGCCATGCAGCCTGGGCAGCCTAATTCCACTGCCAACACCAATTCCTGTTATAAAATATACAGTACAAACCCAAGTGTCACAGGTGCCCTGTGACCCATATCCTGGATCGCAGGAGCACCCGTGTCATCGGAGCCCCTACATAGCTTGAACTGCCCCTCCTGGCTCCAGCGGTGGTCTCTGCAGCTCCCACGGTTTGGCGCGTGCACGCTGGCTCACAGGAATTTAAAGGCCCAGCGCGCTGGCGCTAGCCTGCCACCTTCCCAGGTAATTTCCTGCCCCTTCCTGTGACCCTTGCCGTATCTTTGTGCCTCACAGCCTTAGAAAGCGTCCCTTGCGATTCTCGCTTTCCTGTGTGTTCCCGTGTATCCTGCGTTCCTGCTCCCGTGTGTTTGTCCTGAGTTGGTCTGCGTTCCGTGTGTGTTCCGTCCCCATCTGCTGACCGGATCTGCTGCTGCCCTGACCCTGTGCCTGGACCTGACCACGAGACTGTCTTCCACTAAGGTACCTCGACCGGCTGCCACCGTGGGCTAGTCACACTGTGGAACGACCTGGTGGTATCCTGCCGCAGCAAGTCCAACCCGCTTTGCGGCGGGCTTGGTGCCATTAGACTCCAGTCCAGGGTCGGCTGAACCACCTCCCGTGGATCCACGCATCCCGAATCCTGACACCGAGGAACCCATTGTACGTAACCCGGGACTGTCTGTATATGGGGTTCTCACATTTTCCTGTGGCGCGGAGAGGCATCAGGCTTGTTAGTTTTCAATAGTTTAAATTTTGCAAGTGAACACTAAAGCCGCAACCATGACAAAACCCGAGCTGTATGTGAAACTTCTGTGTTCAATCGAATTCTATATAATATTGCATATGAAGTTGATATAAATAATAAAATAATATTTATCAAAACCGTCCTCACAGACCATGTGTAAGGAAGAGAGTCATCACAGTAAGTATGGAAACAGTCTCTACGTGCTGGAGTGTAAGGGAAGCCGAAGGCGCACTGTGATGATGTCATCCCCCTGCCGGATGTAGTGCAGAGAAGATGAGAGGAAAGGATAGGACTAAATGAACAAAAAGGAAATACAGCGCCCCCGGGTTGTAGGTTTGTTCCTAAGTGAATTTGTATGTATGACTCCATACAATTTTTTTTGGTGTCTGTGACAATCGGATTTTAAAAATGGTGGGTTGTCATAGGAACCAGATTAATAATAAATCTTCATACAGACGCCCTTGATAACTGTTATAGTGATTATTGTAGACAGGACTAAAGTACAGTAAATTACCAATATCCAGAGGTCCGTTTGTACTAGGGGTCATTGTAAGTCGGGGTGTTAAGTAGGGGACTGACTGTATAATATAAGGAGGAGGTCACAATACTAGGAGGGCTCAATGGGTGGTGTTGGGGATACAATAAGGTATTTGTGATCACACTTGTGCCGGCCTGTAGACGCACTTGAGTGGGTATTACAGTTTGGGAATGCTACTGGTAAGGGGCATATTTAGGTCAAACCAAATTTCCAGCTTCTGTCCTTCTTCATCCTCTTAAATTCGGGAAGAATAACTTTTAGGATGAGGTGACTATGGGATACTATAGGATGAGGTGATGATTATGGGATACTATTAGGATGAAGGATGAATGATGATTATGGGATACTATTAGGAGAGGGGGATTATGGGATACTATTTGGATGAGGTGATGATTAGGGTACATTAGGATGAGGGGATGATTATGGGATACTATTAGGATGAGCTGATGATTAGGGATACTATTAGGATGAGCTGATTTAGGGGTACTATTAGGATGAGCTGATTATTAGGGGATACTTTAGGAGAGGTGATGATTAGGATATATTAGGATGAGGTGATGATTAGGGGATCTATTAGTGATGAGGTGATGATTATGGGATACTATTAGGATGAGTATTAGTATATGGGTGTAATATTAGTAATTACAGGTGCATTCTGGGTGCACTGGCGTCTGACAGCAGCAGCACACCACGTGATCTGTCAGCTTGTGGTGTGACGTCATCACTGGGCGCCGCTCACCACGTGGCTATGCTGTCTGGGAGCCGGAGGAGGGCAGCACGAGACCTGGTCGGTTGTAGATCGTTCCTTCCTGTGAGATGTCGCTAAAGAGGAAGGATCCGGATCCGGAGCCAGAGGTCCGGGACAGCCGGTGACCGCAGAAGAAGTCCCGCGGGGATGACGGAAAGCCGCTACGTGCCGCCCCCCCACCAGGGCCGGGCCGGGGTCAGCTTCGGGACGTTCACTTCGGGGAACGGTCGTACACAGAGAACGGGCTGCGGAAGGTCCGTCCTTACTACTTCGACTTCGAGAAGTACTGCAAGGGCCGCTGGGTGGGGAGAGCCTGCTGCAGCTTCAGTAAGGAGTTCCGCTCGAGCCGCTGGAGTATTACCAGAGGGCGGCCGGGCAGGGAGGCTGCGGCTCAACGAGAGCACCGTGCGGGACTGAGCGTGGTGCTGAAGGTGAGAGCGCCCTGCTGACCGGTATCTACAGCAGGCTCCTACGTACTCTCTCCGACCCATAGAACACATGATCCTCAGCGTAGTGTAGTGACTGGTGACTTGCAGGGGACCTATTTTTGTACCTCCTGAGGTCAGTAGTGAAAATATTTTTGATTGTGGTTCAGACCATTCATATTAACCAGTAGAGAGTGCGGTGGTGAGCTGCCACTGCAAGTGATTGCTTGAATTGTTATATCCCCCTGATTAAGGGGGGAAGGGGCCATGGGTAGAGATGAGCGGACCCGATGGTCGGGTTTGGCTGCCTGACCCGGGTGTCCCCCTGATCAGTCATAGCTATGGCTAGTTGCTAGGGTGGTCAGTATGTTTGGCCACCAATCTGGCAATCTGTCCAGATCAGGCAGCTGAACCCGACCATTGTGTCCGCTCATCTGTAGCATTGATTTGAAAGGAAAGTGTTATTAAACACATTGAAACTGCCACAACAGTAAAAATATCAAATATATCAATGTATATTGTGTTTTGGTAGGAGTGATGAGACCTGAGTACTTATCTTATCACTGCAATCGTCTCTCAGGGCTCAAATACCCTACCATAGACCCAGCCAGAGGTCACATTAATGCCTGTAGAAGCGTCATAGACGCTTGTACAGTCAATTTTTATACAGGTGGTCCCCTACTTAAGAGCACCGACTACTGACGATCCTAGTTAAACGGACTCTGGATGTTGGTAATTACTGTACTTTAATAACAGGTATCACAGGTGTCTGTAATTAAGCTTTATTATTAATCCTGGTTCTTATGACAACCCAAATCTAGTTGTCACAGAGACCAAAAGAATTTTGGGGTAACCGACTTGCACACAAATTCAACTTAACAAACCTACAGAACCTATTTTGTACGTAACCCGGGGACTGCCTGTACTTCAGAAAAACCCTGTGTGGATAAATCACATGAGGCTTTTCTTTTTTCCTTCAGTTAAGGACAGTATAGAATTGGCTGTTAGTGTGACAGACTGATTGTGATCCTGACGATGGCACAGTGTGAAGGATCATGCAAACAGGTGCTTTCCTTAGTTGCAGCCATGATGTGACCGGAGCTATATTAATTACTTAACTCCGGTCACATGACCTTCATCAGCGCGAGCTGCAGTCTTTAATGTTCTTTGACTGCTGCAGCTCATGGCCTGATGGAAGGTCCTGTGACACAGAGCTCAGTCTTCAAGTATAGCTCCTCTCACAATGGTCCACCTGTGGCAGTCTGTTTGGCACCGCATGATCCTGCACACAATGCCACGGCAGGATCGGTCTGTACCCTGACAGCTCGAACTGTAATATGGAGGAACAAGGAAAAAAGAAAATAAATCTTATACAACACCATTACAGCATCTGCCAATGCCTGGTCTGGGGACCTGCGGCGTGGACTATTTGTGGGAAAAATTTAGTGCGACCCTGGGCCCAGCACTCGTTGATCATAGTTATTATATTGTTTTCAGATGGTGGATGATTCTCATTGAGTAACATTCGCGTCTCTCTTTGTAGGATAACGATTTCTCAGACACCGGTAATGCCACGAGCCTCGGTGACGGCAGAACCCCTGCGCATCCTGGCCGAAGTGACGACATTGTGGTCGTGGATAAACCTTCCTCTCTGCCCGTCCATCCTGGGACGCTTCGGCACAACACAGTTCTTTTTATTCTGGGCAAAGAACACAACATGAGGAGCTTCACACTATTTCATGTCTGGATCGTTGACACTACCGGGGTGCTCATGTTTGCCAAGACGTATGATCGCTTTTAGGGATGGACATGGTCAGCAACAATACTCAGGTAGGCTGTGGCGTTGTACCAAGGGGCCCAAAGAGTGCCAAGAAAATATTCCCCACACCATGACACCACCACCACCAGCCTGAACCGTTGATACAAGGCAGGATGGATCCATGCTTTCATGTTGTTGACGCCAAATTCTGACCCTACCATCCGAATGTTGCAGCAGAAATCGAGACTCATCAGACCAGGCAGCGTTTTTCCAATCTTCTACTGTCCAATTTCGATGAGCTTGTGCAAATTGTAGCCTTAGTTTCCTGTTCTTAGCTGAAAAGGAGTGGCCACCCGTTGGTCTCTGCTGCTGTAGTCATTCTGCCTCAAAGTTGGCCGCCCACAGAACTGCCGCTCCCTGGATGTTTTTTCTTTTTTGGACCATTCTCTGTAAACCCTAGAGATGGTTGTGCGTGAAAATCCCAGTAGATCAGCAGTTTCTGAAATACTCAGACCAGCCCTTCTGGCACCAACAACCATGCCACGTTCAAAGGCACTCAAATCACCTTTCTTCCCCATACTGATGCTCGGTTTGAACTGCAGGAGATTGTCTTGACCATGTCTACATGCCTAAATGCACTGAGTTGCCTCCATGTGATTGGCTGATTAGAAATTAAGTGTTAACGAGCAGTTGGACAGGTGTACCTGATAAAGTGGCCGGTGAGTGTATGTTAGCAGCAACAGATGTGAAATAAGAGTGAAAGTGACAATTACTACCACTAAGTGTCGCTAGTGATACAACACTGGAGTTGGAGTTACAATTTCCGCCACTAGGTGTCCCTGGTGCTCATTAGTCTCTAGTACACTGGAGCTGTCATTAGCCGGAGTTACAAATTCCGCCACTAGGTGTTCCTGGTGCTCATTAGTCTCTATTACACTGGAGCTGTCATTAGCCGGAGTTACAATTTCCGCCACTAGGTGTCCCCGGTGCTCATTAGTCCCTATTACACTGGAGCTGTCATTAGCCGGAGTTACAATTTCCGCCACTAGGTGTCCCCAGTGCTCATTAGTTCCTATTACACTGGAGCAGTCAGCGGTGGCAGTGCACATTTACAGCACTAGATGTCGCTGTTGCTCCAGTCACAGTCACACACACAGTCAAACTCCGGTGAAAGTGGCAGGCGAACCTCCCGCTCACATCTTGCGGCCTATCAGCTCGGTCCCGCCCCGGTGATCGCTGTGATTGGCCAGTCAAATCTGACTAGCCAATCCCAGTGTTATAACAGTAAAAAGCTTATACTTCAGGCTATTCCCGCTCTCCAGTGGCGCCATTTTCCTGTGGTATCAGTGGAGAGAGGAGCTGAGCCTCAATGTGTCACACTGCAGTACACCTAATGTACGCAGTGAAATTAAACACTTGCTGAAAGCATAAGAAAATGGGTCCACAAATAAGGCTTATTTCACACTTACATTAGTCGGACACATTCCTCTTTAAAATGAAACAAAAGCCAGCCACAAGGGGAAATAAAGCATGATTTATAAAACAAAATTAGTGCAAGACACCAGAAGACTCTTCTCAATAACTGTAAAGCTTTTGCTCCACCGCTTAGGAGAGACTGCATTGCTGAGGGATGAATCCGAGCTAAGGTCGTCCGGACAACTTGGGTGGCCTGATCAGAACTCCTTCTCCTCCAGATGGTAATTGAGATCCATATGGAATTCCTACAGTTGTCAAAGTAGAGCTGGAGTCATTTGCCGCCTGGCTTGGCCCACTCATACTGGCCACATGTCTATTATGCCTCTCGAGAGTGGGATTTATCAAAAGAAGTGCAGTATTTTTGCACTTAATATGCACCTACTAGTTGCCTCCGTATAAGAAACAAAATCACAGCATAGCGCAACAGAACTTCCAACACCATAAGGCTGGAGATGTTTTATTCTCCTCACAAGAATTGCTAATAAAAAGGCCTTAAAAGTTAAAATCACAATCACGCATGCGGCTACTGCCGACTCTGAGTTTCTCCCTGACCACTTCTTCTCGGGGCTTGCATTTTAAAGTATTAGCTTATCTGCTGCTCAATAATATGTCATGTTCCAGGAAAAGGTAGGTGATGCACCTGTCATTTTGGCACTGACTACATCTGAATTTGCATCTTTTCCCGTTTCCACCATCATGAGCAGAATTTCGCTAGGTGAACGTTGATCTGTAATGCTAATGAGCTGAGTTATGCACTTGTCGAAATGAGGATTGTGGGTGTCCTCCTCATAGCAACATTCGTCTCTAGTTGGCATAGGAACACAATTTGAACACAAACACCAATTGGTGTTACCAATTTGGTCACTGGTTAAGTGTTGTTATAGCGGAATTCTTTGCATCTTCCGTTCTGGGCATTCTGAAAAATTGTTGGGAATTTTCCAGAAAGTTCAGCAGACGAGGGAAAGTCATCAAAATGTCTTGCAACTCCTGAAAAAAATCAAAAACACATTTAATACAGACATCTCAAAATCAAAACATAGGGGGCATCACAATGCGCGATAGCAGTAAATTGTGTAAAGGATATATTCCTGGGTGTTAGGCCAGAGTACAAGTGCCAGCCAGACATATGAGAGGGTAGTGTAGTACTCCAGCCTCATGACTATAGTATTTCTCATTGTTATATGCAGTATACTGCTGGAGTACTAAAAGTACCAGCTCATATGCTGAGTATTCTGCCAACAGTTCATCTACTCAGGCAAAAGCTCATATAGTCAGCATTATTGGTGGGCATTACCTTGGTGCTGGGAAAATGCGAGAGTCTCTCCACTCTCAGGATGATGCGCCGGCCTCGGTGATGTCATTTTGTCGCGCGAGGTTCAAAGCTTGGGCATGTGTTATTGTACACATCTCCTACATTGCCAGGAAACAAAACACAGGGGGCACCATAGTTTGGGGAACTTTCCCCGCGGCTATAGAGTCATACACTCCCTGTACGTTGGTTGCTCAAGGTCTAGGAGCCAACTACCGTGAGGGGCCACAGCCAAGAATTAAAGAAGGGGGCTATATGGGTGATCTCTGGAGAAGCATTATTATAACGCGGGAGCAACATTCACTTTATTGAAGAAAAACTGTGGTGGGGGGGTGTACCCAAGGGTTTCCACCACCCATTACGACTATTTTCCCCCATATGTCAACTATGTGCCAAGTAGGTGTGGAGGGACGTGTAGTGAGCCATGCCTGAGGGTGGAATGAGCCACCATGTTTTTATTGGGGACAATGGGGCAGATTTACTTACCCGGTCCATTCGCGATCCAGCAACGCGTTCTGTGCGGTGGATTTGGGTCCGGACGGGATTTATTAAGGCAGTTCCTCCGCCGTCCACCAGGTGGCGCTGAAGTGCTGGAATGCCCTGAAATTCACCGGCCTATTCCTAGTGAAGGTAAGTGCAATTTTCGCGGCACATTTTTTTAAAAAAAATGCGGCGGTTTTTCCAAATCCGTCGGGTTTTCGTTTGGCCACGCCCCCCGTTTTCCGTCGCGTGCACGCCGGCACCGATGCGCCACAATCCGATCGCGTGCGGCAAAATCCTGGGGAAATTCAGGGAAAATCGGCGCAAATCGGAAATATTCGGGTAACATGTCGGGAAAACGCGAATCGAGCCGAGACTTATTAAAAAAACAAAAACGGTGGCCGGGAGGGGCCCGTTTAAAAAAATAAAGATGCACTTACCTCCTGGCGCCCTCGGGGGTGTCCCCTGCTGCCGCGGGAGCAGCACTGGAATCAGCTTCCAGCCGGCCATGGCAAGCCACGTCCACACGTCCCTATTCAAAGCATTATATATGCAGGACGGATGGATGTCGGGTCTGTCCGGAAGCTGAATCCAGCGCTACTTCTGCGGCTATGTTGGTTTACATGGCTCATGGACCGAAGCGCAGGACACCCAGAGGGCGCCAGGAGCTAAGTACATCTTTATTTTTTGAAGCAGCCCCCTCTCGGCCACCTTTCATTTTTTCCCCTTAAGTGATGATTTTCTGTGTGGTTATTTACATTTGGACTATGTGGTATTAAATGGGCCAATGAGCGTTTATTATTTGAGCAGTCATACAGAGACCTGTGCTCTACAACGCTGCCCCGTCTGCTCTATAACACTGTTCCATAGCCTTGATTAAAGTGACAGGACAGTGGATTTTGTTATTTATTGACAGTGATTTTCCGAATTGCATCTATCAGAATTTCTTTTGTAGTTCTCTGCCATCATGGCAGGAGAGCAGTGGTGGCACTAATATGGTACAACATCCAGACCATCTTCCTCCAGACTGGGAAGAGGCTAGTCCAGCCTGGAAGATTATATGGATAGAGAGGGGATAGTGGATCTACAATCTTTTAGTCCCTCAAATGGCCTCCAGTTCTGCTGGGAGACCATAATGGCAAAGGTATTTGCAGATATACAAAGCCTAAAGCAGTTACAATAGGAAAACAAGGCTGAAATCATGACCCACCGGATAATTTAAGAAGGAACCCGCATTCTATTATGTTATATAACAAGAATTTACATAACATGCACCAGTTTTCTAACAAAAATCTAGCAATACCTAGCAAAAAATGACAGGGGGTGAACTCTACCGACAGTGATAGTAGAATCTCTATATGACACTATGACCATTATTTGCCCTTCTGTTTCAGGTGTCTGTGCATCCGCTAGATATTTACCCAATTTCTGGACGGCAGGAGACACTTGTGGACGTGACATCTGCATCGCCATGTAAGTAGTCAGTATTGCTCACCCATGTATAACATTTCAGGTCCAGTAATGGAGACCTCTACAATATCCTGAAAACTCTCTATATTCTGATAGATGGAGCATGTTCTGCTTTCATGGCAGTGCCTCCACCTAACACATAGACGGAAGAAATCTCGCATTCCCATATGCAAGACGAACAACAAGTTACGTGTGATACTAAACCACCAACAATCCTGATAATATCCGTCCCCAACAGTTATATATAAATGTATTGTGAACCTATAGAATAGCTGATATTATATTCTATATGTTATATTCTTATTATATATTATATTCTTTTTGGATAATGGCAGATCTGGAGCAGAGATGACCAAGCTGCCGGCAGTACAGACGGAGCAAGATGTGGTGACCCAGAATAATGGATCCATCCGTCATCACAAGCCCCAAAGCGAGTAGAGAAGGGGCAGAGGACTGCAGGGGAGTTCAAGTGGCCATTAGGAGGCTGTGGTGATTGGCCCCTCTCCCCCCCAAGTAAGGTCACCAAGGGGTGGGCTTGGGAGGGACTGAGGGCCCGCCATAATGCTTTAAAAGTGGGGGCCTCTTTCCTTCTGCCCTCAGGATTGTAGATGCGAGGTAGATTACAGGTGTCACATCTTGCACATGTCACAACATAGGCAGAGTTTACTCGTGCCCAAATGCAATCTGAAGTTGCGCACAAGCCGATTGCCATTCAGCTGCAAAGGTTTTCCCAAGATTAGAAGAACTTGAAGGAACATGTTGGGTTTACAATTTGTTTGCACTTTCTATACTGTTATTTATTAATTTATATTTCATAATAAATAAAACGCTGTGGCCTACCTAAATCACCCAATACAATCCATGTTACTCTGTCCTTTAATGGGAGGTTTTTGTACAAGGGACAGGGTCGAGAGCCAGGTTCTTGGATGGGTTGCAAATCCCTGCAGTCCCCAGGTAATCCGTTATATTAAGAGTCGGCCCCTGGAGCTAGAAGTATCAGATGTCCTGTATACAGAGGGTCCGATGGCTGCTCCTGATAAACTGCTGCCATGGAGGAATCCCGAGACCAATCACAGACAGACAATTCCCTGTTCCATTGACTTGTACAAAGCAAAAATGTTCAGACGTTGTCCACCAGGACAATAATGACATACTTATAGTGATGACATCATCAGAGGTAATGGAATATCAATCTCTCTTTTTTCATTACTATGTAGTTATAGAAGCTCAGCCAACATAAAGACCGGACACCAAACGCCTCCACAAGCCCAGGATAGCCAACTGTGAGCGCCTGAACAGGAACGACTTGTGAGGACAATAACAGAGGTAGGGTAGTAACAGATATAATGTAGAGAATATTATCACTAATCCTATGTATCATATTCAGGGAAAAGAAGAACACCGGCCTCCAGATGATCCGCTCTCTCTCCATCCACCATCCAAGACATAGCTGCTGCCAGGATGCAGGAGCTGCACGCCGCCATCATCAATGAGGTGATTATACTCTTATATAATCCTTTACATCATACTATAAGGCCACTTTCACGCTGATGTTGACAGATGCCTATAGCGCCCAATTCATTACAAATCACGTCAGCATCTGAGATAAGACT
>CM033647.1:14359946-14640158 GCA_019512145.1 Engystomops pustulosus | reverse complement strand
TATACACGATGCTGTGAGCAGGACCGGTGCCAGCACTGGGTATACCTGGGCAAGTGCCAGGGCCCAGAGCTGCTGGGGGGGCCACATAAGACTGTACATAAGGTAATCATGGGGCTGAGGGGGGCTGTATCTAATGAATCCATAGGGGGTGAGGGGGGCTTTATATAAAATAACCATAATGGAGGTGTTTGGGATGTTAAACTAGGGATTATTTTAGGGAACAGATTTAGTCCCTGAATATTTAATGCCGCCATGTGAGTTCAAT
Organism: Engystomops pustulosus; assembly: GCA_019512145.1. Lineage (NCBI taxonomy): Eukaryota > Metazoa > Chordata > Amphibia > Anura > Leptodactylidae > Engystomops > Engystomops pustulosus. The sequence goes on along the minus strand of CM033647.1, from coordinate 14,639,893 downwards.
GCAAAGAGGCCCACTGCCGCTCTGTCGCCCAGGGGCCTACTGAAACCTGGAGCCGACCCTGCTTGTGAGTATGACATGTATTCAGCCAACAGTTTTGTACAGTAGCTTTAATTTCTAAATAATTTGGTTATCTAGATCTTACTATTAAACTACTGCTTATGTTCACAGACAGCAGCTCGGTTATTCCGTTTTGCAGAGCTTCAAATAGTAGATCTCTGTGCAGCCCTTCTCCATAGCTTTTAGCATCAGAACAAGCACCGTGAGCAAGACCCTCAGATCCTACGGACACGTCCATGTGTGCAAAACGCCTGCAAAAACTTTACAGTTTTCAGGCTAGATTGAACACACTGCTGTGTGCATGAAGCCCAAGTATGTGCCCACTTTTCTACTGTGAGGATCTGTATGGATTTTTTATACCACAGCAAAGACACACGACCCCTAGTTAAAGACGGATCTTACTACCCACTGTGACATACATATACAGGCAGTCCCTGGGTCACGTAAAAGATCGATTGTACTTAAGTTGAATCTCACCCCCTCCTCCTCTCCCCGGGGCCGCCATGTGCCCACGTGCTATGGTACGGCGGGCAATGGCAGTGTGAATGCGCCCTTGGACTGGACGCATTACCTTAGGTTACCTTTGTGTCTCATGCTGGAAAGTTTATCTTTGCACCTTATATAAGATCCTTCTCACAGCCCTGACATCAGCGCTTGTGGACATGCCAGGAGCAATAATGTCAGGGCTGTGGGAACGATTGGATTGTCACCCCCCTCATCCTCATAGACTGTAAGCTCTTGTGTCACCCCCTCATCCTCATAGACTGTAAGCTCTTGTGTCACCCCCTCCCCAAATACAGTATAAAATAATCACCCTCATCCACAAAGCTCTGCACAATGCTACTCTTTCCGTTCAACATTCATCTCAATCTATCGCCCAATCTGTGCTCTTCGATCTTAGATTATTCTCTTCCTTAACTTGAACCTCTCATTCAAATTTCCTAGACTTCTCCAGAGCTGCTCCAATTCACTGGAATGCCCTACCTGTTATCCTACAAACACCATATACCAAGCTCTAGGCTTCTCTGCAGTACAATTGACCTTGGACATTGTATATAAGATGCAGCTGATTACTGGTTCAAGTAGCACCATTTTTATATATTAAAGAGAACCCGTCATGCAAAATAACCCCCTAAACTAAATATATTTTCATTAACTGCCATTAGAGAGCATTGCCTCTATCCCTTCATTGTTCCTCTACATGCCTGTAAACCTAAGCAATGAGGTCCTAAAGATGTATGCAAATGACCTGTGAAATGTCCACTGAGTCATTAGCATATTCAAGCTGTCCAGCTTATTCATGAGTGGGAGGCACAGCCACACCTCCAGTGCCTGACTGACAGCCTGAATAATGATGTGAGGCTGTATAATGATGTGAGGCTGTATAATGATGTGATGGCTGCTCCATGTGCTTGCTGGAGGCCACGCCCCCTGCAGCCTGTGTGTGTGTATAGGAGATACAACAGCTCCAGGATGCAGCCATGATATAGCAGAACATGTCAGGTACTTGTGTAGCTGATGTCTGTGTCTCACACATGTTATAGCAGAACATGTCAGGTACTTGTGTAGCTGATGTCTGTGTCTCTGTGTATTAAGAGGATGCAGCATGTCAGCAGATGCAGCACACATACCAGCAATGCTTTACTATACATTACCCACAGACATGAGCAGGGGGAGGGGTAACAGGGGTGAAATCACTGCCTCTGACCATGTGACCAGCCTCATTTACATAATACAGAAAAGATGATTTTACAATGATTAATGTATGAAATAACTAGATAAAGGCTGGGATGGGATCCTTGTGAGCTGCTCCAACAGGTAGAGGTGACAGGTGTCCTTTAAATTATTTTATTCTGTTCCCTTATAAAGAATGTCTAGACCATTATACAAGCTTTTATACCACTTGTGTCCCCCCTCATCCTCATAGACTATAAGCTCTTGTGTCACCCCCTCATCCTCATAGACTGTAAGCTCTTGTGTCACCCTCATCCTCATAGACTGTAAGCTCTTGTATCACTCCCTCATCCTCATAGACTATAAGCTCTTGTGTCACCCCCTCATCCTCATAGACTGTAAGCTCTTGTGTCACCCCCTCATCCTCGTAGACTGTAAGCTCTTGTGTCACCCCTTCATCCTCGTAGACTGTAAGTATCTAGAACTGAGTAATGCTCATGACGGTACGAGATACGTGTAAACGTGCTGCCAAAATTACAGTATAAAAAGCAGCTACGTGGAGGATGTAGTAATGAATCTAAAGTATTTCTATCTATCTATTATCTATCTATCTTCTATCTATTATCTATCTACCCATATTCCTTATCTATCTTCTATCCAGGTTCCGACCTCCAGTATTATCCTCTATCCCTAAAATTATAGCCTAATGGGTCAGTCACAATTTCCATGGCTTCTGTTTGATTCCGTTTATGCCACTTGCGTTACTCGAGTTTGAAAACAAGGCGCTGCAACTTCCGAGCAGACACTAATGAAGCACTTTGATACAGTGATGTGGTTGTCAACAGCTACAATAGTTTACTAAACACAGGAGCCGTCCCAGGAGACCCTACACAGATAATATAATTCATGGTCCCATAATAATTAAAGGGAAAGCCACTGGTAACCGGCCACATGCAGCTGTACCCCAATATGTCATGTATTTCGAGAAAGCTTTGTTTCATGTCAATGCAGCAAAGTCTAGTATTTGTAGCCTCACGTGCTATTATTTGCTCAAACATGTTAAACATTTCAGACTAAGGGCACATTCACATGGCCGTCTGCCCATAGACGGCAATAGCGGCACGGCGGGGATCCGGTGCCACACATGTCCGGCCCGCACACCGCAAAAAGATAGAGCATGCTCTATCTTTTGGCGTGTGTGCGGCTGTGCGCCGCTATTCTCTATGGAGGGAGGAGGGGCCGCCTCCTCCTCCCAGGTTCCGACCTCCAGTATTATCCTCTATCCCTAAAATTATAGCCTAATGGGTCAGTCACAATTTCCATGGCTTCTGTTTGATTCCGTTTATGCCACTTGCGTTACTCGAGTTTGAAAACAAGGCGCTGCAACTTCCGAGCAGACACTAATGAAGCACTTTGATACAGTGATGTGGTTGTCAACAGCTACAATAGTTTACTAAACACAGGAGCCGTCCCAGGAGACCCTACACAGATAATATAATTCATGGTCCCATAATAATTAAAGGGAAAGCCACTGGTAACCGGCCACATGCAGCTGTACCCCAATATGTCATGTATTTCGAGAAAGCTTTGTTTCATGTCAATGCAGCAAAGTCTAGTATTTGTAGCCTCACGTGCTATTATTTGCTCAAACATGTTAAACATTTCAGACTAAGGGCACATTCACATGGCCGTCTGCCCATAGACGGCAATAGCGGCACGGCGGGGATCCGGTGCCACACATGTCCGGCCCGCACACCGCAAAAAGATAGAGCATGCTCTATCTTTTGGCGTGTGTGCGGCCGTGCGCCGCTATTCTCTATGGAGGGAGGAGGGGCCGCCTCCTCCTCCGGGGGATTCTGTGTTAGGAAGTGGGGTTGGCTTCTGAGTGAGGAGGGATACAAGACCTGGGGGCTAGCGTTATAGTAGTTATATTCTTCCACATGTGACATAAGGTGACCCGGCTCTAGGGCAGGGGGATGGGAGGGGGTAGATAGGATAGCACGCAGTAGGCGTGCATAATTAGGAACTGAAAGAGTGCCGGGCCGCCTGTGTGACGTCCACAGTAGCCCCTTGAGTCCAGGACAACAGGCCGCCCAGTAAGTGTTTTTAGTTTAAATCTTGTCTACCCGAGTGGTAGAAGTGCAGAGCACAGATGTTATCTACAGGAGTTGTTACTACCTTGTATTTGGGCAGCTATTGTTTGGTATGGTCCCATATTATTCCTATCCTCATGGCACCCATACACAAGCATGTATAAGCATCTGTAAAGACAATAAGGTTCAACCCAACACCGTCACGGATCCTGCACAACGCCTCTGCAATAAAGCTTCCTCTTCACAAACATCTTAGCCCCATCTTCGATATCCGGCTGTTCTGCACCATGTTATGTTGTCTTGTCTTTCATAAATCGTCCCTATGGGAGAGAGAGAGAGAATGTGAATTAAAGGGAATCCTTCACCACCGCCATCAACTCTTTACACCCCTTAATAAATGCTGCTCCCCTGTTTTTGGCATCTATTGGTATTTTCTCTCTAGTCCCCACCATTTTTGGATAAACAGTGTTGATATTTTCGGATCCCTACTGTCGGATAGGCAGAGTTTGACAGTCTGTAACACCCATCTGACAGTATAAGCCTAATTAAAATAGTTGCAGTAGCTAATATGCTAATGAGGCAGATGGGTGGTTCTAGGCTGGATCAGACAGTGTGGCTCCACCCATCTGACAATAGGGATCCAAAATATAAACACTGATTATACAAGATTGGTGGGAACTAGAGTTTCTGGGTGTTATGTGACTTGTAATCATCACTTTCTTACAAATCCCATCTATTTTGGTGGGATCGGCGGATCCAATATGTAATTGGGGAGATTTTCCTTGAAAACATAAATGTAAGTGGAACAAAAGATTGAACGTTTTAAATTCAATTGTTCCCATGGTCAATAAGCTACCAAAGTGGTATAGCAGCTGCCCCATTCCTCTCTTACTACTGCAAACACATGCAAGCTCAGCCAAACTGAGCATACAAGTACGGAGAAATCGGGTGGAATAGCTGTCAATAGAACAAGCATTTTATCGAAAAAGTGTCTAGCCATCTTAAATCATACAAGTCTTTGAAGGGATTTTCCAGGGTAAAAATGTTTATAGAATATGTCCTAAATCAACACCAGGCACCCCACCGATCAGTTCTTCATAGCAGCCAATGCACACAAAATGTACAAGAAACAAACAGCTCCGTTCTCCCTGTAGTGGTCAGACCACGTCACTGCGAATCAGCTCCCATTCATTTAATTGGAAGCTATGCTGTAGTGACAATTCTCAGCCACTACAAAGAGTATGGCGCTGTGTGCATCCGGTTACGTTTTGTGTGTATCAGCTGCTCAGAATATCTGATCTGTTGTGGCGCTGGGTGTTAGTCCCTGACCAGTCCTATATTGATGACCATTGGGTAGGTCATTGATATTTGACCTGGAAAATCCCTTCAAGCTTGTGATGAAATTGTTCTTACTTTGGCCATTGCTTCTTTTTGTCGGTCAGCGGCACATACATGACACCCATGAGCCGAGCTTTTGTGATAATCCCGCCACTATCTTTATCATACTGCTCAAGAACTTGACTTCCACCTTCCGGCCCCACAGGTAGGATCAGTCTTCCCCCGGGCTTCAACTGGTTCAGTAGCTGCTCAAGATAAAAGTATGATACATGAAGTGGTTAAAACCTATGACATCATAAGTAACATCTATGCAAAAGACTAATGCTGTACCCCAAACATATTTATCATAATATTTGAGGAGTCCGAAACCTTGAGGTCACGTTCCCGCAGTTCATTATATTCCTGGTCATCCCTGGACATGTGATGTCACACCGGCGCACGGCTTGTTATATTCCTGGTCATGTGACACACAGGTGCACCGCTCGTTATGACCTTGTTCATATGATGTTAAACAGGTGCGCAGCTCATTATATCACTGGTTATGTGATGTCACACAGCTCGTTATACTCCTGGTTATGTGACACACAGGTGCACCACTCGTTATATCCTTGTTCATGTGATGTAACACAGGTGCACGGCTCGTTATATCCCTGGTCATGTGATGTAACACAGGTGCACGGCCCATCATTGTCATCACAGAGAGTAATTATAGCTTTGTAATATAAAGAGGCGCGCACCTGAGTAACATCTCATAACCAGGGATATATGAGCCGTGCACCTGTGTGACATCACATGACCGGGGATATAACAAGCTTCGCACTTGTGTGATATCACATCACATCACCAGAGACCAGGAAGTAACCAAGGAAGCTTTCAGTTGATTCAGAGATCAAGAAAAAACGCAAATAATTGACACAGAAAGAATACTGGAAAATTGTATAATTTTCCATCCATTACACAAACAACAACTCGGATGGGATCTCCTCTAATGTGGCGCTGAAGAGCAGGGGCAGAGCCACTTAAAGGACCAATATCTATTAGAATATCAGGTGGATCCTGAAAGAAGCGGCCGACACTCTATTCAATGTGGTGTCCTCACAATCCTCCCTCCCTTTCACTTCGATGTGAGTATGCTTAATAAATCTCTGCTTTGAGGACGGCCGAGTCACACAGCTCCCTCATTCCCCCTTCCCTCAGGATTTCTCTTCAGCGAGTCAAACACAGCCTACTCCATCAATGAGGTAGCTGATCCCAGACACACAGTGATCAGGCTGAAGAGAAAATGAGCCGCTTGAGTCTCCTGGCAAAGTGCCAGCAACTTTTTTTTTTTTTTTTTTTTTAAGTGATTTTAGCTAGATCTGAGCCATGGATTGTAATAGAAAAAGGAGCACAGTCTGAACACTTCTGTGGGAACCTGTATTTAACTTTTACAGGGAAAACCTGATGACAGATTCTCTTTAATTAGAGACAATCCGATTGAGATCACAAATGTAGGCAATGCAGCTTCCACTGCCAGGGGCAGAGCCAACAAAATCTTATGGTAGTTATACACAGAAAAGAGGCTGATGTGGATGGTGGGTTAATAGAGCAGCTCATGGGAGGAAAAGACCTGGTGCTATAGTAAAGATCAGGGGCGTAATTACATTATATCCATATTATGCTGCACTTTGTACATCATAATATGTATATAACAAATATGTGATGTATATATGCTGCATCTGTGATGTGTATATGCTGTATGTGTATACGGTGTAGGCTGCTGCATATACTGTATGTGTGTATATATTCTGTGTGTTTGTATAAGTCACTGTATGTGTGTGTATATTCTCTATATGAGTGTTCATAAGTGTATAAAATATGTGATTTGTAACTTGCATGTGTTAGTATACAAATATGTAGAATTTTGAAGTTGGAAGGTGGGCCCCAAGCCGAAGCCTGCTAAGGGCCCCTGCCACTACTAGTTACGCCACTGGTAAAGATGTGAGCTCATTCAGTATAGTTAAGCAGGAAACCCAGTGACTGGGGATGCCCCTATTATACACTTACCTCCTGTGGTACTGTAGCAGCTGCTGCCCCGACATGAATAGCATCATAAGGACCTTCTTCAGGATGACCAAGCCTCCCATCTCCTACTGCACACATCAGGGATATAGAAAGAAGTATTTTACAAGGAACACACTCCACCAGCTGTACTGCCTCAGCGTAAAGAGGAGGTATCAGAGACTTATATGTAAAAGTGTAAATCCTATAGGTACCCCCCCGCAATATAGCTCCAATGTATAAAAGTGATAAAAGTATAAAAATTCTCAATACATCACCCATATTACATCTGCACTTACCTATGAATTTTACACGTCCAGTGCTAAGTAGTTCAGGATCATCTTGCTGGACATTTTGAATAGAAGAAAGGACAAGCTGCTCAATGTGTTCTATGCCTACAACCTTCCCGGTAGGACCTACCTAAGGAGAGGGGAGTAAAATACAGTACATACAGTATAAACCAAAATTGAACATACACAAATAGGGAAAGGAAAGGAGTTATAATGGTGTAATACGTCTATCACAGTATACTGATCGTGCTTCCCTATAATAATTATACTCCATGAAGCTTGTTGGAGAGCATAAATAAAACCTCTTTTTCAACCCTCAGAACAGGGGGGTGAGAAAACCAACAAACAGCAAATGACGTCATAAATGGTAGAAAATTGTAAATTTTATTAAATTCAAATATAGCGTACTGGTTAAAAATGAGCCCCACTACAAAAGGGGGGACACAAGCAAGAGTTGCATCGCAGGCAACAGATCAATACATCCATATGTAAAAAACACATGTATGGGCATCCGTGGCCTTATACAAATATGCAATAGTGACGTTGGGGAGCATGAAAGGTGATAGGTCACATAACCTGTAATCAAGGCATACATACTGCTGTATCAAGCTTACCCATATTGAAATCGTTGCCCGAGATAGCAGCAACCCCGACGCGCGTTTCGGCTGAGAGACAGCCTTCGTCTGGGGGTGTGAATAGTGAGGAAGCTGTAATGTATTTAAAGGGGTTGTCCACTTACACAAACCATATCAATCATTTGCTGAAAGTAAATGTTATACAACTTTCCAATATACTTTCTGTATCAATTCCCCTAGATCTCTGCTTGCTGTCCTTCTATGGGAAGCTTCTATGTTTACTTCCAGTGGATAGATAGGAATCTTGCCATTACACAAACAATATCAATTATTCGTGGAAAGTGGACAACCCCTTTAACCCCTTAATGACCGCCCTATCGGGAATCTACGTCGGTCATTAAGGGTACTTCTTCTGACGCGACGCCTTTCTACGGCGCCGTGTCAGAAGAAGATTTCGGGACATCGGGTCCTGCAAGTGCCGGTATCACAGCCCAGACCCGGCACTAACACCCGGGATCGGAAAAACTCAAATATAATGTAAATACAGTATATAAAACACAAAAACACACGGAAAATTTACATATTTGGTATCACCGCGTCCGTATTAATCTGTACAATAAATCTAAATCAATATTGAACCCGCTCGGTGAACGACGAAAAAAAAAAACTACGAAAAACTTCCTGTAACATACAATTCAAACACCATCACAAAAAATGTTTTAAAAAGTGATCAAAAAAAAGCTACGATCCCTAATATGATACGACTGAAAAGAACAACTTTTCGCAAAAAATAAGCCCTCAACCAGATCTGACAACAGAAAAATACAGAAGTTATAACCCTAAAAAGTTGTCAATAGTAAAAACAATGCGATATTCTCCAATATTGGTTTTGCTCAGGAAAATTGAGCAAAGATAAGAAAACCTATATAAATGAGGTAACACCGCAATCGTAGTGAACCAGAGAATAAAGATAAAATATTATTTTTATGTTACGGTGAGCGGGGGAAAAAAATGCTAAAAATCCAAAATAAAAATTGATGATTTTGTTTGTGTCCCCCTTGAAATAGTTAATAAAATCTCATGAATAAGGTATAGACCCCCAAAATGAATTATCTATACATTGTATCTCATCCCGTAAATAATAAGCCTCATATGTTTTCATTACCAAAAAAAATTAAAATGTATAGGTAGTACAATGTGACAATACAAATCTGCTGTGAATGGCGCCTCCATTCATTCTATGCTCGGCCGTGCGCCCATACAGCAGGACACCACCACATATGGTGTATCGCTACACTCGGGAGGAATTGGGCATCAAGCGTTGCAGTGCGTTTCATCATTTAATTTATTCTGAAACTGTCAGTTTGGCCTAAATGAATGTATTTTCCAAAAAAATTCCATAGCTTCTAAATCGCCGGTCCATATTGTTTTAACCCATGTGAAACACTTAAAGGGTTAATGGACTTAATAGAAGTTGTTTTACATACATTGAGGGGTGAAGTTTCTATAGTCATTTATGGGGTTTTACTATTATTTAGGCCTTACAAAGTCACTTGAAGGCGAGTTTTCCCTCAAAATGTGAGTTTTGGCAATTTTCATGAAAATGAGAAAAATCGCACCTAAAGTTCTGCACCTCATAACATCTAGAAAAGTGAGAGGACGCATAAAATATCATCTCGACATAAAAGTGAATTCTGTAAAAATATTAATTATCAAGCTTTTTGGGTAGTTTTACTTCCTGTCTGTAAAAATTCTTCATTTTCCAAGTTTGAAATGTTCCGCTTTCCAAACTTTTGCCAAATTTTCCCTTTTTTTCAAAATGAATCGCAAAACGTATCACTTAAATTTTTATAACTCACATGAAGTACAATGTATCACGAGAAAACATTCTCAAAATCACCGGGATATGTTAAAGCGTTCCGAAGTTATAACCAATTATTGTGAGACATGTCAGATTTGAAAAATCGAGTCTGGTCATTGAGCTAAAAACTAGTGTCGGTGATAAGGGGTTAAGAATAATTAGAGATGATGATATATATAACTGTATAGTAATGTCCAAACTACGGATCTGCCACAATGACTGTTGACGTCCATTCAAATACAGACGATAGGAGAAAATACTGCCTAGCTGCAAATATACGCCAGAGTAGGACCTACTGTGGGTTAAGAAACTTGGGCACTAAGAACCCATAGAAATGAATTTTTTCAGGTGCCATTTGTTGACTCAACATATGCCACATGTGTTTTCTTCCCCTGATGACACCACAGAGGTGGCAATATATAGGATTTTATAGATGACAATAATCGGCTAATGCTAAATGCTGCTGTTAGCGCAGAGGACAGTCGGCTTCTGAAATGATGATGGTCACATGACCTTATGGAACTCCACTAACGCTAGGTCAGATGAAGAGATCATGGACAATAAAGTGTTACTATGACTATAGTTACAATCACGCAGATGAAAAACTAAGCTTTGACGCCATCTAGTGACAATATAATTGACTAGTCATTGGATAGCGGTTCAGTGCTGATACATGTGGCTATTACTCAAACTGGATGGCAAATAGAATAAGAGGGGGAAGTTAAGACCATTTGGAATTCGCTACATGTAGAATAGTACATCAGTAATTAATGTGACTGTCAGTGAATAGTAAAGGGCGAAAATAAGCCCAGTCGTCACCCTGCTTGTAATATCAACCAGTTATATGCCCATCTAAACTATAAGAAATTTATACGTATAAAGAATATTGTGGGAAGTAAATCAGTATTAGTAACTATAAATAGGTTATGCAAAACACATCACAAAAGCATGAAAGGATCAAAAACACAATTCAATCCATAACATTAATTTTAGGAAATCTACCATTTGATTTGATGCATTATAAACCAAACTACCTTGAGAATGCTGTAGCTACACTGATGCAGAAACATAGCTTGTTTAATCCCTGAACCAAGTGGTTTTGCTGAAAAAACAATTATAAAATTATGATAATGAGGCTCTGTTGCTTCTGTGGGTGCGGTCCTCACCTTAATTATGCACTTTTCCAGTCTCGTTCCGCCCAGCATAAGCCGAGAATACGTCATCACCGTGTTGTCCCTGACAGGCAAAAGTAATCAATTGCTGCACCATCCCCCAGCTGCTGTATACGAGTCATCCAGCTCAGGTTGATTAGTCCTGTCTGGACAGTTCAGGCAGCTCCTGTGTATGTGGAAGTATTGTGTTTATGTACCGCAGCCAAGGCCCTTCCCAAGGTCTTGAATTTTATAACTGTTTTTTTGAGCAAAACCACTCAGTTCAGGGATTAAACAGGATACATTTCTGCATCAGTGTCGTTACAGCATTCTGAATGTTTGGTTCATAAGTAAATTAGTATACCAGCTAGCTTGTAATATCAAGCAGTTATATGCTCATCTAAACTAGAAGAAAAAAAAATCTAGCTAGCAGGCTATTCTGGTCCAATGTTAACTCACTGGGGCTTATTTACTAAGGGTCCGTGGAGCGCATTTTTGTTGGGTTTCCCGACAATTTTCGTTTTGCGCCGCATTTAACAGGGGATTTTGGCGCACACAATCGGATTTTGGCGCATTGGCACTGGCTTGCACGCGACACAAATCCGGGGGCGGGCCATCAGACAACCCGACGGATTCGGACTACGTGCGGGATTTAATATTTCGAATTGTGTCGCAAGACACGCACTTACAAGCACTGGGAAGAAGAAGGTGAACTCCGGCAGACCTCGACGGGAAAGCGCCAAATGCAGTAACTCGGGCGCACGAGGTTCCCGAATCGCGACGGACTTCATCTTACTTTGGACTGTCTGAACCGGGGATCATGACAGGACCGGGTAAGTAAATTTTCCCCATTGAGTGCAATGAATTGTTTATTACAGAATAAAAATAAAAGTTATATTTTAATTACATTTTTCCTATGGAATAAGTCATGTCTAGGTGTTCAATTTCAAGCATCTGTTTCTTTTGTGGATTCGTGGAATCAACATAGAACACACAGAGCATGTGCATGGAGCCTTTTGCTAAATGACTATGGCCGCCCATACACATAAGATCACTATTGGCTGAACCCACAAGAGTCTATGCAAACAGCAGACCTAATCTTATGGGTATGGGAATGTCCTTACCTGGTGTTTAAAGGGACCGCAAACCAGGAACCTCAATTTCACTAAAGACGGGTTGCAGAAGTGACCGGTGTATATGGGGGAAGGGGCAACTTAAACTTTCATTCAAACTGTGTAATAAAATAAACTATTGTGAAAGCAGAAGAACGAGTTATGTTTATATTGATGTTGGAGTCAGACTAACCATTCTAGCAAAGCAGGCAGTGAGGTAGCCACTGCCCGAGCCGACATCCAGCGCCCTGGCCCCTTCATGCAGCTTATCTTCTAACAACTCCAGGGCATGTGCATGCTGTAATACAGAGATATACGGTTATCCTCAAATTATACATACCCACAGATACATATACAGGCAGTCCCTGGGTCACGTAAAAGATCGATTGTACTCAAGTTGAATCTCACCCCCTCCTCCTCTCCCCGGGGCCGCCATGTGCCCACCGTGCTATGGTATGGCGGGCAATGGCAGTGTGAATGCGCCCTTGGACTGGACGCATTACCTTAGGTTACCTTGTGTCTCATGCTGGAAAGTTTATCTTTGCACCTTAAATAAGATAATTCACAGCCCTGACATCAGCGCTTGTGGACATGCCAGGAGCAATAATGTCAGGCTGTGGGAACGATTGGATGTCAACCCCTCATCCTCATAGACTGTAAGCTTTGTGTCACCCTCGCATCCTCATAGACTGTAAGCTCTGGAGTCAGCCCCCTCATCCTCATAGACTATGCTCTTGTGTCACCCCCTCATCCTCATAGACTATAAGCTCTTGTCACCCCTCATCCTCATAGACTGTAAGCTCTTGTGTCACCCCCTCATCTCATAGACTGTAAGCTTTGGTCACCCCCTCTCCTCATAGACTGTAAGCTCTTGTGTCACCCCCTCATCCTCATAGACTGTAAGCTCTTGGTCTCCCCCTCATCCCATAGACTGTAAGCTCTTGTGTCACTCCCTCATCCTGATAGACTGTAAGCTCTTATGATCAGGGCCCTCACTCCTATTGTTCCATATGACGTTGTACTCTGTAATGGTAATATTATTTGTATATGTCCCTATAGTATATAAAGCTACAGAATATGATGGCGCTATAAAAAGATTATTTTATGAATTGGAAAACACTGGTAAGAACTCACAGCTGCATTACTACAAATCTTACTAGAGGGGCTGTCCAGGATCAGGTTTTATTTCATGTAGGTTCCGGGTGGTATAATAATAACAAACATGGTATACTTACCTCTCTCAAGTGGCTCCTTTCACGTCAGTCTCTGTTTGTATACAGAGGCTCAGTGACATCCCATCACAGAGCACACAGCTTCAGCCAGCAGCTGCAGGCTGTAGTGGGTGCACACACTGTAGAAAAAACAACTCTGATGCCAGACAACCCCTTTAAAGGAAATCCAGCATTTGATTTTATGATTATGAACAAAACATACTGAGAATGCTGTAGCTACACTGATGCAACAAACATATCTTGTTTAATCCCTGAGTGAGTGGCTTTCTGAAAAAAACTATATAACATTCAGGACCCTGGGAAAGCTGGGTACTGCTGGCTGCCATACAAAGCACATTACACATGGAGCTTCCTGAACTGTCCAGACAGGATGAATCAACCTGAGCTGGATGACTCATACACAGCAGCTGGGTGATGGTTTAGTAGTTGATTACTTCTGCCTGTGGGCACAACACAGTGATTACATCATCCTCTGGTGCAGTGCATAACTAATGTAAGAAGAAAAACATCGGCAGCCAAAGGATGACAGAGCCTCCTTATCATAATTGTATAATTACTTTTTCAGCAACCACTCAGCTCAGGGATAAAACAAGATATGTTTCTGCATCAGTGTAGCTGCAGCATTTCCAAGGTATGTTTGCTTCATAAGCATCAAACAGGTTGACAACTACACCAGAAACATGATCAAAACTTAATTAGTTTAGAAAGGGGTCTAGACCGATAGTATTCTGTGCCTTATTGTTTTGCTCTATGGTGTAAATTTATGTTAGTGGAAGAACTGGCATCAGTATCTACACACAAGGCACTGATATTTTGTCATATTTGTAGCAGACTAACAATTTTTGCATGAGAAGAGGTACAAGGGGAAATTCCATCCATCTTCTTTGTTTTAACTACAGGAGGAAACCCCATGTGGGGGGCATGTTGTAGCCTTTACCCTTGAAGGAAAAACAAAATCCTATTAATGGTTACGGAAAATCATTTTGGGATTTGATTAAGCAGAAAACACATGGTAGTGCTGCTACATCATGACTTTGGGGAATATCATGGTGCAGCAGGGGCTAAAATAAGTATATTGAAATTGTGCGGACCAAAAAGGTAACATGCATTACATCCTTGCAGCGCTGGGGTCCTGGGTTCAAGTCTCAGGGTCAACATCTGCAAAGAGTTTGTATATTTCTCCGTGTTGTGTGGGGTTTCCTCCGGGTCCTCGGGTTCCTCCCACACTCCAAAAATACTAGTAGGTTGATTAGATTGTGAGCCCCATGGGACAGGGACCAATCTGACAATCTCTGTGCAGCGCTGCGTAATGTATGTATGCCATACGATATATATCGAAAAATGTAATGCTATAACTTGTCTTGCAAAAAACAAGCCCTCAACTGTGAACCATTTATGCAAAAATAAAAGGTTTCAGATTTTATAATTCTATAGGGAAGAAAAGGAAGAGGAGACGTTGTCTAGAAGACTAAAATCTGAATGGTTTATGGATTGTAATATCATATATACCTATGCTCTGCGGGGAATCCATGTATGGGAAATCATGGATATAAAGCGCCCGGTCTGTCGCCATCAGTGCACTTTGCACACGCTGAGATCGGATCACTCCATTCTCTAAAAGATAACGTTTACATTAGTCAGAGAAAACTTATACAAGATCTGATTAAAATGGGTTTACAAAGAGATTGGCTGCCAGAACGCCGTGCTGTGCCTATGTTTGGTTGTATCGGGGATTGCCGTTCAGTCTTGAGAAGGGAAAGGGACTAGTGCAATGCTGCTCGGACCTGTGGAAGGGGCACCGTTTATTCAATTTGGAGACCATTTGGAGTTTATCATATGAAAAAATTGGCTGCAAACTTTTTTTTCCCTCTAATTACATTAGGATATCTGATGCGTCCCCCTCTGCAAAGCGAGATCTTAACTCAATACAGCTGTGAATCCATTATTACACCCAGCATGGAAGCAGCTCGCTAGTTATAGATGCCCGATAATAACACATGCGAGGGAGAAAATACTGCCTAATTTAGGGCAGATGGTTAAAAGTTTAAAGGGAACCAGGTCAGTAGAAATGACTAATAACACTAGCAGTATGTTGAACAAGCAGTTAAAAACCTTCCAGATAGGTTTCTTTCATGCCAGTGTGGTGGAATCATCTAGAAAATAAAATTGAAGTGAGATGTAATTCGGTGTTATAGAGTTTAAGGAGCGGAGATTTTAACACTGAAGTCAAGCTCTCTCTTCATCAGAAAGCCCCCCATCAATGGAATTGATGGTCCTGCATCCGTAACAGATCTCCTAAAGTCAAATTCATAATATCCATCACAGTAGTAGGAGGCTATCAGAGCTCCCCATCTTGACTTCAGTGGTTAAACTCTCCCACCTCCTTGACTTTATACACCCACTTCAAAGTTGATTTCTGGTTGAGCCATCACTCGGAGTCATGAAAGAAATAAAACCTGAAGGTGTGCCCTGGTTTGAGAACATACTGGTAGTGGTTTATTAGGACAATTGCTGGTAACAAGCTTCACTTAAGAGGGACCGGACTTTACAGGGTCTGTGATTGATCTGGAAGCATTTATGAACCAACCATAGTGCAGAGGATGGGACTCCGAGATCATAGTGATATGTGATACAAGGAGCCGCTTCTTCCATGCAGAACAGCAGCCCCAAACTATAATTTACATGAAGCAGGGATCCTTGTATCATTATACAAGGTATGTAGTCCTTTCTTGCACTGTGGTTGGTCCATGAAATCCACCAACATATGACCATCAGGTTTCTTCTACGATGTGACACCTATTAAAAAAAAAAAAAAATAAAAAATAAATAAAAAAAAATCGATTTTAAGACAGACAAAGCTGAAAGTATATAAAATATGAGCGAAAGAGCAGCTGTTAGAAACTTATGGAAACAAGATAGTATAAGAGATGGGTCTCACTTCGAAGGTTGTTGATGAGGTCGCTGTGCGTCTTTTCCACTAGCGTCAAGCCATGAACCCTCGTAAACAGGAATCCAAATGGTAGCGTTATGGTGGCCAGACGTAAGAAGGAGCTCATGTCAACAGGACGGCCGACAGGGTCCGTGCCTGTTTTGCCCAACAAAGACATGGAAACTTATCACAACACGACCCAATGCACGGAGCTCTGATATTCTGTACCGATCTAGAACAAGATGATGGTCATCTCATCAGTCTCTGTTAATGCCAGAATTCAGTGTAAACTTAAAGGGGTTTTCTCATGAATGAAAATTCTCAAATACAATCCCTAGTGATGTTTACACAATAAAGATCAGAGTGAACCCCCTTACTTACACTATTATGAGTTTTATTGCTATTTTAATCTATTACTCCTTAGGCTGGTCAGTGTAAGAATACAGAGTGTGAGTGGCCACTAGCTGGGCAGACAATTCATGTGCTATGAGAAGGGTGCTAAAAATGATCTAAGCACTTTTAAATTGGCTTCTGAACAGTCTACACAGAAAAAGAGAGATGGACAGTCAGCGTCTGAGATGGGATATAAGACACAATCACACACTCGGCTCTGCAGCTCACACTTTATCCACACAGCCAGCTCTGCTATATACCTCCCCTCCTGCCTCCCATGGACAACTAAATTGTGTACACCAGGACTGATAGAGACAGGTTGGAATTATATCTGTCAAATGCGCATTTTTATTAATAACAGTGAATTAGAGAATGTATTATTTGTATCTTGAGTATAGTAAAGAGGACGGTCACCCATAAAAGTGATAAAAGTAAGCAGCTCCTAGAGCTACGACATTTTTAGCAGTGATAAACTGCTAGCTTTACTGGAACCTCCGATTAAAGCTAGCAGACACTGCAGCGGTTTGTAGCTTAAGAGCGCGGTCCGGCGTATTCATGAGAGGGGGGGACTAGGGAGGCGGGTGAATGCCGTATGAAGCTTGCAGTCACCGCTGTTGTGGGGCTTTGAGTCCGGACAGCGCGTTCCTATTGTACTTGCGCGCAGCGGTGTCTGCTAGCGTTATAGGAGGGTATGATAAAGGTGGGCTAACGCTAACTAAAGTAAGCGCACCTAGAACCTTTTTTTTTTAAAAGGTGACAGGGTCCTATTTAGAATCTTCTCTTCGCGGAATACCCCTTTAAAAAACTTTATAAAAAGTATACAATTTTCAATATGTGCGTATTAATTCCACTTTTTCTAGATCTCTGCTTTACAGTCATATATTAGAAGGGTTTGCAAAATCTGCGTCCCCCAGAGCCCCTGGGTTGGGGACAACACAGACCAAAATGGATGAGGCCCGGACTCCCACCCAATCATATCACATTAAGCTTTAAGTTCGGAGTCTATTGCCGCTGTCAGTGATAATACGCACAAAACTACTGGCTGCGTGTGGAGTACTCCAAATTTTTTTCTTCCTGTCCTTCCTCGCATGGGTTATAGAATGACCCCACAAACCCCTCAAGTTAGCAAGTCGTCCTGCTATTTAGAGTCTCTTGGTATACACAATGTTCAACATTTATCTCTAACACTTAGGTCGACTGTACACAGCGAGTTTACTTTGAAAACTTACTCCGTACACTTGTGGGGATTTCCAGCTGAACTGCAGCAGGCACTTCAGTGATCCAATGTTGTGGTCCACCAGAAATCCCGCAAGCGAAAATTTCTGGACCAAAACTGCTCCTGGGTAACAGATTTAATTTCCAATCACCTGGACATAACTGTGCTAACTGATCTGTAACTTCTGACCATTTTCGTGGTGATGGCCCTTTAGCCTGCTGCTATATTCATCCCTATAGGCAGTGAGTACTTGGCTACTTCCATTTAGGCCACAGACAGCGAAATAGCGGCAATGAGATGTTACTCTGATGCGCAATTCAACTGGGGACACAGACCCCTGTACCACTGCAGACCTTTATGTTCTGGACTATGAGAATTACGGGTAACAGTATTTGCTCTGTAGGTCAGGAGGCCACCCTAAAAATCAGTTCCGGTTCCCTTTGTCACACTGAAAATCTAGTTTACTGGCATTCCCTCCTTTTCTTGTTTCACTCTGTCGTCACGTAAGGTAACTAAGTACCCAAGGAGCTCAGACATCTTGTACAACAGACGATCCTGGTTAATCTGTGAATGTTGCATATAAAGCCAATGATTACTACTGACGGGGGCATTGGGGGTCCAACTGCTGGTTATCATAGAACAGCGTTCTTTTGATACAAGACACTTCTAAATACAAGGACGGCATCACCGATCACAAATGAGTACTAAGCAGCTCCTTTAAAACGCTGAAGAGATCGTTTCTGATCACCTTATGGCAAGTTCAGGGAACCACAGCCTCGTAGATCAATTCACAAGCAGAACATCACCAGGTGACCGTCCTCTGAATCTCTTGACCCAGGAGAGATGACTGCCGTGAAACAATCCGAGAAAGGACATTACCTCATTCCCCCAAACAATCAATGGGGCGAGCGGGGGGGTAGTAGGTGGTAAGTGCTGAAATGTAATACAACGTGACCCCTTATACATAGGGCTTATGAAACAGATCTTATGACTATGCAGGAGGAATCAGAAAACAAATCAGGCAATACTAATACTAAGAGTCAGTCCTGCGCCACATGTGGTGTTAAAAAATCAAGTAAAAAACCTACTGGCGCCTATGCGCTTCCTCGCCCTTATTTCATATATCGTTCGTCATAGGACGCAAGGCATTAATCTACGTGGTCGAAAGCACCGTTTGGAAGGCTAAACAGTTCAACACACTGGGAACAGATTTTCTACAACGATCCATGAACGCGATCCCCACGCGTGCGTTGTCCCAACCGGAGGAGGATTGGGTCGGCGCGATTCACTCAGACTCGTGCGCACGAGGTCTGCATCCCGTCGCTGCTGCCTCCTGCAGGTCGCGGAATGTTACCTGTTCTCCCGATGCATGGTCAAGTGCTTGTCTGTGACACATTTCCTACACCTGTTACACACTGCACGTTGTCCGAATCACGTGGGTCCTGTACCCCAACGGCCACCCTCCGCTTTCGCTCACGTGCAAAACCGGCGCCGTCCTGCCCCAAAATCCCCGCGGAAATTCAGCACGAAACCGGGAAATCCGGGAAACAGCCACGAAAATGCGTATCGACGGGACCCTTAGTCAAACGAGCCCCAGGTATGCTATTGGTTCAGTGTATACATTAGGAAAGCTCCCAGCTTAGGATACATTCAACATGACGTAGGAGGGACGTAACTACGGCCCCGACGATATAAGGCCGACGTATATACGGGCCGATATAGTCTCCAATAGCGTCATGGGGCCATTACCCGCATACGTGTACAAAGATAGATTACCTTCAAGTACGGCGCCCCCCATGGCACATCCCTATTATCTGGAAGGGGGCGGGGGCCCCGCCGGACGCGCTCAGACGGGGGGGAAAGAGGCTGTCGGGGGCGTTTTCACGGGCCCAGGTACGGGGCGGCCGGGGGGGGTGCGATTAACGGGAGGGGCGGGGGTGGGGAGGGCGGGCCTGACTGCTCCCTCCACAAATTACGTTACCACAGGCCGCCCCCCCCCCTTGCCCTCTAGCCGGTAGGTGGGGCAACGGCAGTGTGAATATAGCCTTATAACTAGAACGGGAGGTGGGGAGGAATACTTTTGCCTTAGTGAACAGAAGGGGGGTCATATATAAGGGTCACATACAGATCGCCACTTTTGTCAGGAACGTGTTGCCGTTTGGGACGACATGGCTTGCACAGTATTTTAAAAGGTGATTCGCCGTGGGGATCTTTTGGCCGCAGATGGTGGCTTCATGATGAAACAATTGGGGGGGGGGGCGGCCGTCAGACGATCTGTGAGCGCGGGGGGAGTTGACTAATCAAATTGTGTCACAAGCATACGCATTAATGCACAACGAGAAGGAAGGTGAACTCACGGCGGAACCTGACGGCGGAAGAAGACACTGCAGGATATCGGGGCAGGGCATTATTATCGGACCATAATACTTTTGTGACACTTTTCCCCAGAGCACGCCACTTAATGTTAAAAGAGCTCTTTATGTACCCAATCTTGCGGAAACACGGGATGAAAGATTTGCAGATCCTTGTTTCCATCCCTATAAAGAGAGAAGTAAGTTGGCTCGAGCAGACCATTACAGGGGACGATGCAACGGTGAATGCATTCCATCGCCGCCGATCCCACTGAGCTATTTGCATAAGGAACAGTCAGTTAACGTCACTAGGGAGAACTCTATATAAAGGTCGGCTCCACTCCACTGGTTTAGTTCGACAGCTACGGTTAATGATGTAACAGATTTAATTGTGTTGGCACTTAGCGATAAATATTTCTGGTGCATTGATTTCATATCTTCTAATTTTATTTTTCTAATCAATTTTCAAAATCGATTGCAAGAAAGGAGTGCGAGGGACGAGGGAAATCTAATGTGGGGCAGTCACAATCAATCACTTTACTACCACCCTAGCCCATTTACGAGCAGTCCGCTAAGATCAGATAGACCCAGCAGTCGCCAAGTGTGGCTTTTAGGCGTGTCGTATGGAGAAAAACTGCAACCTGGACGCCTGGGGGGCTTACCACTCTTGAAAGAATAGTAAGAATGTGCCATCATATTGGGAAGGAGCTTTTTAGCAGGGTGATGCCAACACATGGAGTGTTTGGGCCGTTTAAGATGGTTTTCAGTCGCTTAAGAACGAATGCCCGTCTTTTTGACGTTGTCTCATTATCCTTAATAGGTAAACAGGTTTTGGAAAGCAGCCCAAACGTAATGGTAAATGGTCCCAAAAACGCAAACATTTTTATAGACGGAAAACGGCTTGCTTAAAAACGGACCAAAAACGCCACGTGTGGCACACCTTAAGCCGGCGGCACACGTGGTGTTTTGAACCCGTTTTGGGGGCATTTTTAGCAGTCAGTTAAAAACGCATGCGGGCAGGGGGGAGTATAGTTCATTTATGTTTAGACCATATGTCCATAGTAAAATTAATGAAAACGGAAATATACAGATTGGTGGTGGGGTCTGACGCCGGATTTTATTGAATTCCAAGTAAGGGTTTGAGAGAACTGTGCTGGAGACTGTTATCATGGACCAACCCACGTATCAGGACGGCGCCACATACAGTCGTCCTGAAAACCGCTACTAAGATCCATCATAATAGATCCAGGCATCGGGAATTGTCGGTAATCTCCGTCTTTATTTTGGCATAAATCAACTTTAACAAATATGAATAAGGGCAAAAGGGACGGGTGTTAACAGACGCCCCATTGTGCTGAGAGGGAAGGGGATAGTGCATGAGGTTAGCAAGGGTGCATGGGGGAAGACTGAAGAGTGTTTGTAATAGTCCCGTGAAGCTGCCAACGGGGCTTGGTAATTACCCTCAGGTCATTAGATAATTTTAAAAAGTTGATTTTAGAAGGAAGGAGATCATGGATAACAAATATAAAGATAGATTACCGCAGTCTCGGCTGCCTTGGATCATATGAGTACATCACAATGCACACACCGTGGGGAGAGGAAGAGGAGGTGCACGCCCCTCACCATAGGAAAGTTTTGGCGGCACGGCGCCGTAGATAGGCGGAAAAGATAGTACATGTACTATCTTTTTCCCGGGCTACGGAGCGGTACGGTGTGCACAGTGCCTCCCATCAATGCCGTGAGACCATGAAGGGTAATATGGGTGAAGTTTAATCGGCGTAATAGTCAGCCGTATATAAAGGGTCCCTGGTTTATCAGGATGGATTTTGATGAGTAGAGTAGGATTTCAGGTTATCCATATCAAAAATTGGCCAAGTTTGTCGCAAAATTCCAGAAAAAACTGAGGCGATACATTCACACTATGAACAAACTCCCTGCGGATAACAGTCTTATTTTAACATAAAATGGCGCCGGAATAATTATTGTATTTCTGGAATCTTACATATTACTTATGGGGTAGATAATTGGGGAATAAAAATAAAGAACGAACCTACAGTAAAACCGGTAAGGACCTCGTCACCACGCTCAGGTATGTAAAGCAGAAAACTGCAGGTATAGCCTGTAAACAAAAAGCAAGGCAGCTGGGAGTTGTAGTTTCACAACTGCAGAAAAGCCGGAAGTGCAGTCCTAGGGAGCGATCTACAAGATGGCCAAACTGCATGAAGTATCTCTAGACCAGCCACCCAGCCACACTACCACAGCATGGCCCGCGAAAGCAGACGACCACTCACCTCCACACCACATAGCCCTTCACGGCAGCCGAAGTAACATCACGCGTGGTTTCTATGACCAAGATCCGACCACCCACCCCGTGGGGTAGGGGAGGAAAGAACGCGGTGGGGGGATGGGAGCAGTTGAAGGTGAGGCGACACGACCTATAACAGCAAGGATGAAGGAACAGATATGGAGTAAGGACGGGGGGCACGCCACAGCGGGAGAGAAGGTATGACGGAGCTGAAAGGAATGGGAGGTAGAGGTTGCTGCTGGGGCCGGTTGAGGGAAAGATATCCTGCACCCTATGTAGGCGAGGTATGTGTTTTGTAAACGGACCCGAAGGCCATGGTAACAGCCGGCACAACAAATCTAAGCGCTTCATTCTGTACACTCCGGTATAACTGAAAGAGTTGTCCTCATTGCTTGGGGCTAACGATTGTCACAACCTTTTGATGAGCTATGCACGGTCATATGTGTCCACATGAGTTGTTCTATATAATCAGAGGAGGAGGTCCTTCTATCTGTGTGTTGAAAAGACCGGGAGACATAAGAGTCGAGGGACGGGAATGGAGGCAGAGCAGGGTCAGACCACTCCTCCAACGCTCACAGCGGGATAAAGATTAGCAGAGCCGGGAGTGTGGGAGCATAGTGATATACATTGCAGTGTAATATTCTGACAAGTATGCTGCATTTATACATGGCAGTGTAATATTCAGACAAGTATGCTGCATTTATACATTGCAGTGTAATATTCAGACAAGTATGCTGCATTTATACATTGCAGTGTAATATTCTGACAAGTATGCTGCATTTATACATTGCAGTGTAATATTCTGACAAGTATGCTGCATTTATACATTGCAGTGTAATATTCAGACCAGTATGATGCATTTATACATCGCATTATATTCTGACAAGTATGCTGCATTTATACATCGCATTATATTCTGACAAGTATGCTGCATTTATACATTTCAGTTTAATATTCTGTCAAGAATGCTGCAGTTATATATTGCAGTATAATCTGTCAAATATATTGTAGTTATGTATTACAGTATAATATTCTGACAAGTATGCTGCATTTATACATTGCAGTTTAATATTCTGTCAAATATGCTGTAATTGTATATTGCAGTATACTATTCTGACAAGTATGCTGCAGTTATATAAAGCAGTATATTATTCTGACAAGTTTGCTGCTGAAGTTACACATTGCAGTATAATTTTCTGACAAGTATGCAGCTGCATTTACACATTGTAGTATAATATTCTGACAGGTATGCTGAAGTTACACATTGCCGTATAATTTTCTGACAAGTATGCTGCTGCAGTTATACATTGCAGTATATTATTCTGACAAGTATGCAGGTGCAGTTACACATTGCAGTATAATATTCTTACAAGTATGCTGCGGTTATATATTGCAGTATCATATACTGAAAAGTATGCTGCCGTTATATATTGCTGAATATTATTCTGACAAGTTTGCTGCTGCAGTTATGCATTGCAGTATAGTGTTCTGGCAAGTATGCTGCTGCAGTGACAAATTGCAGTATAATATTATAATAATAATATGTATCCCCTCTTACGTTCTCATTAGAGATGAGCGAGCACTAAAATGCTCGGGTGCTCGTTATTCGAGACGAACTTTTCCAGATGCTCGAGTGCTCGTCTCGAATAACGAGCCCCATTGAAGTCAATGGGAGACCCGAGCATTTTTTAAATAAAACTGAACAGTAAAAGAACAGTGCACTTTGCAGGTGTTCGCGCGTGTCTCCCGCTAAGTTAGGAGATGTGCACAAACATCTGGAATGTGAAGAATAGTGTTCTTTCAATGTGTTCTGCACTTAAATGCTCCTGTGTTCACTGTTTTTAATGTTTTAATTCTATTCTTCACATTGCAGGTGTGTGCACGTGTCTCCCGATAGGTTCGGAGATACGCGCGCACAGCTGTAAAGTGAAGAATAGAATTAAAACATTAAAAACAGTGAATACAGGAGCATTTAAGTGCAGATCACATTGAAAGAACAATATTCTTCACATTCCAGATGTTCTGAACATCTCCTAACTTAGCGGGAGACACGCGCGAACACCTGGAAAGTGAAGAATAGTGTTATTTCAATGTGTTCTTACAAGTAAAACATCTGCAAACATGTGTAATATTTTTTTTTTACAATAAAAATACTTTTATTCAATTTATTTTATTAATTTACTGCTCGATCTCGAGC
The DNA here is from genome assembly GCA_019512145.1 of Engystomops pustulosus. NCBI lineage: Eukaryota > Metazoa > Chordata > Amphibia > Anura > Leptodactylidae > Engystomops > Engystomops pustulosus. The sequence goes on along the minus strand of CM033647.1, from coordinate 14,615,079 downwards.
CAGCGAGATACTCGTCCGAGTAACGAGCCGGTCCGAGTATGCTAATACTCGACCGAGCAGTATACTCGGACGAGTATACTCGCTCATCTCTAGTTCTCATCTTTTGAGGTCCACACCCCCAGACTTTTCCGCCCATTCTCTCTATATCTCCATATTCCCAGCTCACCCTACCAGTTCCTTGACCACTCACTTTGCTTCTTGGCTCCCTCACTTTCAATCCTGTGAGATTCCAATCATAATCATAGGACACTTTAAAATCACTCTCAACACCCTATCTCTCCTCCTGCCTCTCAGCTCTTATCACTAACTACCTCTCTAGGTCTTTTACAACCATTATCCTCATTGACTGTAAGCTCTTGTGTCACCCCTTCATCCTCATAGACTGTAAGCTCTTGTGGCCCCCCTCATCCTCATAGACTGTAAGCTCTTGTGTCACCCCCTCATCCTCATAGACTGTAAGCTCTTGTATCATCCCCTCATCCTCATAGACTATAAGCTCTTGTGTCACCCCCTCATCCTCATAGACTGTAAGCTCTTGTGTCACCCCCTCATCCTCATAGACTATAAGCTCTTGTGTCAACCCCTCATCCTCATAGACTGTAAGCTCTTGTGTCACCCCCTCATCCTCATAGACTGTAAGCTCTTGTGTCACCCCCTCATCCTCATAGCCTGTAAGCTCTTGTGTCACCCCCTCATCCTCATAGACTGTAAGCTCTTGTGTGACCCCTCTTCTCCTCATAGACTGTAAGCTCTTGTGTCACCCTCATCTTCATAGACTGTAAGCTCTTGTGTCATCCCCTCATCCTCATAGACTGTAAGCTCTTGTGTCACCCCCTCATCCTCATAGACTGTAAGCTCTTGTGTCCCCCCTCATCCTCATAGACTGTAAGCTCTTGTGTCACCCCCTCATCCTCATAGACTGTAAGCTCTTGTGTCACCTCCTCATCCTCATAGTCTGTAAGCTCTTGTGTCACCCTCATCTTCATAGACTGTAAGCTCTTGTGTCACCCTCATCTTCATAGACTGTAAGCTCTTGTGTCACCCCCGCATCCTCATAGACTGTAAGCTCGTGTGTCCCCCCTCATAGGGGTGTGACACCAAGAGCTTTACAGTCTATGAGGATGAGGGTGACACAAGAGCTTAAGTCTATGAGGATGAGGGGGTACCAAGAGCTTAACCTATGAGGATGAGGGGGCGACTCCAGAGCTTACAGTCTAGGAGGATGCGAGGGTGACACAAGAGCTTACAGTCTATGAGGATGAGGGGGGTGACATCCAATCGTTCCACTCCCTGACATTATTGCTCCTGGCATGTCCACAAGCGCTGATGTCAGGGCTGTAGAAGGATCTTATTTAAGGTGCAAAGATAAACTTTCCCATGAGACACAAAGGTAACCTAAGGTAATGCGTCCAGTCCAAGGGCGCATTCACACTGCCATTGCCCACCGTACCATAGAACGGTGGCACATGGCGGCCCCGGTGGAGAGAGGAGGGGGTGAGATTCAACTTAAGTACAATCGATCTTTTACGTGACCCAGGACTGCCTGTATATGTTCTGTGGGTATGTATAATTTGGAGGATAACCGTATATCTCTGTATTACAGCATGCACATGCCCTGGAGTTGTTAGAAGATAAGCTGCATGAAGGGGCCAGGCGCTGGATGTCGGCTCGGCAGTGGCTACCTCACTGCCTGCTTTGCTAGAATGGTAGGTCTGACTCCAACATCATATAAACATAACTCGTTCTTCTGCTTTCACAATAGTTTATTTTTATTACACAGTTTGAATGAAAGTTTAAGTTGCCCCTTCCCCCATATCACACCGGTCACTTCTGCAACGACCCGTCTTTAGTGAAATTGAGGTTCCTGGTTTGCGGTCCCTTTAAACACCAGGTAAGGACATTCCCGTACCCATAAGATTAGGTTTGCTGTTTGCATAGACTCTTGTGGGTTTCAGCAATAGTGATCTTATGTGTATGGGCGGCCATAGTCATTTAGCAGAAGGCTCCATGCACATGCTCGTGTGTTCTATGTTGATTCTCACGAATCCACAAAAAACAGATGCTTGAAATTGAACACCTAGACATGACTTATTCCATAGGAAAAATGTAATTAAAATATAACTTTTATTTTATTCTGTAATAAACTTCATTGCACTCAATGGGGAAAATTTACTTACCCGGTCCTGCCATGATCCCCGTTCAGACGGTCCAAAGTAAAAAGTCCGTCGCGATTCGGGAACCTCGTGCGCCCGAGTTACTGCATTTGGCGCTTCCCGCCGAGTCTGCCGAGTTCACCTTCTTCTTCCCCAGTGCTTGTAAGTGCGTGTCTTGCGACACAATTCGAAATATTAAATCCCGCACGTAGTCCGAATCCGTCGGGTTTCTGATGGCCCGCCCCCCGGATTTGTGTCGCGTGCAAGCCAGTGCCAATGCGCCAAAATCCGATTGTGTGCGCCAAAATCCCCTGTTAAATGCGGCGCAAACGAAATTGTCGGGAAACCCAACAAAAATGGCGCTCCCACCCCTTAGTAAATAAGCCCCAGTGAGTTAACATTGGACCAGAATAGCCTGCTAGCTAGATTTATTTTCTTCTAGTTTAGATGGGCATATAACTGCTTGTATTACATAGCTGGTATACTAATTACTTATGAACCAAACATACATTCAGAATGCTGTAACGACACTGATGCAGAAATGTATCCTGTTTAAATCCCTGAACTGAGTGGTTTTGCTCAAAAAACAGTTATAAATTCAAGACCTTGGGAAGGGCCTTGGCTGCGGTACATAAACACTTACTTCCACATCACAGATAGCTGCCTGAACTGTCCAGACAGGACTAATCAACCTGAGCTTGATGACTCGTATACAGCAGCTGGGGGATGGTGCAGCAATTGATACTTTTGCCTGTCAGGGACAACACGGTGATGACGTATTCTCGGCTTATGCTGGGCGAACGAGACTGGAAAATGCATAATTAAGGTGAGGACACACCCACAGAAGCAACAGAGCCTCATATCATAATTTTATAATTGTTTTTTTCAGCAAAACCACTTGGTTCAGGGATTAAACAAGCTATGTTTCTGCATCAGTGTAGCTACAGCATTCTCAAGGTAGTTTCGTTTATAATGCATCAAATCAAATGGTAGATTTCCTAAAATTAATGTTATGGATTGAATTGTGTTTTTTGATCCTTTCATGCTTTTGTGATGTGTTTTTGCATACCTATTTATAGGCACTAATACTGATTTACTTCCCACAATATTCTTTATACTATAAATTTCTTATAGTGTAGATGGGCATATAACTGGTTGATATTACAAGCAGGTGACGACTGGGCTTATTTTCGCCCTTTACTATTCACTGACAGTCACATTAATACTGATGTACTTATTCTACATGTAGCGAATTCCAAATGGTCTTAACTTCCCCTCTTATTCTATTTGCCATCCAGTTTGAGTAATAGCCACATGTATCAGCACTGAACCGCTATCCAATGACTAGTCAATTATATTGTCACTAGATGGCGTCAAAGCTTAGTTTTTCATCTGCGTGATTGTAACTATAGTCATAGTAACACTTTATTTGTCCATGATCTCTTCATCTGACCTAGCTTAGTGGAGTTTCCATAAGGTCATGTGACCATCATCATTTCAGAAGCCGACTGTCCTCTGCGCTAACAGCAGCATTTAGCATTAGCCGATTATTGGTCATCTATAAATCCTTATATTGCCACCTCTGTGGTGTCATCAGGGGAAGAAAACACATGTGGCATATGTTGAGTCAACAATGGCACCTAAAAAATTTCATTTCTATGGGTTCTTAGTGCCCAAGTTTCTTAACCCACAGTAAGGTCCTACCTGGCGTATATTTGCAGCTAGGCAGTATTTTCTCCTATCGTCTGTATTTGAATGGACGTCAACAGTCATTGTGGCAATCCGTAGTTTGGACATTACTATACAGTTATATATATCATCATCTCTAATATTCTTAACCCCTTATCACCGACACTAGTTTTTCAGCGCAATGACCCAGACTCGATTTTTCAAATCTGACATGTCTCACAATAATTGTGTTATAACTTCGAACGCTTTAACATATCCGGGTGATTTTGAGAATGTTTTCTCGTGATACATTGTACTCTCATGTTAGTTATAAAATTTAGTGATACGTTTTGCGATTCATTCTGAAAAAGGGAAAATTTGGCAAAAGTTTGGAAAGCGGAACAGTTCAAACTTGGAAAATGAAGAATTTTTACAGACAGGAAATAAAACTACCCAAAAAGCTTGATAATTAATATTTACAGAATGTCTACTTATGTCGAGATGATATTTTATGCGTCCTCTCACTTTTCTAGGATGTTATGATGGTGCAGAACTTTAGGTGCGATTTTTCTCATTTTCATGAAAATTGCCAAAACTCACATTTTGAGGGAAAACTCAGCTTCCAGTGACTTTGTAAGGCCTAAATAATAGTAAAACCCCATAAATTAACCCCACTATAGAAACAGGACCCCTCAACGTAATGTAAAACAACTTCTATTAAGTCCATTACCCTTTAAGTGTTTCACATGGTTAAAACAATATGGACCGGCGGATTTAGAACATGGAATTTTTTTGGAAAATACATTCATTTAGGCCAAACTGACAGTTTCAGAATAAATTAAATGATGAAACGCACTGCAAACGTTTGATGCCCAATTCCTCCCGAGTGCACTGATACCCCATATGTGGTGGTAAACTTCTGTACAGGCGCACGGCCGGCCATAGAATGAATGGAGGCGCCATTCACAGCAGATTTGTATTGTCACATTGTACGACCTATACATTTTTATTTTTTTTGGTATACAAACATATGAGGGCTTTATTTTTTACGGGATGAGATACAATGTATAGATAATTCTTTTGGGAGTCTATACCTTATTCATGAGATTTTATTAACTATTTCAAGGGGACACAACAAAATCATCAATTTTTTTTTGGATTTTTTAGCATTTTTTTCCCCCGCTCACCGTAACATAAAATAATATTTTATCTTTAATTCTCTGGTTCACTACGATGTGCGTGTTACCTCATTTTATATAGGTTTTCTTATCTTTGCTCAATTTTCCTGAGCAAAACCAATATTGGAGAATATCGCATTGTTTTTACTATTGACAACTTTTTAGGGCCATAACTCTTCTGTATTTTTCCTGTTGTCAGACTCGTGAGGGCTTATTTTTTTGCAAAAGAGTTGTTCTTTTCAGTCGTATCATATTAGGGATCGTAGCTTTTTTTTATCACTTTTTAAACATTTTTGTGATGGTGTTTGATGAAAAATTGTGTATGTTACCGGAAGTTTTTCGTAGTTTTTTTTTTTTTTCGTCGTTCACGAGCGGGTTCAATATTGATTTAGATTTATTGTACAGATTAATACGTACGCGGTGATACAAATATTACATTTTTCGTGTGTTTTTGTGTTTTATATACTGGTATTTACATTATATTTGAGTTTTTTTTCCGATCCGGGTGTTAGTGCCGGGTCTGGCTGTGATATCACAGCCCCGACACCGGCACTTGCAGGACCCGATGTCCCGAAATCTCTTCTGACAATACGGCGCCGTAGAAAAGGCGTCGTGTCAGAAGAAGTACCCTATGACCGACCTAGATTCCTGATAGGGCGGTCATTAAGGGGTAAAGGGTTGTCACTTTCCACGATGATGATATTGTTTGTGTAATGGCAAGATTCCTATCTTTCCACTGAGTAAACATAGAAGCTTCCCATAGAAGGAAGCAAGCAAGATCTAGGGGAATCGATACCGAAAGTATATTGGAAAGTTGTATAACTTTTACTTTCAGCAAATGATTGATATGGTTTGTGTAAGTGGACAACCCTTTAAATACATTACGCTTCCTCACTATTCACACCCCCAGACGAGGCTGTCTCTCAGCCGAAAACGCGCGTCGGTGTTGCTGCTATCTCGGCAACGATTTTCAATATGGGTAAGCTTGATACAGCAGTAGTATGCCTTGATTACGGTTATGTGACCGATCACCTTTCATGCTCCCCAACGTCACTATTGCATATTTGTATAAGTCCAACCACAGGATGCCCTACATGTTTTTTACATATAATGTATTGATCTGTTGCCTGCGATGCAACTCTTGCTTGTGTCCCCCCTTTTGTAGTGGGGCTCATTTAACCAGTACGCATATTGAATTTGAAATAAAATTTACAATTTTCTACCATTTATACGTCATTTGCTGTTTATGTTGGTTTCTCACCCCCCTGTTCTGAGGGTTAAAAAGAGTTTTATTTATGCTCTCCACAAGCTTCAGGAGTATAATTATTATAGGGAAGCATGATCAGTATACTGTGAAGACGTTTACACCATTATAACTCCTTTCCTTTCCCTATTTGTGTATGTTCAATTTTGTTTATACTATATGTACGTATTTTACTCCCCTCTCCTCAGGTAGGTCCTACCGGTGAAGGTTGTAGGCATAGAACACATTGAGCAGCGTTTCCTTTCTTCTATTCAAAAGTCCGCAAGATGATCCTGAACTACTTAGCAGGACGTGTAAAATTCATAGGTAAGTGCACATGTAATATGGGTGATGTATTGAGAATTTTTATACTTTTATCACTTTTATACATGGAGCTATATTGCGGGGGGGTACTATAGGATTTACACTTTTAAATATAAGTCTCTGATACCTCATCTTTACCTGAGCATTACAGGCTGTGGAGTGTGTTCCTTGTAAAATACTTCTTTTCTAATATCCTGATGGTGTGCGTAGGAGATGGGAGGCTTGGTCATCCTGAGACGGTCCTTATATGCTATTCATGTCGGGGCAGCGAGCTCACGTACTCACAGAGGATTAATGTATAAAGGGGCATCCCCAGTCACTGGGTTTCCTGCTTAACTATACCTGAATGACTCACATCTTTACCAGTGGCGTAACTATTAGTGGCAGGGCCCTTAGCAGGCTTCAGCTTGGGCCCACCTTCAACTTCAAAATCTACTATTTGTATACCCACACATGCAAGTTACAAATCACCATATTTTATACACTTATGAACACTCATAGAGCATATCACACACATACAGTGACTTATATACAAACACCAGAATATATCCCACATACAGTATAGCTCAGCAGCCTACACGTATACACATACAGCATATACATCATGATTCAGCATATATACATCACATATTGTTATATACATATTATGATGTACAAAGTTCAGAATAATATGGATTAATAATGCACATCCTCCACTCTTTAGTGTGTCAGGTCGATGATGGGGCCCCCTGACACTGTGGCTCCATAACGGTTGCTATGGCTGCTACCACTGTAATTACGTACTCCCTGATCTTTACTATAGCACCAGGTCTTTTCCCCCATGAGCTGCTCTATTACCCACCATCCCATCAGCCTCTTTTCTGTGTATAACTACCATAGATTTTGTTGCGCTCTGCCCCTGCAGTGGAGCTGCATTGCCTACATTTGTGATCTCACTCGGATTGTCTCAATTAAAGGGAATATGTCCTCAGGTTTTCCCTGTAAAGTTAAATCAACATGTTCCCACAGAAGTGGTCAAGACGTGCTCCTTTTTCTATACAATCCATGTCTCGATCTAGCTAAAAATCACTAAAAAAAAAAAAAAACATTTTTTTTTAAGTTCTGGCACTTTGCCAGGAGACTTCAAGGGACTCATTTTCTCTTCACCTAATCACGGTGTGTCTGGGATCAGCTACCTCATTGATGGAGTAGGCTGTGTTTGACTCGCTGAAGAGAAATCCCTGAGGAAGGGGGAATGAGGAGCTGTGTGACTCGGTCGTTTCCTCAAAGCAGAGATTTATTAAGCATACTCACATCGAAGTGAAAGGGGGGAGGATTGTGAGGACACCACATTGATAGAGGGTCGGCCGCTTCTTTTCAGGTCCACCTGATATTCTAATAGATATTGGTCCCTTAAGTGGCTCTGCCCCTGCTCTTCAGCGCCACATTACAGGGGAGATCCCATCCCGAGTTGTGTTTGTGTAATGATGGAAATGATACAATTTTCCAGTATGTCTTTCTGTGTCATTATTTGCGTTTTTTCTTGATCTCTGAATCAACTGAAAGCTTCCTGGGTTACTTCCTCCTGGTCTCTGATGAGATGATATCACCACAAGTGCGAACTTGTTATATCCCCGCGTTCATGTGGATGTCCACACGGTGCACGGCTCATATATCCCTGGTTATCCTCATAGACTGTAAGCTCTTGTGTCACCCCCTCATCCTCATAGACTGTAAGCTCTTGTGTCACCCCTCATCCTCATAGACTGTAAGCTCTTGTGTCACCCCCTCATCCTCATAGACTGTAAGCTCATGTGTCACCCCTCATCCTCATAGACTAAGCTCTTGTGATCAGGGTCCTCACTCCTATTGTTCCATATGACTGTTTGTACTCTGTAATATAATATTATATTTGTATATGTCCCCTATAGTATATAAAGCTACAGAATATGATGGCGCTATAAAAAGATTATTATTATTGAATTGGAAAACACTGGGTAATACTCACAGCTGCATTACTACAAATTTCTACTAGAGGGGCTGTCCAGGATCAGGTTTTATTTCATGTAGGTTCCAGGGTGGTATAATAATAACAAACATGGTATACTTACCTCTCTCAAGTGATCCGGCTCCTTTCACTGTCAGTCTCTGTTTGTATACAGAGGCTCAGTGACATCCCATCAACAGCAGCTGCAGGCTGCAGGCTGTACCAGCTTCAGCAGCAGCTGCAGGCTGTAGTGGGTGCACACACTGTAGAAAAACAACTCTGATGCCAGACAACCCCTTTAAAGGAAATCCAGCATTTGATTTTATGCATTATGAACCAAAACATACCTTGAGAATGCTGTAGCTACACTGATGCAAAAACATATCTTGTTTAATCCCTGAGTTGAGTGGCTTTGCTGAAAAAACTATTATAACATTCAGGACCCTGGGAAAGCTGGGTACTGCTGGCTGCCATACATAAGCACATTACACATGGAGCTTCCTGAACTGTCCAGACAGGATGAATCAACCTGAGCTGGATGACTCATACACAGCAGCTGGGTGATGGTTTAGTAGTTGATTACTTCTGCCTGTCGGGCACAACACAGTGATTACATCATCCTCTGGTGCAGTGCATAACTAATGTAAGAAGAAAAACATCGGCAGCCAAAGGATGACAGAGCCTCATTATCATAATTGTATAATTACCTTTTCAGCAACCACTCAGCTCAGGGATTAAACAAGATATGTTTCTGCATCAGTGTAGCTGCAGCATTCTCAAGGTATGTTTGCTTCATAATGCATCAAATCAATGGTAGGTTTCCTTTAAGGCCTCACATAGGACCAAATAAATGTAACAGGTTGACAACTACACCCGGAAACATGATCAAAACTTAATTAGTTTAGAAAGGGGTCTAGACCGATAGTATTCTGTGCCTTATTGTTTTGCTCTATGGTGTAAATTTATGTTAGTGGAAGAACTGCATCAGTATCTACACACAAGGCACTGATATTTTGTCATATTTGTCTGCAGCCTAACAATTTTTTGCATGAGAAAAGGTACAAGGGGAAATTGCATCCATCTTCTTTGTTTTAACTACAGGAGGAACTCACCATGTGGGGGGCACTGATTGTAGCCTTGTACCCTTGAAGGAAAAACAAAAATCCTATTAATGTCTACGGAAAATCATTTTGGGATTTTATTAAGCAGAAAACACATGGTAGTGCTGCTACATCATGACTTTCGGGAACATCATTGTGCAGCAAGGGGCTAAATTAAGTATTATTGAAATTGTGCGGACCCAAAAAGGTAACATGCATTACATCCTTGCAGCGCTGGGGTTCTGGGTTCAAGTCTCAGGGTCAACATCTGCAAAGAGTTTGTATATTCTCTCCGTGTTTGTGTGGGTTTCCTCCAGGTCCTCGGGTTTCCTCCCACACTCCAAAACATACTAGTAGGTTGATTAGATTGTGAGCCCCATTGGGGACAGGGACCGATCGGACAATCTCTGTGCAGCGCTGCATAATGTTATGTATGCCATACGATATATATCGAAAAATGTAATGCTATAACTTGTCTTGCAAAAAACAAGCCCTCAACTGCTGACATTTATGCAAAATAAAAGGTTTCAGATTTTATAATTCTATAGGGAAGAAAAGGAAGAAGAGACGTTGTCTAGAAGACTAAAATCTGAATGGTTTATGCGTATGCTAATATCATATATACCTATGCTCTGCGGGGAATCCATGTATGGGAAATCATGGATATAAAGCGCCCGGTCTGTCGCCATCAGTGCATCTTGCACACGCTGAGATCGGATCACTCCATTCTCTAAAAGATAACATTTTCACATTAGTCAGAGAAAACTTATACAAGATCTGATTAAAATGGGTTTACAAAAGAGATGGCTGCCAGAACGCCGTGCTGTGCCTATGTATTGGTTGTATCGGGGATTGCCGTTCAGCTCTTGAGAAGGGAATGGGACTAAGTTGCAATGCTGCTCGGAACCTGTGGACAGGTGGGGCACCGTTTATTCAATTCTGGAGACCATTGTAGTTTATCATATGAAAAATTGGCTGCAAAACTTTTTTTTTTCCTCTACATTACATTCAGGATATCTGATGCGTCCCCCTCTGCAAAGCGAGATCTTAAACTCAATACAGCTGTGAATCCATTATTACGCCCAGCATGAAGCAGCTCGCTGGTTATAGATGGCCGAATAACACATGCGAGGAGAAAACTACTGCCTAATTTAGGGCAGATGGTTTAAAAGTTTAAAGGGAACCGGTCAGTAGAAATTGACCTAATAAACCACTAGCAGTATGTTGACAAGCAGTTAAAAACCTTCCAGATCAGGTTTCTTTCATGGCCCAGTGTGGTGGAATCATCTAGAAAATAAAATTTGAAGTGAGATGTAATTCGGTTGTATAGAGTTAAGGAGGCGGAGATTTTAACACGGAAGTCAAGCTCTCTCTTCATCAGAAAGCCCCATCAATGGAATTGATGGTCCTGCATCCGTAACCAGATCTCCTAAAGTAAAATTCATAATATCCATCACCGAGTAGGAGGCTATCAGAGCTCCCCATCTTGACTTCAGTGTTAAACTCTCCACCTCCTTGACTTTATACACCCACTTCAAAGTTGATTTTCTGGTTGATGCCATCACTCTGAGTCATGAAAGAAATAAAAACCTAGAAGGTGTTGCGCTGTTTGAGAACATACTGCTAGTGGTTTATTAGGACAATTGCTGATGTCAGGTCCCCTTTAAGAGGGACCTGGACTTTTACAGGGTCTGTGATTGATCTGGAAGCATTTTATGAACCAACCACAGTGCAGAGGATGGGACTCCGAGCATCATAGTGATATGTGATACAAGGAGCCGCTTCTTCCATGCAGAACAGCAGCACCAAACTATAATTTACATGAAGCAGGGACTCCTTGTATCATATACAAGGTATTGTAGTCCTTTCCTCTGCACTGTGGTTGGTCCATGAAATCCACCCAACATATGACCATCAGGTTTCTTCTACGATGTGACACCTATTTAAAAAAAAAAAAAAAAAAAAATCGATTTTAAGACAGACAAAGCTGAAAGTATATAAAATATGAGCGAAAGAGCAGCTGTTAGAAACTTATGGAAACAAGATAGTATAAGAGATGGGTCTCACTTCGAAGGTTGTTGATGAGGTCGCTGTGCGTCTTTCCACTAGACGTCCAAGCCATGACCCTCGTAAACAGGAATCCAAATGGTAGCGTTATGGTGGCCAGACGTAAGAAGGAGCTCATGTCACAGGACCGGCGACAGGGTCCGCTGCCTGCTCTGCCAACCAAAGACATGGAAACTTATCACACACACGACCCAATGACTGGAGCTCTGATATTCTGTACCGATCTAGAACAAGATGATAGTCATCTCATCAGTTCTCTGTTAATGCCAGAATTCAGTGTAACACTTAAAGGGGTTTTCTCATGAATGAAAATTCTCAAATTACAATCCCCTAGTGATGTTTACACAATAAAGATCAAGTGAACCCCCTTACTTTACAATATTACTGAGTTTTATTGCTATTTTAATCCTATTACTCCTTAGGCTGGTCAGTGTAAGAATACAGAGTGTGAGTGGACACTAGCTGCTGAGCAGACAATTCATGTGCTATGAGATATTGGGTGCTAAAAATGATCTAAGCACTTTAAATTGGCTTCTGAACAGTCTACACAGAAAAAGAGAGATGTGACAGATCAGAGTGATGAGATGGATATAAGACACAATCACACACTCGGTTCTGCTGCCTCACCTTTATCACACACAGCCAGTTCTGCTATATACCTCCCCCTCCTGCCTCCCATGGACAACTAAATTGTGTACACCAGGACGGATAGAGACGGGTTGGAATTATATCTGTCAAATGCTGCATTTTTATTAATAACAGTGAATTAGAGAATGTATTATTTTCCTATCTTGAGTATATTTAAAGAGGACCGGTCACCCATAAAAGTACTAAAGTAAGCAGCTCCTAGCGCTACGCCATTTTTAGCAGTGAAACTGTTAGCTTTACTGGAACCCTCCTATAAAGCTAGCAGACACTGCAGCGGTGTAGCTTCAGAGCGCGGTCCGGTGTATTCATGAGAGGGCGGGACTAGGGAGGCGGTGACTGCCGTATGAAGCCTGGCAGTCACCGCTGTTGTGGGCTTTGAGCACGGACAGGCGTTCCTATTGTACTTCGCAGCAGTGTCTGCTAGCGTTATCGGAGGGTACTGATAAAGGTGGGCTAACGCTAACTAAAGTAAGCAGCACCTAGAACTTTTTTTTTTTTTTAAATAGGTGACAGGTCCTATTTAAGAATCTTCTCTTCGCGGAAATACCCCTTTAAAAAACTTTATAAAAAGTTATACAATTTTCCAATATGTGCTGTATTAATTCCACTTTTTCTAGATCTCTGCTTTACGTCATTATATAGAAGGGTTGCAAAATCTGCGTCCCCCAGAGCCCTGGGTTGGGGACAACACAGACCAGAAATGGATGAGGCCCGGACTCCCACCAAATCATATCACATAAGGCTTTTAAGTTCTGGAGCTCTATGCCGCTGTCAGTGATAAATAGCGCCAAAACTACTGGCTGCGTGTGGAGTACTCCAAATTTTTTTCTTCCTGTCCTTCCTCTGCATGGGTATAGAATGACCCCACAACCCCCTCAATTTAGCAATGTCCGTCCTGCCTATTTAGAGTCTCTTGTTATACACAATGTTCAACATTCATCTCTAACCCTTAGGTCGACTGTACACAGCGAGTTCACTTTGAAAACCTTACTCCGTACACTTGTGGGATTTCCAGACTGAACTCAGCATGTCACTTCAGTGATCCAATGTTTTGGTCCCAGAAATCCCGCAAGCGAACATTTCTCGGACCAAAACTTGCTCCTGGGTAACAGATTTAATTCCCATCCCTGACATAACTGCTGCTAACTGATCTGTCACTTTCTGACCATTTTCGTGGTGATGGCCCTTGATGCCTGCTGCTCTATTCATCCCTATAGCAGTGAGTACTTGGCTACTTCCATCAGTGCCACAGACAGCGAATATAGCGGCAATCCAGATGTCTGACTTGCTGCTCCAATCAACTGGGGTACAACAGACCCCTGTACCCACTGCAGACTTTTATGTTCTCACTATGAGAATTACTGGTTAACAGTATTCTGCTCTGTAGGTCAGGAGGCACCCTAATAAATCAGTTCCGGTTCCCTTTGTCCACATGTAAACTCTAGTGTTACTGCATCTCCTTTTCCTTTGTTCCTCTGCCGTCACGTAAGGTAAAGTACAAGGAGCTCAGACACTTGTACAAATGAGATATGAATCTGTGAATGTGCATAAAAGCCAATGATTACTACTGAGGGGGCATGGGGGGTCCGCTGCCTGGTTTATCATAGAAATCGTCTTTATACCAGACACTTCTAAATACCAAGGAGCGCTGCACCGATCACAAATGTAGTTAACGCAGCTCCTTTAATGCTGGAGAGACGTCTTCTGATCACCTTATGGCAGTCAAGGGAACCACAGCCTCGAGTATCACATCACAGAGAACATCTGCCAAGGTGACGTCCTCTGTAATCTCTGACCCAGGAGAGATGAGCGCGTAAACAATCCGAGAAAGACATTACCATTCCCCAAAAATCAAGGGGAGGGGGGAGTAGGTGGTAAGTGCTGAATGTAATACAACGTGACCTTTACATAGGGATGAACAGATCTTATGATACATGATATGAATCAGAAAAAAATCAGGCAAATATAATAAAGATGTCAGTCTGCGTCCACATGTGGTGTTAAAAATGCAAGTAAAAACCCTACTGGCGGTGCTCAGCCTATTCTCATATACGTTTGTCATAGGACGCAAGGCAAACTCTACGTGTGAACGCAGTTGAAGGCTAAACGTTGCAACACACTGGAACAGATTTACTTACCCGATCCTGACGCGATCCCGCGGTGCGTTGTCCAACGAGGATTTGGGTCCGGCGCGATTCACTAAGCTCGTGCGCCCGAGTTCCTGCATCCGTCGCTGCTGCCCCGAGGTCCGCCGGAGTTCACCTGCTTCTTCCCGATGCAGGTAAGTGCTTGTCTTGTGACACATTTCTAAATGTTAAATCCTGCACGTTGTCCGAATCCGTCGGGTTGTCCAACGGCCCGCCCTCCGATTTCTGTCACGTGCAAACCGGCGCCGTTGCCCCAAAATCCCGCGGCAATTCAGCACGAAACGGGAATTATCCGGAAACCCGACGAAAATGCGTCTGACGGACCCTTAGTAAATGAGCCCCAGTGTATGTATTGGTTCAGTGTATACATCAGGAAAGCTCCCAGCTTAGGCTACATTCACACTGACGTATGGAGGACGTATATACGGCCGACGTATATACGGCCGACGTATATACGGCCGATATATGTCCTCCATAGACGTCAATGGGCGCATGGCACAGTACCGCTCCGTACCCGGAAAAAGATAGGACCTGTCCTATCTTTCTCCGCAGTACGGCGCCGTGCGCCATTAATTCCTATGGAGAGGGGCGGGGGTGAGCTGCGGTCACCTCCTCCTCCTCTCCCCGTACACGGCCGTTGCCCTCTACGGTACGGGCGGGCAACGGCAGTGTGAATATAGCCTTATACATAGACCGGGCAGGTGGGAGAATACTTTTTGCCTTTAGTTGCACAGAATGGGGCTCATTTACTAAGGGTCACAGATCGCACTTTTGTCAGACTGTTTGCCGTTTTTGGGGACTACATGGCTTGCACAGGTATTTAAAAGGTGTCTGCGCTGGGATTTTGGCGCAGCTGCGTTGGCTTCCATGTGACACAAATGGGGGGGGGGGCCCGTCAGACGATCTGACTGAGCGCGTGATTTGACTATCAAATTGTGTCACAAGCTACGCACTTACATGCACAAGAAGAAGGTGAACTCCGTCGGACCTGAGCGGGGAAGCGACACTTGCAGGATATCGGGTGCAGGGCATTATTATCGGACAATGCACTTTTGGTGAACTCCAGCAGCCACTTAAGTAAATGAGCCTCTTTATGTCCCATCTTGCAGGAAACACTGGATGGAAAGATGCAGCATCCTGTGTTTTCCATCCTTATGAAGAGAGAAGTAATTGCTCAGCAGAATCTACAGGGGACGGATGCAACTGTAATGCATCCATCCCCGGCGTCCACTGAGCTTATGCATAAGGACAGTCAGTTACGTCACTCGGGAGACATCTATATAAAGTGTCGCTCCCTCCACTGGTTTAGTTTCCGACTAGCTGCCGGTAATGACGTAAAGATTTAATTTTGTGGCACTTAGCATATAATATTTCTGGTGCTTGAATCATATTTTCTACTTTTATTTTCTAATCATATTTTCAAATATGACCCCTCTAGCCATTCACGAGCAGTGCGCTAAAGAATAGATAGCCCAGGTAAGCCCAATGCTGTGAGTAGGGTTTCGTCTGGAGGAACTGCAACCTGGCCGCCTGGGGCTCTACCATCTTGAAACAAACGTAAGACTGTCCTCCTATTGGAAGGAGTTTTAGGGTGATGCCACACATGGAGTTTTTGGTCCGTTTTTAAGCATGTGTTTTCAATCCGCTTAAGAACGCTTGCGTTTTTGACCGTTTTTCCTAATTATCTTAATAGGTAAACAGGTTGGAAGCAGCCAAATGCATGGTAAATGGTCCAAAACGCACGCATTTTTAAATAGACTAAAAACGCATGCTTAAAAACGGACCAAAAACGCCACCTGTGGCATCACCCTTAGGCCAGCGGCACACGTGGTGTTTTGAACCCGTTTTTGGGCCATTTTTAAGCAGTCAGTTAAAAAAACGCATGCGGGAAGGGGTGAGTATTAGTTCTTTATTAGTTTTAGACCACTGTCCATAGTAAAATTAATGAAACTGGACATATCAGATTGGTGGGTGTCTGACGCCGATTTTTTAAATTCCAAGTAAGGGTAGAGAACCGTGCTGAGGCTTGTTATATGGACCAAACAAAGTATCTAGGACGGCGCCACAGTCGTCTGAAACCGCCCTAATGCATCATAATAGATCCAGGCATCGGGATTGTGGTAATCTTTTTATATTTGCTAAATCAACTTTAACAAATATGCTAATGAGGCAAAAGGGCACTGGGTGTTACCAGAGCCCTATTGTGCTGCAGAGGAAGGGGAAGTGCTGAGGTAGCAAGGGTGAAAGGGGAAGATGGTGTAATAGCCCTTGAAGCTGCAGCGGGGCTCTGACTCATTAGCATAATTAAAAGTTGATTTTAGAAGGAGATCATGGATAAGAAATATAAGAAGATTACCACAGTCACGGTGCCTGGATCTATGAGTAATGTCCCTGGTGTATCATGATGGATTTTCATGGTAGATTTCGGTTCTACATTTGTCAAAAATTGTGCAATTTGTCGCAAATTCCAGAAAAACTGAGGCGTATCCATTCCCACCATGAAAAACTCCCTGCGCTAACCCTCTTATATGTTACTATAATGGCGCCGTCATACTTATTGTCCTATTTTCCTGTGTAATATTTACATAGTTACCTTATGGTTTATATAATTTGTGAATAAAAAATAACTAACGCCCCATACAGTAAAAACCGTGTAAGGACATCGTCACCACCGCTCAGGTCATGTAAAGCAGAGAACTGCACGTTATAGCCTCTAACAAATACTCAAGGCATGCTGGGAGTTGTAGTTTCACACTTGGCAGAAAAGCCGTAAGTTACAGTCCTAGTGACGCACTACAATATTTCCCAACTGCCATTAAGTATCTCTATGACAGCCCCCACTACCACAGCAGCAGCGACAGCAGCACGACACTCACCTCCACACCCACATTAGCCTTCACGGCAGCCGTAAGTAAACATACACGCGTGGTTGCTATGACAAGATCCTACCACCCACCCCCAGTTTGCTAGGGAGGAAGAACGCGGTTGGTTTATGGCTTAGCAATTGAAAGGTGAGGCGACCTATCACAGCACAGGATGCAGGAAGATGATTGGAGAGTGACGGGGCACGCCCACAGACGGGCGGAAGTGTTATGACCGGAGCTGGAAAGTGAATGGTGAGTTAGTATGTTGCTGCTGTGGGCGCTGTGTAGTGAACAGATCATCATTGCACACCCTTCATGATAGGAGTATGATATTGTTCTGTATAACGATGACCTCCAGAAGGCCATGTAACAGCAGTAGCCCATATCAACCAATCTCATCGCCGTTTTCATTCCGTTATCTCTACTAAGGATATGCAACCTGAAATCTGATTGGTTACTAATGTTTGCTTGGCTAAAGCTTTGTTCACATTACACCTTTTGTCTGAGCTATGCACTGGTGGCATATTGTGTCCACAGGATGGGTTACTTATTTATAATCATTGTCACTAGAGAGGAGGATCCTCCTATCTGCTGTGTGTCTGATACACAGCCCGGGAGACAAATAATGTAGCAGGGCCGGGAATGTGCTGGAGCAGCAGGTCCCTGCCCCCTCCTCCCCCCTCTCACAGCCCGGGAGACAGATGATGTAGCAGAGCCGGGAGTGTGCTGGAGCAGCAGTGATGTCTGCATGTGTCTGCATAGGCAGCTCAAGTGTGAAATGCTTCACTTCCCAGAGACCCCCTGCCAAATAGGATCCCCCCCCCCCAGTGCCTGCTATTCTGCTAGATGTGATTTAACCCCTTAAAGACCTTATTTATTTTTGCGTTTCCATTTTTCATTCCCCACTTTTCACTCTTCCATATCTTAACGGTATTATATATTCTGCACCATGTACAGGGAAGCGGGAAAAAATCCAAATGCAGTGATATTGGTGAAAAAAACGCATTTGCGCCGCTTTCGTTTGTGCCCTG
The DNA here is from genome assembly GCA_019512145.1 of Engystomops pustulosus. Taxonomy (NCBI): domain Eukaryota; kingdom Metazoa; phylum Chordata; class Amphibia; order Anura; family Leptodactylidae; genus Engystomops; species Engystomops pustulosus. The sequence goes on along the minus strand of CM033647.1, from coordinate 14,596,690 downwards.
TTTCTACAGATTTCACTGTGCGCCCCAAATGACACCTCTGCTTTATTCTTTGGTGGGTACAATCACAGAGACGCCACATTTATAGAAGAATGTTTTAGTAGATTTTAGTAGATTTTTAAAAAATGTACGGTAAATCTTTTGTAGAAAAAAAAAATTCTTCATTTTGCCATATTTTGGGGCCAATAACTTTTCTATACTTCGATGTTTGGAGATGTGTAAAGAGGACCTGTCACCCTGAAAAACAGCACTAGGAGGGGTGCGTTTTTCCTGCGTTTTCATTGCATTTGAAACGCATTACAACAGCTGAGGAGAGGGGATCTGCCTAATTACATTACTGTTAACGTATCCGTTTACAGAACACACTCTAAACGCAGTGTCAACACATGTGTTAACAAATGTAAACTGTAATGTAATTAGGCAAATCGCCTCTCAGCTGTTGTAATGCATTTCAAACGCAATGAAACGCAGGCAAAATGCACCGTGACTGTACCACAATAGCCGTGGGTCTCAGGCCATCCTGTGATTGAGAACCACAGCCCTGTGCCTAATTTATAAGGAGATACTCAGCTTTGGTACTTTACAAAATCCGTAGTTAGTAAAGATTTCAATTCTAATGTTCACCAGGAAACCGAGGAGCACTATCATAATTTTGTCAATCTTGCCTCTCCTCTCCTTCTAAGTAGCGGGGACACAGGTTTGTAACATATTTCAAACTATTCAAAGAAGTTGCTACCAAAAGTGCTTTTTTAAGGCTGCTTTTACATTTAGTTAACAATGCCTTTACAATATGTTTACATAGTTGTAACACCCTGTAATGTTAACGGACTGCAAACACAGCTCACGTCATTTTACTACAATGTCACTGCAGCAGATGAAGTTTCAGCTCCTATAAAGTGTAACAGCATGTGAATCTGCAGAACTGAGGGGCACTGGTAACACCGCCAAGAGCCCTTCAATCACTTTAGCTTAATTTTAAAAATTGATTTTAGATGAAAGGAGCCCACGGATAACAAATGTAAGAACATTACCACAGTCACGGTGCCTGGATCTATGAGTAAGTGTCCCTGGTTTATCGTGATGGATTTCTGATGGTAGATTTTCTTTGAATATTGCCCAATGACTTCTCCATAGGCTACAAAAGAGAATCCTCTGCACACAGCACCACTGTGATTTCCCCTGGGTTCCCCTGCTCCTTTTAGGGCTCACACATGGCGTTTCAATTGCACTTACAATGTGTTTATAGTGTTAACATAAAGTGAATGCAATGTTAAAGGAAATCTACCATGAAAATCCATCATGATAAACCCGGGACATTACTCATAGATCCAGACACTGTGACTGTGGTATCTTCTTATATTTGTTATCCATGGCTTCCTTCTTTCTAAAATACTAATGAGCCAGAAGACCACCTAGGGGTCGTTAACATCACCACTTTGAGCCGTAGCTTCACAGGCTGTCACAATGTTTTCCCCTCCCTCTGCACTTCCCCCCTCTATTGTAGTCTCACACAATAGTGCACATTGTAACATCCTGTGAATCTGTAGCCCAGAATCAAAGCCCTTTGGAGAATTCATCCCACTTCCAGGCTCATGTTGATTATTGGGATAAACAATCATATGTCACATGTACACATATGTACACAGCTGTCTAGGCAGTATATTTCCCTGGGGTTTGCCTATTTGGCCACATAGGCTGCAGCGCACCCACCAGCTTCGATGGCCCACAAAATATGTTGTTTATATCGTGGGCGGTGCACGATAATTGATGTTCTCGTCTTTACATTAATGTGGATTAGTGCATTTAATTGGCGCTCGGATTTTCACATTACGGTGTTTTGAGTAGAATAATTGCTGCTCGATGCTCATCATTATGTATCTGCAGTATTGTCAGCGCTCCCATTCACATTTACAATGTGTGTTTACAGCGGGAACAGTCTAATCTGCCATTATTATATGTATTGTGTCTCGTCTTCACCCCTCACGTGGACTGTTTATTCATCCATTCACTGTACATGACCGGCTCTTTATTCACTTTCTCTCTTTTCAATCAATTAGTCCTTGTTCACATTGTGTATTGTTAATAGATGGAGTTCTGTCATCAAAAACTGGATTATATAACCCAAAAACAGAATAAAGGCTCATACATGTGTTAGCGGTGTATAAAAGTAAGGAAACTTTGGCCACTTTACCTCATGTTTTTCTGTAATGTGTGTGTGTGGGGGGATATGAGGTAATTTACCAATATACATCTATTAGAAGTTCTGCTCTGCTTTCTTCATATGTAAAGTGAAGCCTCCTGAATTTTACCTCATCAGCCAGAGATTCCTGCCCATAAAATGGCCGCAGATGGAGGGTCATGTGATCTCTATCTGTCCATGGACATAAGCCCTGCCGGGAACTTATGATTGTATTCATGTATATAAGGCCGTGGTCACACGTTCCCCTAGTGTTTGTGTTCATAACGCAACGTTGGCTCACGGGGGCGAGCCTCTGCACGATCGCATATGCTTTTCCAGGGATACACATGCGATTGGTAAATAGACCCCGTTGTCTTGTATTGTTTAACTGGGGCCTGGTTGCCGATTGCATGCGTATCCCTGGAAACGCATATGTGATCGGGCCAAGGCCCTCTCCCTGTGCACTAGCATTGCATTATGAACGCAACACTAGCGGAACTTGTGGCCGCGGCCTGAGACTAAGGTCCCGGCAGAGCGATTCCGCATGGACAAGTAGAGATCATATGACCCTCCATATGTGGCCATTTGCAACAATGCAGAACACAGGGTGCTTGTTACCGATCGTATGCGTTTCCTATGAAAAGCTGATGCGATCAGCACAAGCCCCACCCCGTTCGGATTGCATTGCGTTTCAATACGCCTAGCAGGTGTAACTTGGACCACCCCTTCAGCTTAGTGCCCCAAAAACTCAGAGCATGGCCTCTTCTTCGCCATGTTTGCGGCTCTGCACTCCCAGAGAAGTCTGTGGGGCTGTGAAAAATACGGCTTATACACAGTGCATCATCTGAGTGTCTTCCGTATTTGCGGTGGGTTGCCAGGTAACAGACTCGCTTCTTTTTGAGTGGCGCGCAAAACTCTATGACACAAGGAATACACACGAACCTACTTTGCTGCTACACATGAGGGTAAAAGTTATGACACAAGGTCCTTGAGACGATTTTTGTGGCCGTAGGAAGGAAACTTTTGTGTGCCTGAGGCCATAATCGTAGATCCAGGCACCGTGACTGTGGTAATCTCCTTATATTTGTTATCTATAGCCTCCTTCCTTCAACCACATTAAATGACCCCGACCACTGCTGACACATACGTGGGTTTTGTCGGCTGTTGTGCTGTGTATTATGTAAGGACTCTCTTGTATGTATTGTGCTGTTAAAGGAAACCTACCACTTAAAAATGTTAGTTATAAGCCTCAAATACCTTGCACTAGCTCAGGGTGAGCTGGTGCCGGAGCCTATCTTCCTAATTTTCACAACCCGCTGTATTGCTTGAAAAACTTCTTAATTCATTTGATTTCAACCCCACTTCGGCGCAGCATAACACGTTTTCCACGCACCGTGCGCGCGACCCTATGTGCGCCTGAATAGGAAGTGCCAGAGAGCTGGTAACATCACCCGCGGCTGCGCAACTTCGTGCAGCCTGTTTCCCCGTGTGAAGTGCCCGAGAGCTGGGTGACATCACCGGCTCTCGGGCACCTCTGAATCAGCCGCACGCGCGGTTGCGCTCATGGTGCGCCGTAATCTGGTGCACTGAAACGGGTTGTAATATAAGGTATAAAACAGCAATCGGGGGTTTCTTGCATTAATGAAAATATGCTCCGGCACCAGCTCACCCTGAGCTGGTGTGATGTATTTGTGGGTTAGAACTACGGTACCACTTTTAAGTGGCAGGTTTCCTTTAAGTGCAGTAATACATAATAAGTTGATGTTTCTTTCTTTCTGTCCTCCTAGAGTACACAGCACCAATGAGGATGATAGAGAGCCTCGATTCAGATGACGTGGTCTCCAGCAAGGACATGTGGGCTGAGATTTGCCCCAGTACCCCAGACGTCCAGGAGTTGACCCCATCAGACACCTTTACAGACTCTTTCTTGTGTCCTGGTGAAACGCCCCACAATGTCGGATCATTTGACTCCCCAAAACCTTGGGCCCCGTTACAAGATTCTGAAATCTACTTGGCGACTTTAGGTCAGTAATGTAAAGTCCCTGTGCTCTGGTAAGCTCTGTGTCTCCGTGTGAGGTCCAGGTACGACGTCATTCATGTCATTGTTGCCTTTGAATTTTCTTCTTAAAGAAAGCGACACTTTTGGAAGCTTGACAACTTCTGACAAATGTGTTTTATGCCAAGAATATAAATGATGGCTTTATTTTTTAGACCGGTTTTTTAGCTACAAGCTTTTTAGCCTTCACTTCATGTCAGATTTTACAAAAGGTGTGGGAGTAACCATACGGGACAGGAATATAATAGCGCCTGACATATTTTTTGTGTGTGTTTTTGTACCCCTAGCCAGAGGTGTGTAACTTCCAGTATCTTAAAGGGAACATGTGAACAGGTTTTACCCCATTAAAGGAAACCTACCAGCACGGATCTTACCTAGTAAGGTAGATCCGGTGGCAGGTTATTGTAATGTAGTGTATATTAATGCTTTTTGTAATAAAACTTTTTGTTCCCCAGAACTTAGTAAAGTTTTAATTTTCTTGAGGCTGGGGCACAAAAAGTTTTATTACTAAAAGCTTTAGGCTAAACTACATTACAGTAACCTGCCACCAGATCCACCTTACTAGGAAGATCCCTGATGGTAGGTTTCTTTTAAACTAGCAGTCCCCTAAGGTGGGGTATGAAATGTCCTTTCTAGAATTCACTTAATGTGTAATCTCACCTGTATAACTATAAAAGAAAATTTTTCTCCAAATCTGTGTGAAATTGAGCAGAAAAGAGTCATATTTAGAGGCTGCAGGGGGGGAGAGTCACTTCAGATGCCTCTATCTTCTGCACTGTAGCACTTAGAAACATGCTGGTGTCATATTAAAGATAAGTATCTCATCTTTCAGCTCACATCAGGCTTGTTGTTTTGTGATTTATAGAACCAGACATGTAGGTTGAAGACATTGTTGGAAATCTGAGCTGTAGATAAAGGTCAAGTTGTCATCCGTGTCTCTGATTCTGTAGATCACATAGCCACAAGACTGATGTGACCTAAAAGATAAGATTCTGATTTTAATATAGCACCAGACACATATTTGTTAGTGCTTTAGAATTGAATATAAGGGGGTCTGAAGTGACCCTCCCCTGCAGCCCCTAAACTTGAATAATCTCAGGCAAATATGACTCTTCTCTGCTTATAGTCACATGACTTGGAAGGAGAATATTTTATAGGTAAACGGATGGGATTCCACATAAAAGTGGAAATTTTAAAATTATTGTAATTTTAAACAGATGTCATAAACGATACAATATAATTAATAGCAAAATAACAGTTTTTTTTTAACCGAAACCTCTAAAAGATATATTTTTAAAAAAAGCAAAGATTTGCCTTATGTTTTTCATTATTTTATAGCCATTCTAACGGAAGATGTAAAAACGGATAATAACGAACACCATTGCAAGTCTATTGAAACAAATGAGGAAAAATGGATCCCTAATTTGTCTTTCTTGTATATTTTTTAAATTTTATTTATTGTATATTTTCAGAACGCAGGTTGCAGAAGATTAAAGGTCAGAGCAGTGAACTGACATCCAAGGACATGTTACTCTCACTAGGGCAAGCTAAAAAGGAATGCTGGGACAGATTTCTCCAGGAATCCTCCGACAGTGAAACATATATTGGATCAAGTGAAATTGACAACAGGTACTAACTTATTAAAATACTAAAATACTGCACATTATTCCTCTTCTTTTTTTTGTTTTCCCTGGAATACATAGCAGGAGGATAGCAGAATAAGGCTACTTTCACACTGTCAGTATTTAAAATACCAAATACCAGAAATGGAAATGACGCAGCGGAAAGGTATAATGGAAAGATCTGCATCTCTTTTATGTTTCGGACCCACTTTTAGTTTCAGCTTGCAGATACTGAACTAAAATACTGACCGTGTGAAAGTAACCTAAGGTATGTCTAGTTGAGTATCTCTTAACCCCTTAATGACTGCTGTATCAGGAGAAGTTTGCAGGACATTGCGTCCTTCTGGTGCCAGTACTGGGCTGTGTTTATAAAAGCCCAGCACCTGCGGTTGAACATGAACCGTAGTGTCTAAGTGGCTGCAATGGGAGCCCGCTACCTCTGCCACCCATCGGCACCCTGCGGAGGTAATTGGAGGGTCCGGATGACATTGCTCGGCAGTCTAGGCTCCAATGAAGGCCAAAAGCCTGGCCTAATAGCTGCCTGTTACATGGCATATAAAGCTGAGAGACAGAAGTTACTGGGAACGGGTTGAATAGCTGAAGATAGCTGTGGTGACACACAAGGAGGTAAGACTTCAGAGGCTACAGGCAGCCATCGCCATCGGACTCCACGCCCCAGTTTCCTCTGAAGTTCATTTGCATAAAAGACAGAAAAAGTTTTTAGTTAATTAGGGGGAAAAGTTTAGGTAAAGGCAGTGTAGGGCTTAAAAGAGAAAAAGGAATCTTCCATCAGGAAAACCTCAGTTAGCGTATTCCTGATGGTAGGTTTTCTGTAAGCTGGTAAAAGACACTCTTTACTATAGGACGCACTTTATTTCTTGCTTAAAAGTGCGTCTTATAGTCCGAAATATAATCCTGGCGACATTGTAACATATTACTGTATTAATGTGTTTCATAAGGAGCGGAATCCATTACCCCAGCGTTACATCTCCTGACATATGAAATCACAGCTCATTACTTTTGCTTGGTCGCTGCGTTTTGGCTTTTATTTGTCACTACCCACGTCTATTGATTTCTTTTTCCTCTTTTTCCAATTCTCACATTTTCAGCAAGCTGGAACATCTGAAGAGGTGGCTGCAGCCGGAGAAGGTGGCTATAAACGCAGAGGAAGTACAGTGTCTAATCCCTGGCGTACCTCCGGCTATAAATGGCGAAAATGAGCAGGACTCTTCTTCTGCCGAGCACTGAAATCCTCTGTGCTGCTGATTTCCACCTGTCCATCTTAGGGCCCACGTAATCAGGTGGTTGTAAAAGGAGGCAACATATACTCATTACAGGATGGAAATCTACCTCTACCTCTAGTTTTACTTAATCCTAGAATACTTTCTAAACTAAACTACACTTTATCTAGAAAATATGCTAATAATTGGGAGAGGTTACTGGGGTGTGGAGTAGCTTTTGCTCCCGCTGCCCGGAGGGGCTACTGCACACCCCAGAAGCCTCTGCCGATGATGATGATAATAATAATTTATATAGCGTACACAGATTACACAGCGCTGCACAGAACTTGCCAAATTGGTCCCTGTCCCCAATGGGGCTCACAATCCAAACAACCTACCAGTATGTTTTGGGGTGTGGGAGGAAACCGGAAACATGGAGGAAACCCACACAAGCACAGAGAGAACATACAAACTCTTTGCAGATGTTGATGATTTTTATATTAGCTAAATAAAGTGTAGTTTAGAAAGTATTTTAGGATTCGTTAAAACTAGAGGACGGTTGAGCACATTACTAGCCACCTACCACCACATCTACCTTAATAGGTAGATATCTGATGGTAGGTTTCCTTTAAGCTCACAGAAACCTACACACATTATAAATCGGTGTAATAAAAATAGACATAGATCAGTCTTTTTACATTTTATTTGTATCATTTCTTTAATTTTGATTAAAAATCATGTGCAAATGTGTTGGAAGGTTTGTAATAAATGTCTAATCATGAGAGATCTGTCAGATGGGGTGGGGGTGGGGGGGACAATCGATCGCAGAAACGGTAGTCTTTTGGCGGGTCGTGGACCATTTCTGGGCTGGGGACCATATAGTCCAGGACAAGAGTGGGCACACGTCCCACTGCCCAAAGTACTAGTAGCCTCTTGGCCAAACACCTTCGCAACATCTCCAGTCAGCGGCTTCTCCAGCCCCATCCTCCTTTGTCTGTAGGAAAATTAACAATTACCCTACCAGTTCCTGGGGCAAAAATGGTTGGGACCTCTGGTCTATGGAGCTGACATACATAGTGAAGTACAGGACTTATCTCCAACATTTCTGTAAGACTGGATAGAATTTGAGTAGACAGAATCCCTATTCTCATGAATAGACCCCCACCAATATTTGTTTGTCCTGTTGTATGCCCTTTCCATATAATTATGGGAAAAAATGGGTCTGGATGAGAAAAAAAATAACATACTTGCTCCAGCTTCTGGTGTCCATGTTGCTTCAATACTTCTCTTTTTTGATCCGGCTCTCAATTGGAAATTCCAGGTTGACCGGCTTCATCCAATAAGTGGTCTCCTTGAACATAGACTTCGTTTTTATTTTCCCATGGACTTTACCTGATGTGTTGTCCCCTGTTGGATGAAGTGGTTTTCATGACCCCCCCTGGAAGTGACGTCATATTTATTGGTTAAATAATTTTTTTATTATAAGGAATTAAACTGCTTTACGTGTCGTTTTTTTTCATGTATTGTTGAAAAAAATAATTGTATGGTGTATAAATTGTCTCTTGTATCAGTCAGCATCCGACCCATATCCACCTAAGTGTTCATCAATCTGTAGATGTCAGTAGGATTTATAATAAACTTGTATTTAAAAAAACGAATGTGTCTTAAGTTTCTTCGACAGTACCAGTGCCGCCTTATTGAAACTAACTAAAGGCTATAATGTACTGCAGTGATTGTGGGGCTATGGCGGGTTTGGGTATTGTCTACGACTTAGGGCGTCTTGATACCGAAATGCATCAAATTGCGAAATAATACAAGTATCATGATTACAGCAGGGAAGAAGGGACTCCTTGTATCATTCAGTGCTACTGTTTTCTGGCAAAGAAGGGACTCCTTGTATCATTTATCACTGATGCATTTCGGTGTCCTGCCGGCCGAAGTCATAGACCATAGCCAAACCTGCCATAGCCTACAATCAGTGCAGTACAGCAACGCCCCGGAAGAAGCCGAGGTTGGCGAAACCCAAGGTCGGGCGAGCATGTGTAGCTGGCGTCATCTGTATTATTTGATATGCTCAATTTTAAAGTATTTTTTGTGAATATATTTTAATAAAAGACACCCATTTTTAATAACGTACTACGTAATTTGTGCAAATATTTTCAGTCTGCTATGATAAATGGTGGAATCGAGGGAGGAAAACCGCACTAAGGAGGTTCTGAATGGTGGCCTATTCCCGTTGGAAGTCGCTGGCTTGTACAAATTGAGTGAAGAAATATTCTTCTTTTTTGGAGTAAAAAGCGGGGAAATATCTTAAAATGAGGAACAACTACAATATTCGGAGCTCTGGTCAGAGTGTAAAACTATTTTTATCTCTCTTTATAACTGCAGTACAGTGTAGCCTATAGTTTCTTGTTTAAAACACAGAGGTCAATGAGGTCCCGTACAAAGTGGTCTATGAAATCTGTCCATCATTAAACAGACCTTAGGATGTTGTCTGGATGGTACCCATATACTTAACCCACATATGGGAATCATGGCTTTTCTATGGGGAAACCACTAGTTTTCTACAGGAGAGGTCAAGGGAGAATGGATCATGGAATCAATGGCTGAGACGTGGTCAGGAGACGGACTAAAGCCAGGACAGGCAAAGTTTGAGTGCAATGGCTTTCTAGACACAAGTAGTTGCAGGGCAATAGGTCTTGTTAATTATTTACGCCTCAGTCTTTCTACCCGCCCTCCTTCAGGTGCTGAAAGCTGTGATGTCACCGAGCTCTCGGCACTTATCGCGCATCCGCAGACACTAACTCTCGCACAACCGGCCGGCAAAAAGTGCCGAGAGCTTGGTGACGTCACGGCTCTCAGCACCTGAAGGAGGGCGGGTAGAAAGAAGGAGGCGTGAATAATTAGGAATTGGAAGGCATCAACAGACGGCTGATGACGTAGGGGTAGCATCGGAGGGCTAATTTACATATGTGATTTAATAGTTTTTTTAAGCTTAGCTAAAGATTGCCATGCCTAACCAAAGTATATGCTGGCATCAGGATGAAATAGCCTACATGGTGGTGTGCTGCATTATTTCATCATGCCAGCAGTGGTAGGTTTCCTTTAAGCAGGTTGTCCATCCACTGTTTCCTGCTCTTGCTGACATCAGGTGTAAGGAGATGCTAATAAGTGATAGGGCATAATCCCAGAGGTGCACAATGGTTGACTGCAGTGCTGATGCTGCCCAATCTTTCTAAAGCTGGTGTCGCCTTGAGGCAAGAGGCTCAACTTGCCTCATGGCAGGTGCACCCCTGGCTCAGGTACCCTGCAATAGGGAAACTGCTTTGTATATAACCTGTACGTGACAGTGTTAGGCTGGGTATGCACTGCCAGGTACTGATGCTGCCCAAACTTTCTGACGTTGGTGTCGCCCTGAGGCAGGAGGCTCAACTTGCCTCATTGCAGGTGCACCCCTGGCTCAGGTACCCTGCAATAGGGAAGGTGCTTTATTTACCCTGTGTGTGAGAGTGTTAGGCTGGCTATGCACATTCTAGCCCTTTAAGACCCCAAATCCTCTAGCTCTATGTGCACATTCATTAGAAGGAGCAGCAGGAAGTAGGAATCTCAGGCAGCCCTGATATTTGCAGCCAGGTTGTCTTTCAGTATAACTGGATAACAAAACCGCCATTGAACACATTATACTTCCCGCACACCAATTGATTATAACAATTACCTGTAATTGCTTTGCCTGACCTGCAACACATGGAGGAGCTGTCCAATTAAAAGTGCAGCGCCACTAAGAGCGATAATAATTCATTATACTTGTCATCCGCTAATGGGTTTTGTGCATATTATAAAATGTGCTGACAATAAATATAATGCAGATGTAAAAAGTACATTTTAATTAGCTCAAAAATGATTTGTTCATTTCCACTTGCATACTGTTACAGCAAAAATATCTGCCAAGTACTGTGTGTACTCGCGTGGAGCTTCAATAGGTTGGACGGGTTATATAAAGTACCGTGCAAAGATCATTCCAGATCAAGGTTGCAGCTGGACTTCATATCTGGCATGTGTTCAATATATATGTTAACAATGGAGTTTTTCATGTTTTATAGTATTTATGACATATCCACATGATATAGATAGATGTAACAATAGGCAATTTCGGACAATACCATATAATGTAATGGAGTGGCAGTAGGCATGCGCGACCTGCTGCTCTATAAATTAGTGAGAGCAGGACCCCTGTTCTTAGGATCACTGGGGGTTCCTGCAGTCAGACCTCCACCGATCTGATTAAAACATACTTGGTACAACCCCTTTAATCATGTCCTTTGCATAAACCACCAGTGCTGCATTGGTAGCTGATCTGTTCTTCACCTCTGATTCTGTCCCGCTCAAGCGATAATCAACAATTATTACTATCCTTACTATTTTACCCATATCTGTCCATTCATTTCTCTTGTCCATATATCAGGTTTCTCTCTATAACTATCTTTTCATAGACTTTGGAGTGAGTTCCCAGATTTGGTCTGTGGGTTCACATTGAAGGGGTTGTCCCAACTTTGGTAATTATCCCCAATCCACGAGATAAGGAATAACTTCTTAATCACTGAGGGTTCGACAGCTTGGACCCCGCCAATCATGAAAATGGGTAGTAGCATTATAGTAGTATTACGAGAAAGGGTCGGTGGAGAATGAGCCCTCTCGCACCATTGAGTTCTATAGGATTGGTCTATAGAATCTTCTGTTGCTCTTATAGGATTGAATGGAGAAACAGGGCACCTGCTCGGCCTGCCACTCCCCCCACTACTGTGAACAGGATACCTATTCTCCTACTTTCTGAGGGTGCCAGCCAGGGCTGATTCTAGAATTACTTTTTGCTGGATGGAAAATACTGCCCCCCACGCCCAATGATGCTACCTCAGTAGTTAGTCATTAGACACAGACATTATTGACATCTAGTACCTTACAGGTGATGATCTGCTCCATCAGAAAGAGGACTTCTTTACGATTTCTCCCAGCAATGGTCTGTCTCTGATGAATTCACAGTGAAACGTCTTCAGCCCCACGGAGCACAACACCACACTGTGCCCCTAAAAAAACCACAGTCACTTACAGTATTGGAGTGTGTTCCTAAATACACAACATGACTGAACACACTATTCCCCACATAAAATATCTTTTATATATTCCCCCTGAATAATTTATAGTATCTACAGCATGCACAATTTATTGTATATGCCAGGCCCCATGAACTACAGCACCCTGCTAATTTATATACACACCCAATTTATATACAGTTCCCCAAATTTATTTATAACAACCCCCATATACATACTCACAAATTAATTGATATACAGTACTCCATATAAGGTCACCAAGTCTAGCCCCAATGTACAGATCCCACATAGACAGTATATAGAGCTATTCCAACCCCAGTACAATCCCCGAGTATTCACAGCCTCCCACAGTAATACACAGCACCAACCCGAGTATACACAGCCTCCCCCTGCAGTACACAGCCCCAACCCGAGTATACACGACCTCCCCCAGTTATACACAGCCCCAATCTTAGTATACACACCCCTCCCCCAGCACACACAGCCCCCTCCAGTATACACAGTCCCCCCAATACACACAGCCTCCCCCAGTATATACAGCCCCCCAGTATACATAACCCCCTCCAGTATACTCAGCCTCCTCTACAGTATACACAGCCCCCTTCATTAACGACCTCCCCCAGTATACTAGCATCCTCGTAACATAGCCTCCCCCTATACTAGCATCCTCCAGTATACACAGCCCCCTCCAGTATACACAGCCTCCCCCAGTATACATAGCATCCTCCATTATACATAGCATCCCCCAGTATACATAGCATCCCCCAGTATACATAGCCTCCCCCAGTATACATAGCATCCTCCAGTATACATAACCCCCTCCAGTATACTCAGCCTCCTCTACAGTATACACAGCCCCCTCCAGTATACACAGCCTCCCCCAGTATACATAGCATCCTCCATTATACATAGCATCCTCCAGTATACATAGCATCCCCCAGTATACATAGCCTCCCCCAGTATACATAGCATCCTCCAGTATACACAAGTCTCCTCTCCAGGATACACAGCCTCTCAGTATAAACAGTCCCCTCCAGTATACACAGCTCCTTCCAATATACACAGTCTCCCCCCAGTATACACAGCCCCCCCCCCCCCCAAAAGGGTCTGCAATCTGTCGCCTGAGCCCTGTAAAAGCAAGGTAAATATAGATATCTGTATACTGGATTATGGTTTACAGTCCTGCTTAGCATTTGGGGTGTATACTAGTTTGACACCTAATCCTGTCAATATCAATATTATAAGATCATTTTAGTGCCATGCCTGGGATTGAGGGGCCTCTCCGCATGAAAATCTGCAAAAAGTACAATTGGTTTTTATGTGCATTTCTTTTTAATGCAAGTTTTTCTATTTAGTGTGTTTTATATGGTTTTTTTGTCTGTTTTGTTTCACCTGATCTGATGTCATTTCAAGCAAAAATCTGCATCATGGTGCGGATTTAATGCAGATTTTCACTCTCTTATAGAATGTAAAAATAACGCATGCAAAAAATTTGCGACGATTAAAAGTAACATGACCATTATTTTATTTTCTGCACTGAGAAATAATTTCCGTGTGAAAAAAACGCTTTGTCTACATCCCTTTTTTCCAAATCACACTAATCACGTTAATGCTACTGTATTATTTTTGCATGCAATTTTAAAGGATATCTACCACCAGGATGAAGGATTGTAAACAAACCACACTGATATACTGGTGTGTGCCCCCTCTGGCAGTATCCGCTCTTCATTAAGCTTCCTATGCCCTTGTTATTAATAAAAATAGGCTTTAAAAATTATGCAAATGAGACTGAGGGGCTCAAGGCTCCATTAACACATATGGAGCTCAAAGCCCCTCAGAGTCATTTGCATAATTTTACAAATACTTTTTTTTTTAAAAAACTAGAGCATAAGAGGCTGAAAAAAGAGCTGGGCCACACACAATGGGGGTCATTTACTAAGGGCCCGATTCAAGTTTTCCCGACGTGTTACCCGAATATTTCCGATTTGCGCCGATTGTACCTGAATTGCCCCGGGATTTTGGCACACGCGATCGAATTGTGGCGCATCGGCGCTGTCATGCACGCAACGGAAATCGTGGGGCGTGGCCGAACGAAAACCCGACGGATTCGGAAAAACTGCCGCATTTAAGAAAAAAAATGTGTCGCGAAAATTACACTTACCTTCACCAGGTATAGGCCGGTGAATTTCAGGGCATTCCAGCGCGCCTCCGGGGAACTTCAGCGCAGCAGCGCCAACTGGTGGACGGTGGAGGAACTACCTTAGTGAATCCCGGCCGGACCCGAATCCACCGCAGAGAACGCGCCGCTGGATCGCGAACGGACCGGGTAAGTAAATATGCCCCAATATATCTGTGTGGTTGCTTTACAATCTTTCATCCTGGTGGTAGATATCCTTTAAAGCAGTGGTGGCACTATGGCACGGGTGCCAGAGGCGGCACTCAGAGCCCTTTCTGTGGGCACCCGGGCCATCACCCCAGCACACCAGACAAAACTCAAAGAATCTTCCTGCAGTTCCAAGCAACTTAAAAGATGCTGCTTTCAGTCATATTTTGATACTTACCTGGGACTGTAAGAAGAGAGAAAATTGGACAGGATTGAGTTATTTTTGGAGGACCTTCTGCTGGCCCCACGATTCTCTGTGTACAGAGGGAAACTGGAAAGAAGCTAAAATGATGAAAATTTTCCATCTTTCTACTGTGTTGCTGTCCTCAGGAGGCCAGTATGATTGAAAGTTGTTGAATAGGGAGCGATAGGTTACTGCTTTACATTTTTGGTTGGCACTTCGCGATAAATAAGCGGGTGTTGGGTTGCAGTTTGGGCACTCGGCCTCTAAAAGGTTCGCCATCACTACTTTAAAGTCTACGGGAGAGTGAAAATCTGCACCATGGTGAGAATTTGGATTTTTGGATCAACGTAAAACAGGTAAAAAAAATGCTACACTAAATATACACATCTGCATTAAAAACACACATAAAAAAGTGTATTGCATGCATATTTTCTGTGTGACAATCTGCAAGTGTGCAGGTAGCCTAACAAGGTGACGTCTCATCACACATGACACATGGAGTAAGAGTATGAATATTACAGCCTCTACAAGTCTGGAGTCACTTCCTACATTTGGTACTAGAATCAAACTTAATAGAGAACGGAGGATTTGTCTCTTCTGTCTGCTTTCAATCTGCAGTTCCAGGACCGTTGGAGGACCTTCAAAGGTCCTGAAATGGCTCTTATGTATTGAGAGCAGGAACAGATAACAGATATACGAGGATTTCATGGGTTAAGGTCCTTCTCGGTATAAAATTTGATGGGTGGTCTTGGTGGCCATGGGCCCCCTAGAAGGCTTGGACCCTAGTTTACCGCCCATACCGCATATATTATAATCCTGCACCAACGCAATGGTCTTTATCCATGTGTAGAGGCCAGAGGAGCGTAGCCATGTTCCCACCGGTGGATATAACCTTTGCAATTTCTGAAGTTTTGATACTAATTATGCTTCGACTTTTTCTGGTTATGCTTTAGATTTTTTTTACAAAATATCTGGTACACCTTGACATATCGGAGGTGCAAACACAATGGATCACATACTCATGTACGCTGTGCAGAGCTGTTAAATGGCAGCTTCATTTTCCAGCGATTGACGCAGCATGCCTCCATATTCAGAGCGTTCTTCTTGTGCAAACAGCCCGAAATTGAGGCGTAATCATATAAATACTGTATGAGCAGTGTAAATAAGAAAGCTCCTCAATTCTTAGATAATGGCCGGGGCTATATAATCATCTCAATTTGTGAAGAAAATCATTAGTCAAGGACTGTTTGTTCAGTTCTGAAGTTTGTGTCAGCATCATCTAATAATAATAATACAAGTTACTATTGTAACTAAGAAATTTCTTCTACTTTGCTTACTTTGGATTTGTTCCCATGGTTCTTTAAGGATTGTCCAGATAAAAAAGAGACCCTCAGATTCAAACTGGTATCTCCTAGGCCACCTGGGCTGGTCATCACCACTATCTAGAGATAGCAGCCTTGTGATCTTGTTCAGATCCACATACAGGGTTTAAAAGGTGAAAACCAACCGGATCACTAGGATAATGCCCTTGATATTTGCCCCAAGTCAAACCAATCTAGTGGTACAGTGGGTCTACAACCCACTATTTGTTATAATAAGCATGAAATCAGAAGACCCTTCACAAAAGGACTTCCAACCTATAAGAGAAGGGGAAGAAGCTGCTCATATGGTAGGGTACCATCATCAGGGTTTGTATAATTTGGAATCTAATTTGGAGAATTTAATGTGGAGATGGATTTTCAAGTTTTTTTGAAACTGGGGGACATTCTTATGTGTTGGGAAAGCAAGTTTCAGGGTATGGAGGATGAGTGGTAAAAATTTTGGAGACTGTAGTTGAGTAGAGAAGAGGAAGATTCGATATGGGGTGGAACTCTATTTGGATAGATATCGGGAGGTTATTCCAGACATGGAGAGGGCCAGTTTTAGATAAACCTGCATATTATTAATATTATGAGTTGCATTTTGCGGGAGTGAAGAGATTCGTAAGGAAGAGCGGTTGAGGTGGAACAAGTTAAGAGGTCAATGACTTTGGTTGAGGTGTTTCAGTAGAGTGTAATAAGTGGAATTCACACTGTAGATTTTTAAGGTGGATGTTTTGTTCGACCAATTTCGATTGAATAGAAGAAATTAAATTGGATGAGAAAGTGGCCAGAGGGAAGAGGTGAAGCAATGACTGCTGAAGGATGGGTGTGATGGATGGAGTCTTTGTGAGGTTTATTGTTTGTGAGGATGGGGCACAATGATAAGGATGACAGACCGGTGCTGTAGACTGGAGTGTTCTCCAATTCAGGTGACTATCCTTATCCAAGTTTCATTATGATTCCTCAACTAAAATGGACAAAAGCCTATAAAGAACTGGTCGCTTTCTGTTCCTAAGGCTGAGACCTCCAAATATGTTTATCGACTGGGTTCAACCTATTGTGGGATTTAAATGTCAGATAATGAGGAGTCCAACACTCAGCACCCCCACCAGTCTGTTCTTTGAAGTACTTGCAGCACAACTTTTCCTTTTCGCAGGGCAGTAATTTCATGTTTATTGGTCACGTGGGATGTCTACGGGTTCAGTCCTTTGTAAGTGAACAAATTGATCTGCAATACCAAGCACAACCACTACATAAGTTGTTGCGTCCAACTCGCATCAAGTTCGCGTTGTGTTTCTGTTTCTGAAGTTTTGGGCCAGACTTTCCAGCCAGCACATGATGCAAGTTGGGCGCATCAAACTGGCTCGTGCGCAATAGGCCTTATAATAATCTTCACTCCTGCAAAATTCAGCTCATAATATCCCTCGAAGTAGGGTATATAAATGACAATGGAGGTTATTTATCGTACGCTGGGGTATTGTCCGCCAGCATAAGATGTTACCCCATCCCTCCTGAATGCTGGATTTATCAGGAGGCTCCGGTCACCTGGCATAGAATTGTCCCACTCCACCGTCACTAATGCCCCCCCTCACTCCACTCCATGCTCACATGGCTAGGAGGGAGCTTAAGAGGGGATATAATCATAACTCCTGTCATTGCGCCAGGAATTGTGAGTATTTCACTGCTTGTAGGACAAGCACAAGGACTGGCGTACAAACCATGATAAATAACCCCCATATCGAGGTTTCCAAAGTTTCCACAAGTGCTGTAATTGTATCCTTTATTAACCCACTGGGTTCATACAGTGTATTTAGTAGCTTGTATACGTTGGGAGGCTGAAAACATGCGTACAAGCCATGATTAAGTTGCAATTTCCAGCACAGAGCCGGGAATTGCAACTTCTCTGCCCTCTTTGCCATTCAGGTGGGTACGCACAGTGCCATACTGAGGCTGGACTTAGCATAGGACTGAGCACAATGCGCCCAATGTTAGATCCTGTTAGGTTTGGATCATACGCAGTTGCATAATGGGGCAGATTTACTTACCCGGCCCATTCGCGATCCAGCGGCGCGTTCTCTGCGCTGGATTCGGGTCCGGCCGGGATTTATGATGGTAGTTCCTCCGCCGTCCACCAGGTGGCGCTGCTGCGCTGAAGTCCGCTGGAATGCCTCGAAATACACCGGCCTATTCCTGGATGAAGGTGAGTGAAATTTTCGCTACACAATTTTTTTTTAAATGCAGCGGTTTTTCCGAATCCGTCGGGTTTTCGCTCAGCCACGTCCCCCGATTTCCATCGCGCACATGCCGGCGCCGATGCGCCACAATCCGTTCGCGTGCGCCAAAATCCCGGGGCAATTCAGGTACAATCGGCGCAAATCGGAAATATTCGGGTAACACGTCGGGAAAACGCGAATCGGGCCCTTAGTAAATGACCCCCAATGTGCTATGGTATGATGCAGCCCCCGTCCCCCACTGTATATTGATTTCTATTGAACTTATATTTTAAACTTTGTTTCATGTGTCCTGAAACATCACCCAGCGTGAACTTAGAGGTTCCTCGGGATCAGATCCGTCTTGTTTTTGTTGTATCATACTAATGGATTCTAAACTGGGTATAATAGAGGCACAGATACAGATGATGCTGGCATGAACCTTACCAGGGAGAAAGACAAAAGATTTTTTTAATTGAAAATATTTTCTAAAAGGCTTTTAAACTGAATGTACCGAGCACAAAGAACAATGATCTACAGATTAGAACAACTTTATGTAGGTATAGAAGTAAGACCTGGTCTGACCCCACAAAGGGGAAAAGGTGAGGTTGAGCAATGAGCAGAATTAGACCAAGTAATAACTTGGGTCATGACACTTAGGGCAGAGTTACTAACAGAGTCTAAGATTTTGTAAAGTTAGGCTGGCGGCACACGACCATGGTTAATGTGTGAAAATTGGACCATGTTCTAACCAGATTCCATGGACCGAGCACAGTGCCGGGGGTGGGCTTCACATCATAGTAATATATGATACATGGGAGTCATTTATCATAGTTCTCTCTGGTGTACATTTCTCATACGCACCAGCGTTGATCCGGCATTTGGCACCAGTATATGATAAATGTGCTCCTACGTTTATTTTTTGACCCATCTTATGCCAAAAAACAGATGTGCTGCGTTACATAATTTTTGGTGCACATTTCACAAAGCCACAGCAAGTTGTCAAATTGTATCAATAATGTCACTAACACTTAAAATAAAGACAGTAAGGGAGTTTCTAGTGTGGAGACTTATGAAACCCCCAAAACAAAAACGATATTTATTTATGGAAAGGTTAACTGAAGCCTATCCACTCAATCACCCCAATAACAAATCAGGTATAAGGAATTTTATAGGATTTCTAGACAAATCTTTTCTGTTTTCCATACAATTTTGGGAAAATTCAGCTTTTATCTTTTTTTGCAAATGAGATTTTGGGTGCAACAGGTGCCTTCTTACTCTATCATCCAGTACTTTCCATGGAATGGCACTGTTCATAGAAAGAAGTAGTCGTTATGAATTGGTATGGTTCAAAAATGAGTTTTAAAGCAAAATTTACCACCAAAATGCAGTATGATAAACCATGGACGCTTATTTATAGATCCTGGCACTGTGACTGTGGTAATCATCTTATATTTGTTATCCATGGCCTTCTTCCTCCTAAATCAAACTTTAAAATTACGCTAATGAGCCAGAAGGACTAGAGCCATTCAATGCTGCAGCTTCACAGGCTGTTACACTGTTTCCCCTCCCCTTGCTCCCTCAGCACTTAGCCCTCCCTCTGCCTGATGTGTTCTCACTGCAGTAGTTTCAACAAACAGTGGGAGGGGGAAGTGCTCACTGTAATAGACTGTTAAGCTGCTGCACGGAGGGGCTCTGGTAACACCTCCAGAGCCCCTCGGGCTCATAAGCATAATTCAAAAGTTAATTTTAGAAGGAAGAAGGCCATGGATAACAATTTGAAAAGGCTAGAATCAGCCCTGGTTTCCTCAATTCTGTGGATAGAGGTGTAAGGTGCTTTTGTAGGACAACCCCTTAACTGACTCTGCTATGGCTAATGGAAAATGTTCACATCTCTGTCTGAATTTTCAATTTTCTGCCGAGTTAAAGAAAAACTGGGAATCTTGATGGAGACAGCTGCTTCATATGAAGCATCCTAATGGGTCCATTGAACATCTGATGTGGTCTCCCATATGGTTCAGTCCATGATATGTGACAGAATCTGTGACATTAATAGAACCTCAGACACAGATGTGGAAGTTCTAAGTTGCGCAAACCCCTTTAATACTATGTACAAATCCAAGTTGCTTCTGTCATTTCTGTTAATATCCAGAGAACTTCTTGTTCCAGAACTTGTGCCATGATCAGAGCCGAGCAGCTGGATGCTTGGAATAATCTTGCACAGTACAGACTGAATAAAAAACAAGAGAATAAGTGATTACAGCAAATGTTCAGGGTAATCCACTGATGTCGACATATTCTTCATTAATCCTGTTACACTGTGCTGACTCCGAGCTGTAAATCCTGCTTTAACATGAACATTTCTGCTCTTATAATTACATATATTTCAGAAATTCAAATGAACCATCTCATTGGAAGTCAGAATTTATTTCCAGAAGATAAATCAGATACATTTTTATTAGATTATTTAACACAAACAGACAAATAGTCATGCATTACATCATTAGAATATACAACATAAGGAGATCTGTACAGGTATCTTCAACTTCAATCAGTCACAATAAAAAACGGTGTAGAGAATATTTAGCAATATTTAACATAAGTTTTAAACAAATTGCAATGACAAAGAACACGTGTACCTCCGTGCGGTGATGCTGTGCTCTCAGCGCGACTCACCTCGCCAGGTTCTCCTGCGGCTCCCTGCGTGAGTCCCCGCTGCATAGGGTGCACATGCCACGTCTGCCAGATTCAAAGGGCGCTAGCCAGATGTCCTTCTCTATACATTCCCAGCCCCTTCCTGTCTTCCCTGCCGGATCTATGTGCCTCACAGCCTTAGGCTAAATTCACACTGCCGTGAGCCCGCCGCACCGTAGTACGGCGGGCACACGGCAGCGCGGGGAGAGGAGGAGGAGGTGAGCGCACCCCCACCCCTCTCCATAGGAATTAATGGCGCACGGCGCCGTAATACGTACAGGGCCGTGAGCCCATAGAAGTGTATGGGGGACGTATATCGGCCGTATATACGTCCCCCATACTGTAGTGTGAATGTAGCCTTAGAAAAAGCTCCCTAGCGATTCTCCTGCGTTCCCGTGTCTTCTGCGTTCCTGTGTCTCCTGCTTTCCCGTGTCTCCTGCGTTCCTGTGTCTCCACCGTTCCTATGTGTTCCGTGTATCCTGCGTTCCTGCTCCTATGTGTTCCTGCTCCTGAGTTCCCGTGTCCTGTGTTCCTGTGTTCCCGTTCCCATCTGCCTGGACCTCTCATTGCTGACCCCGGATTGGACTTGACATTGCATCTCTGCTGCCTGCGCTGAACTTGTGCCTGGACCTGACCACGAGACTGTCTTACGTTAAGGTACCACGACTTCGGCTTCCACCGCGGGCTAGTCACACCTGTGGAACGACCTGGTGGTATCCTGCCGCAGCAAGTATATCCCACTTTGCGTCTGGCTCTGGTGAAGACCAGGTGCCACTTAGACTCCGGTCCCAAGTGTCGGCTAGTACCAGCTCCTGGTGGTCCAGTATCCCGAATCCTGACATAGTACTTGTGATTATAAGAAACGTTGTAATATATTTTAGCATTGGAAAGTCTTTCTCCACTTACTTTGCCTCTTATCTTCCTTCCTCCTTCTTTCCCAATCTGATTACCAAACTGGATTTTTTTCTGAATTCCATCTTGCTAGAAAGACAGGAGCTCACTGAGGTGTCAGATTAGTAAAAAAAGGGGGTCTTTCACCCCTCTCACATTTCAAAAGCGCTGTAGACTGTACCAGGGGCATAAGTTCCAGCCATAGCGTGTACTACGGGCCCCTTGGGGCCAGGGGGTCCGGACAGTCTAGCACACATCCTGATACAATTAGCAGCAGGACCTTGTGTACTGCCATGTGGAAAGCAGGAGGACACCAAGTCTGCTGACTTACGTCTGAATAAGGCTGCAGCAGCTCCAGTCCCCAGTGGCTTCTCTTCTTTGGCTTCATCTAAGTCTACACTATGCCCAGGGCCCGCGCCAGCACTGGGCATACATGGGCAAGTGCCGGGGCCCAGAGCTGCTGGGGGGCCCACATAAGGCTGTACATGAGGAATCCATCTATCTATCTCATCTGTTCCTGTCTATCCATAATTTATCTATTTCATATATATATAAATCCTATCTTTTATCTTTACATCGCACAAATGTCCAAATGGAGAACATGTAATAATGGACATTTGGAGTAAAATGCTGACCAGTTCCTGGTGGTCTGTAATGTAGACCAGTAGGTAGGTAGATAGGTAGGTAATCCTCTTACTGCTGTTCAGGGACATAAACATGAGCTAAGGACTTATTTGACCTCACTAGGTTTTAAGATTCTGCTAAAGTTTTACATTATCCTTAACTAGGAAGTGACGAAAACAGCTGACTCTTCAATTAAACACTATAGATTTCCTGTCACACTGTGCTGAAACCCCAGATGTGTAATGTTAAACAAGAAATAATTGCATCTCTTTCATTTTTTTCATTTGTACAATGATTCTAAATGTTAAAAACGCTATTGATCTGTTTAACCCCTGTAGTGTAGGTCTTAAAGGGGTTATCCAAGATTTGCTTTTTTAAAGGTCTAACCTCAAGTTTAGGCTTTTCCATTTTTGCGATTCCGTTTCCTACTCCCCCGACCCCCACACATTCCAAAAGCCTTAACTTTTTCTTTATTTTTCTGTTTACAAAGATTAAATAAAACTTGAGTCCTGCATAAAAAATTGCACCTCCTAGTGATGGACGCTGGAGAGCATCTATGTCATCCTTCCGACTGTGACTTCTTCTTTCTTATGTAAGCCCATGATGGGTGTTATACTTCCCCAGATTAAGAGTCTGGCAGCAGCACCATCTGGTGGCCGGGCCAGGGACTGCAGTTCATGGTGGTGGCCATGTATCCCTCTATTCCTATCAAAAGGTCTATTGTAAACTGTTGGGTTCTGTATTTGTATTCTTGTTCTCATCTGAATTTGGATGTTTTATGCACTCTTATACTTTGAAAAAATGTAATAAAAAAGAATGGACAACAGAGATTGCTGACCGCTGTGCTTGGCTTTTTTTTTTATAGTTGTAGGACGTGTGCTCAACTTGTTGCTAGATCAATAAAGGGGAATGGGACTCCTGATATTTAGAGGTCCCCACTGTCAGACCCCCACTAGTTAGAATTTTATCATTTATCCTTTGGGTAGGGCAGTGGTGGCAAACCTATGGCACGGGTGCCAGAAGTGGCACTCAGAGCCATTTCTGAGGGCACTCACTAAATAGGACCAAATCTTCCTGCAGTCCCAGGCAACTTAAGCCACACTTCATTGGCTGTTTGGAACTGCGGGAAAAGTGAGAAGGTGTGGACAGAACTGCATTATCTTTGGATGTCATCCTGCTGGACCCACCATTCTTCCTCTACAGAGAGACCCTGGAGAGAAGCTACAACGAGAGACTGAAGGAAGAACAGTTAAGTTTAAGTTACTGCTTAAAATGCAATGTTGGCACTTCACGGTAAATAAGTGGATTTTGGTTGTAGTTTGGGCACTCGGTCTCCAAAAGGTTCACCATCACTGGGGTAGGGGATAACAGTAAAGCATGAGACCCCCCGCCCCCCTCTTCAGTATTTCACAGTGTGACATATAGATACTGGCGCCTTTGTATAGGTGCACTGCTATTATGTTCTGAGCAGAGGAAGAATAGAATTTCTCTCAGGAGACGTGTAGGTAATACTATAATTCCAGATCTCCTCAGGTCAGGTACAATGATACGGATCACCTGGTAGTAGATGGAAATGACTGGCTTTCTGGAATCCATCTGAACCCGATCATTTCCTTCCGCTTCTATGATGTACATTTTTGACAAGAATGAAAAACATTTGGGAGAACGTTATAGTCACCTTCCTTTTACATCATATATATAATAATGATGATGTGTCAAAGCAAATTGATGTAGATATAGCAAAGCCCAGGAACAAGAACAATAGTAATAGCCGGATACAGGTAAATAAATGCTGAGAGTAGAGGTGACATCTAAGGACAATGATCACATGTTCCGGATCAGTTCTCTCTGTGTTAGTTCTGGCGCTCGTAGCTTCTGTGAATAGCTAATTGAGATGGATGATGATTTTCAGACTTCCACCTATCTATTATTAATATCTTACTAACCTTGGTACTTACCTCCGGTCCCACACAGAATCTCCCATCAACACAGGCAACTAGGCTCAGCGGTGATGTTATTTCTACAATGTAACCACATCATCCTGCGCCCTGTGTTACGCTGTAAACATTGGGGCTTATTTACTAAGGGTTCCGCGGATCGCATTTCCGCCGGACTTCCCGACGGTTTCAGGAATTGCACAGCTGGGACAGGTATTTACAAGGGGATTGTGTCGCACAGGTGGGATTTTGGCGCAATCACGCCAGCTTTCATGTAACAGAAATCGGGGGCGCGCCGTCGGACGCTCCGACTTCGGACTGAGCGTGGGATTTAACTTTAAAATTTTGTTGCAAGACAATGCACTTACATGCATCGGGAAGAAGAAGGTGAACTCCATCGGACCTCACCGGGGAAGCGACACATGCAGGATATCGGGCGCACGATCTTACTGAATCGCGGCGCAGTTCATTATCGTCGGACAATGCACTTCGGGTGAACTCCTCGGACAGGTAAGTAAATGTGCCCCAATATGTCACACTGAGCCTCTATACAGTGGATGGAAAGTATTCAGACCTCTTTAAATTCTGTACTCTTTGTTTCATTGCAGCCAATTGGTAAGATCAAAGAAGTTCTTTTTTTGCACATTAGTGTGTACTCTGCTCCCCATCTTCAAAAGAAGGCAACACCGTGTACATGCCTGACCATTCGGCCCCTCTACACCCCCTTCACGCCCACATGGTGTTGAGGTGGCATAAGTCGATATTGTAATCTCAAATTCTTGCACTGTGCGATTATTTCACTGTAGGGTCAACATCTGCAAAAAGTATGTTCTCTCCGTGTGTGCGTGGGTTTCCTCCGGATCCTCCGGATTCCTCCCACACTCCAAAACATACTGGTAGGTTGATCAGATTGTGAACCTAAAGGAGACAGGGCAAGCTCTCTGCAGCGTTGTATAATCTGTAGGCACTTTATAAACAAAGAAATTGTTATTACTTCATAAAACTTGTATAGAAGCCGTGATAAATATGCCCCGATATGTGGTGTAATTGACAAAAAACCCCCACAGTTGTTCAATTTTGTTGTGGGCTTTGTTTTTACAAATGACTCTTCTTTATTCTTTTGGTTACTACGATCTCAGAGATACCGTATTTATAAAATTTTAAATGTTTTTGTAGCTTTAAAATTTTTTTTTTTAATTTATTTGTTTTGTAAATTTGTTGCATATTTAATATTATTATTTTTTTCAATTTTTTTTAGGCCCCCTAGGCTACTTGAGGCTGAGGAGGTCTGATGCTAATGCAAAATACTGTAATGCAACTCTATATCACTATTAAATTGTTTGACTATCACAGCCTGCCTCTGGCAGACTGTGTTAGTGATTGCGGTGGGTCAGCCTTAGGAGTTTCACAGATTCTTCTGACTGTCATACTATCTGATCTGTGTCCCCTCATGACATCTCAGGAGACGAGGATCAGGGCCAGGATGGTGCCGCCCAGGGGCGTAACTTGAGGGGGTGCAGAGGTTGCGGTCGCACCAGGGCCCAAGAGGTTTAGGGGGCCCTTATGGTGTCACTTTCCCATATGAGAAGACTATTACTATAAACCATACATTATAGTCGGGGGCCTGGCACAGACTTTGCACTGGAGCCCATCAGCTTCTAGTTACGCCACTGGTGCCGCTGCTGCCATTCCAAAAGCTAACACCCGTGTTAACAGCAGGTGTCTGCAGTATAATGAAGCAGTCACCTGCCCTGTATGGAGAGGGCTCAGACTGTGAAGGTTATCAGAATTCTATACATGTACAGAATTTTGCATTAAGAGGTTAATGGAGTTGTCCAAGATTACAAAAATATGGCTTCTACCAGGGCACCTTCTATCCATTGTTTACGTCTCCCCATGGTGTAAGATGCCTTTAAGAGCGGCCGAATTGACTGCAATCAAATATGATTTTCTTAATGGCTAAATGGCTGAACTAAGTGATTTTTAATCTCATAGCAACTACTTTCTAATGAATCTGCCTCGTGCTCTACATGTTTATGATTATGTTAAGCTAAGGCTATCCCTGTGGAGAGATGGGGGAAACATGGGGGGATATTACTTAGAAATGGCATGCAGCAATCGCAGGGGCTTCACCTTCCTCACTTACTTTCCTGCTGTAACCAAACAAACAGATCTTCAGCACAGGCCATTCCATAAATTGTCATGGGAACAGAATATATCGCGTGTCAGGGGGTCACCCGCTGTTTGGGTTTTACAAAGTCAATCCCTTTTAGAAGCTCCCCTGTTTTTTGTTTATCGTGACGCTCATGAAGGCTTTGGAGTGCTCTCTGCTGCCACAACACACCATGAGCGTTCATAAACTAGCCATAATAGCTCCAGCGGGGGCTTTCTCTCTCATGACACTGAGTAAAATCTAACCTGAAGGTTACAAGGGGGACCGCATCTTGAGAAATGTACAATATTAACCTCTTAGTCACCAACGTTATTTGGGCCTTTTATTTATTTTGGTTAAAAAAAATTGCAAAAACGTTTTAATTTTTCTGTCGTTGTAACTGTATTATGGCTTGGTTTTTGCGGGATGATTTGCAGATTTTAATGGCATCATTGTGGGGTATATGGAACTTATTAATTATGTTTTTATTTACTCTTTCTATGTAGAAATTAATTATTTTGTGATGTTCAACATGGAATAATGCTAGGTCAATACTATTACAGAGAATAAACATTATTTTTCTTTCGTTGTAGCCGTATTAGGGCTTGGTTTTTGTGGGATGATTTGTACATTTTACATTGTGAAGCATATGGAACTTATTAATTATGTTTTATTTACCTCTTTCTATGTAGAAATGAATTATTTTGTAATGTTCAACATGGAATAGCGCAAGGTCAATACCATTACAGAGAATAAACATTATTATTCATCGCTGTATTAGGGCTTAGTTTTTGCAGGCCGATATTTAGATTTTAATGGCCTCATTGTAAGGTATATGGAACTTATTAATTACCTTTTATTTACTCTTTCTATGGAGGAATTAATTATTTTGCGATGTTCAATATGGAATAACACTAGATCGATACCATTACAGAGAATACATCAAATATTTATACATTTGTAAAATTCGAATTTCTAAAAATAGCAGTTTTAGGAAATTAAAAAAATGGTGCTTCAGAGTTAGTGCTTCAGTGCTTCAGAGTCATAACATTTATATTTTTCGACTGATGGAGCTGTGCATGGGCTTGTTTTTTGCCATACAAGCTTCATTTTTAATTGTTTCCATTATTGGGTACAGATGACTTCTTATCACTTTTTTGCAGCAAGTGGTTGTAGCAAAAAAGGATCATCTTGTGTATTTTTTTTTTTAATTGTTTTACTTCGTTCACCATACAGGCCAAATAACATAAAATGATAAAAATCTGTCACATATATGAGCGAGTTTATATATGAGCTAGAGGAGACCAAGGCAAGGGGACGGTGACTTCTAATTTTGCAAACAACACGCAGAGACCACGCCCCCAGAGAAAGTAAAAGGTTACCGCCCACTTGGCTAATTTGATAATTCAAATGTAAACTTCCAGTAGCCAAATGTTTGAAGAGGTGGATGGATTGAAAATTTTGTTATGGGGATCAGGAGAATTTCACCAGCAACACCACAGATCAGCCGTAGGAGACAGCGCAGTAGTTTAGTGGTCAGACGAGGTTACTACATGTCCCATATCTAATATTGAGGACCTATCTTATGGATATGCTATCAATATTTTTAGACTAGAACACGTCACCTAAACACTTCAACATTGAATAGGTCCTGTTGTTCTTCTGTGCTTAAGTTGTATTGTTTCCCAGTTGCATTGTCTGGCTTAGGTCATAGTGACCCGATAAGGTAGAATATCTCTGTCCTACCCCTGATATCACTGAGCGGCCTTTAATCTTCTGCTCCTTCTTCCGTACAAATCCACAGAATTGAATAGATATCAGAGCAGCCACTTGAGCCGCGCATTCTGCAAATATTAGGTCTATGGCAGAATAGGAGAAGTCTATGGGAATTTGAAACACAAGGGGGTGCACATGCATCAAAGCTGTAGCTTCTGTATCTCTGTCATCTGAATGGACACATAATCATATGTTATATATGGAAAGAGATCAACTGGAAAACAACTGAACAATTCAATTATGGTATATAGCACCAAATGCTTCTGACACACACAACAAACCTATAAACATTGGGATACCCTTTATTATAATAATCCATAACATGATAAACAATTTAGCAACAATGATGCTGAGAGGTTAAATTATAATGATCTCAGAATCAGATAATCTGCATGGAAATATTTTGGAGTACAATATGGCCCAGATTCATTAAAAGTAGTGCAAACTGCACCAAAGGAATGTGGAAGGTGCGTCAGATTACTGAATACCGCGGCATGGTCTTTAGTAATCTGGCGCCCCCTGCTGCTAAGGAAGTGTGCACCTACCCCAGTAGCTTCTTGTGTTCCGCGTACCAATGCATCTTCAGCGTACAGCTACGAGGAGCTGAGTGCACTTGTCCGCGAAGCCAGGTTCTGCACATACGCGGTAGCTCTGGCTTCAGAGCCGAGACTGTGCAGCTCTGCGCATGCGCAGAACCCAGCTTCGCAGATGAGTGCACGCAGCTCCTCTGACGATGCATTGGTAGGCGCAACGCAGGAGGCTACTGGGGTGTGGAGTAGCTGCTCCGTGTAGCCTCAGCTCCAGCTACTCCACACCCCAGTAGCCTCTTTTGGAAATTTTCATATTGGGGGAATTAAAATTTCTGGGCCTCGAAACAACTTGCCCTTAAAAACGGTTATACAGGTGGTCACCTACTTAAGAACATCCGACTTACAGACGACCCCTAGTAACAAACAGCCCTCTGGATGTTGGTAATTTACTGCCCCTTTATGTGCAAAATTTTGTGGAAAAAAGTAGCGCAGACATTTCTTTAAAAATACATGCACAAGCAGTTGGCACAATCATTTCAATGCAAAATCAGACAGAAAACTGGCGCAAACACTGAAATAAATGTGTAAAACTATAGTGAAACATCTAATAGAAGAGATGGAAAGACTTTGATGAAAAGTAGTAAGAAATGTACCGTAAATATCATGTAACCAGCCTTCCATATAGTTCTGCTTGTTCTAGCTGCTATTATAGGCTGAGCTCTGGATACATCACCATGTATGGATCTATCTGTCTGTTCTTCAGCATTGGGTAGCAATGAATTGTTTGGGGACCGGAAAAGGAAAATGACTTTTCGTGACTTTAACATATTAATGTTTCAGGTAATAAAGCACGTTCCACATCTGAGACTTGATGGCCGCCTCTTCCAGTTGGTAATTGGTCAGGCATTGGGAATAGTCATTCTCCAGGAACATGAATCCCAGGGACTGAATAGAAAAGATAACGTAACACTCCTTCCAGTAGCTTCATTTTTCTTCCAAATACTTTATTTTACAGATTGTGTAAGAAGATAACTTGGGTCTGCACATACATATATCTCCTTCCTTACCTTTCCTTTGGGGGGACATGTGTCACATAGGATGGGGCATAGGTACAATGGAGCAACAATTCCCTTTAAAATTAAGAAATTTATGAATATTAAGTTTGGTTAAAGAGATTATTTTAATATTTTAGAACAATAGGTCGGCACTGTCAAATAATCTTTAACTTCTGACAATATCTTGTTTATTACGGTGCAAATTCCAATAAAAAAGAACGTCATTATCTCCCTAGAGGTCAATCAATAAATTGCATCGGGCTTTGATGATCTTTTCATCAGTTACTAATTCTGTTCTGATTCATTCATCGCACATGGGTATGAAACCATGTTGAAACTTCATCATGTACTTTTCTACCTTCCTAAAACCTGTGACATGGCTACTGGGGAGCACTGTGACATGGGTACTGGGGAGCACTGTGACATGGCTACTGGAGAGCACTGTGACATGGCTACTGGGGAGCACTGTGACATGGCTACTGGAGAGCACTGTGACATGTCTAATGGGGAGCACTGTGATATGGCTACTGGGGAGCACTGTGACAATGCTTATGGGGAGCACTGTGACATGGCTACTGGAGAAGCACGGTGAACATGTACTGAATGGGAGCACTGTGACATGGCGTACTGGAGAGCACGTGACATGGCTATGGGGAGAGCACGGACATGGGTACAAGGAACGTGACTAGGCTACAAGGGGAGCACGTGTGAATCAATGGCGATCACGTGCAGGCGGCGAGCACTGTGACATGACTACTGGGGAGCACTGTGGAACTGGTATATGGGGAGCACTGTGTTGTACTGGAGGAGCACTGTGACAGATGACCACTGGGCACTGGACTGTATGAGCAGCGGGACTGGACTGGAGCACTGTGCGCAGGACACTAGGCTACGGAGAGCACTTGTTACCATGGCACTGGGGAGCCTGAAGGCACTGGAAGGCCCTTGACAATGTTGGGGATCACTGTAACAGGGCTACTACGTGAGACGGAGCACTGTGACAATGGGCTACTGGGGAGCAATTGTGACAGGTGCTACTGGGAGCACTGTGGACATGACTGAGGCCGCAGCTATGGGGAGCATGTAAATGGTTACTGGGAGCACTGTGACATTGGTCTATGGGGAGCACGGTGACATGGCTATGGGGAAGACTGGGACATGGCTACTGGGGAAGACTGTGAAGTGCTACTGGAAGCACTGTGACCTGGCTACTGGGGAAACATGAACATGGCTACTGGGAGAGCATGGGACATAGCTACTGGGGTGCACGTGGACAGGCACGAGAGATGGCATGCTTGGAGGAGCACGTGATAGGGCCGGGGAGCATGACAGCTATGGGGCACACTGGACATGGCACTGGGAGAGCACGTGACATGATAATGGGGAGCACTGTGAAGGCGTACGGTGCGCACGGACCTGGCAGGGGAGCACTGGACATGGTTACGGGGACACTGGACAGGCTTAAGGGGAGCACTTGACAGGCACTGGGGGGAGAAATTGGGGGCATGGTCTGGGGGAGCACTGTGGACATCTGGGTGACGACCGCCACACAAGGGAGGCGAGGACAGGAGAGGAAACTTGGAAGATAGCAGAGAAACGTAGCACGGGAGGGCAAAAGCCGGTGGAGAAAACCTGGTGAAAAGGTGGGGGGAGAGGGAGAGAGCAGAGCACAGACAGGTGCCATAGATCGGAGCTGGGGAGAGGAAAGCAAAAGTGGGAGTGAGAGGTAGGTATCGAGGGGGAGGAGCCACGACGCAGGGCAAGAGTGAATAGGAATTGGCGGATCCCGAACGAGCACATCGTGACATGGTTGACTGGGGAGAACTGTGACATGGCTATGGGGAGCCTTGAGAGGATAGTGGAGGACGCACTGTGAACATGCTAATGCGGGAGCATGTGACATGGCTACTGCGGAGCACTGTGACATGGGGGGGTACTGGGGAACACTGTGACATGTACTGGGAGCACTGTGACACTGTAGAGCATGTGCGCTACTGGGGGCACTGTGACGAGGCTACGAGACGGCATTGCTACGGGACACTGTACAATGTATGAGCACGTGATTGCTACTGGAGCACGATGCTACTGGGAGCATGTGGACATGGCGAATGGACATGTCGGCTACTGGGAACGGACATGTAGCACGGATGGCTACTGGTGAGCACTGTGACATGGTACTGGGGCAGTACTGGGCATTGAAGCTATGGGATACTATAGTGAGAATATGGTAGCACGTCTGGGCCACTGGGGAGCACTGGGAGATGGTCTGGACAGAAACGATGAGGCCGGCTACTGGGGTCAATGTACTGGCTCTGGGGAGCACCTGGATATTGCTATCTGGGGGAGCACTGTAACTTGGCTTACTGGGAAGCGCCTGGATATGGCTACTGGGGGATCACTGTACATTGCCATTGGGAGGCACGGTATGCCTAATGGGGAGCACTGTGCATTCCTACTGGGGAGCACTGGATATGGCTACTGGGGAACGCACTGTGACATGGATCCTGGGGCACATGGATATGGCTACTTGGGACTGTGAACTGGCTGGGGACCGATAGGACTGGGACGCCTGGTGGTAGGACGCCACGTGGAATGGCTTCCTGGACGGAGCACCTTGATATGCCTACTGGGAGGGAACATGGTAACTTCGGGGAACTCTGCGGAATGCTACTGGGGAGGCCTACTGGGACATTGATATACTGGGGACAGCCGATATGGTACTGGGGAGGGGGCCACGTGGGACATTGCATACTGGGAGCACTGGATATGGCTACTGGGGAGCACTGTGACAGTGCTACTGGGGAGCACCTGGAATGGCTACTGGGGCGCACTGTGAAATGGCACTGGGGAGCACCTGATATTGGCTACGGGGGAGCCACTGCACCTGGTATAGGACTCAGGGAATCATGTGACATGGCTACTGGGGCGCCCCTGGATATGGCTACTGGGGAAGGGCACTGTGACATGGTCCTGGGGGAAGCCTGTGAATGGTCCTGGGGGCGCCCTGTGCCTCGGCTCCTGGCGCGCCTGTGCTGGTCCTGGGGGAGCCCTGTGCCCGCGGTCCTGGGGCGCCCACAAAAAAAACTTTGTATGAATGGACCACTGGGGAGCAACGTGACATGGTACTGGAGCAGCAAGAGCGCTGACTTGCTGAGCATGAGACGGCAACTGCATGGGAGACCCTGGGACCTGGCTACTGGAGCGCACTGTGCATGGCTACGGAGGAGCCTGGTGCCATGGCCGACGGGGCGCCCCAGGGGTCGGTTGATGACATGGAGACACTGGGCGAGCCCTTGGACAGGGAGCCCGGTACTACTGGGGAGCACTGGGACATGGAATGAGCTGGGGTAGTCCCTGTGAATGGCTAGAGAGGGGAAGGTGTCGGGGATAACCTGACTGTTGTCATCGTGAGGAGGAGTTTACGGAAAGAGGCACTGTGGTTAGTGTTAAGAGGTGAAGGGAATGGTGCAAGGCTCCTGGGGAGCACTGTGCCATGGCTAGGAGAGACGGCCTGGGCTCTGCAAGGCGCGTCCCTGTGATAATGCACAGGGGGACATGGGGGAGCCAGCCACTGGTGGCCACATGGAACTACTGGGGCCGACACATGTGTGCCATGGGGCCTACTGGGAGAAAGAGCCCGTGACATGTATCGAAGCGAGGTGCTGAGGGAGCAGCGCACTGAATGGAATGGGATAAGGGGGCCAAATCAGCACGGGCGGGCTAACGGCTGGACTCGGCGGTGGGGGAGCAACGATGACAAATGGTATAATGGGGCAGCCCTGTAGAAGCTGGCGACTAGGGGGGAGCAGCTGGCTGTGACATCGGCTACTGGGGGCAATGGGACATGGTACGGGGGAGCACTGGAGATGCCCTGGGTAACTGGGCAGAAGACGGGAGGACACTGCTCCATGGGACTAGGCTGGGGACGGGACGGCACTGGGTGACAAGGATTAGGAACTTTGGGGCGCAGAGTGGTCCATGGCTACTGCGGGGGGAGCACTGGACATGGTTACTGGGGAGCACTGTGACAGGCTACTGGGGAGCACTGTGACCTGGCTAGTGGGAGAGCATATGGACCTGGCATACTGGGGGAAAGCGCACGAAAGTGGGCCCAATGGGGCTAGCTGGAGGCGAGCCCATGGTGGACAGGGCTAGAGCTGCGGGAACACTGTGAACTGGGTACTGGGAGCACGGCTTTCTGGAGCCTAGGGTGGGACTGGGGAAGCAGATGGCGAGTGGCGGGCAGCGCGGGACTGAGACGCACTGTGACGGTGTCGTAGCGGGGGAGAGCACGGTGACAGGTAAACTAGCCAGGGACCCCTGTGACCATGGGTACGGTGGCGCACTGTGGAACAGGGATACTGGGGCAAGCACCAACGGAGGACAGGCACTGGGGCGGGCATGGATGACTGGTATAGAGAGCAGCTAAACGTGACATGGCATACTGGGGTGAGTAAGTCAGAGGAGAGACTATAAGTTGGATACGGGGAGAACCTGCAACTGGCCAGAACTGGGAGGGAAATGGGAGAGGATTCTGGACAGAACATGGTCAGAAGCAGGGGGCGAGCGATGACGCGGCGCAATGGTGACATGGCGTCCGGGGAGAGAGCCTGGATAATGTGCTGCCTAACAATGGGAGCACGGTAACGGGTGAAGGGTCGAAGATAGCGGGATAGGCGCAACGTGGATATGGTACGGGGAAGCACTGTGACATGCTACTTGGGAAGCACCAGGATATGGTATCTGGGGGCACTGTGACATGCCACTGGGGAGCACCTGGATATGGCTGATCTGCGAGGGAGAGCACTGGACATGGCTATGGGGGAGCACCTGGATATGGCATATGGGGGAGCACTTTGACATGGCTACTGGGGCACCTTGGATATGGCTACTGGGGAGCACCTGGATATGGCTACTGGGGAGCAGGTGACATGGCTCCTGGGGAGAACCTGGATTTGCCTACTGGGAGCACGGAAACTGGCACTGGGAAGCGCCTGGATATGGCTACGGGGAGCACTGTGACAGTTAACTGGGAGCACCTGGATATGGACTAACTGGGGAGCCCTGTGGACAGTTGCTACGGGGAGCACCTGGATATGGCTACTGGGGAGCACTGTGACATGGCTATGGGGAGGCGAGAACACTGGATATGGACTACTGGGGGCACCGGTGCTACTGACACGGTACTGGTATGTGGGAAGCACCTGGATAGGCACGGGGCGAGCCCTGGATATGGCTACTGGGGAGCACTTGTGACATGGCTACTGGGGAGCACCTGGATATGGCTACTGGGGAGCACTGTGACATGGCTACTGGGGAGCACCTGGATATGGCTACTGATGAGCACAGGGATATGGCTACTTTGGAGCACTGTGACATGGCTACTGGGGAGCACTGGGAGATGGATACTGGGCAGAACTGTGACACTATAGTACAGGACCCAAAAAATGGTCCTACCAATAATGGTAATACTGTATAAATGTTACGGTTAAACAGCTTGATTAACTGCTAAGGAATAGCTATGTATGTAAGGCAACCCCCCGGCTGATGTGGCCACACATGAAAATAAGGCATTCCAAGGTGAAAGAAAAAAAATCGATGCTGGAGCTTCTTTGTGCCGCGCTGCCAGGTCCTTTTTGTCTAATGTCATAATAAAAATTGATAGCCAAAAACTTCTAAAAAGATTTTTTTTTCTATTAGGATAGATAGTGGATAGGGGGGCAACCTGATAACAGTCTACATTTTCAATTCCATTTTTGGATATTTTTAAAACTTCAATTTTCAAAATGTTGGGCCCCCGAATCAAAACTCCTGTTTCTCATTGAAACTTTATAGTTCAGGGTTTTCAGCTCATAATGTCAGCATTTTCCCATTTTCCAGAAGCATTTAGCAGTTTGAGGCAGCCCGATTCTATTCAATAGAGATCTAATCTCCTCTAATGATCTGCAATTTGAGTAATTTCTGCTAATTCTTACCCAGTCGCTCGAGCTTTGCAATAGACATAAATATGTCAGAGCTGCCAGCGCTCCTAAATTATGTTTTCATTTTTATCAAAGTGAATGTAAGTAAGACAAAAGCCGTAAATGCCTCTGACCCAGAAGAGCCTTTCTATGGAACGTTATATAAGTCTTTGCCTTGGAGTGTGAGAGATCCGTGGTGGTGTATAATCATTCCGAAAGCTGAGGACCCATCAAGATGTGCTCCACAGGGGTGCACAGTGACATTGTTGGCGCGATTGCCTACAAAATGTAATAACGGATAGGTTACAAGAGGAAAACCTTGGCTGCCATATCATCATATTGGCCTCTGAATTTTTAATAGTTGTAAAATTGCAGTTTGAAAACTTTACTTAAAACTTGAAGTTCAGTGTAACTTTTGTACTGTAATACGGAATACGTTTTTTTTGTGCTGTTCCTCTAATATTGTAGCTTTACCAACATAGAGGCTTATTTACTAAGGATCCGCGGACGCACTTTCGTTGGACTTTCTGACTTTTTGGGGATTTGCACGGCTGTGACAGGTATTTAACAGGGGATTGTGTCGCACGCGATCGGATTGTGGCGTGCCATCAGACGATCCGGCTGATTCGGAGTGAGCACAGGATTTAACTTTCAAATTGTGTTGCAAGATCAAGCACTTACATGCACCAGGAAGAAGAAGGTGAACTCTACTGGACCTGAGCGGGGAAGCGACACATGCAGGATATCGGGCGCACGATTTCAGTGAATCGCGGCACAGTGCATTATCTTTGGACAATGCACTTTGTGTGAACTTTGTCAGACAGGTAAGTAAATGTGCCCCATAATGTTATTGTAAATGCAAGCCATAGACCGCCGGGGAATGAAATTCCCCATATGAATGAATTACCTGTGTTCATGCATGCCTGGGACCTTCTTTGGGTTGATGGTGGACCATTCACATGGTGGCATCATAGAAGTAGAGAATCCTCCATGGACCCAGCCTCTAACCCAATACTGGACCTCAGAAGACTAGGAAAGGACAATCCAATTTGGAGACTACAGAGGCCTATTTTCAAAGGGATAATGGAGAGTGGACACTCCAAATAAATTTTCTCTTGTGATATGTCAAACAACACCAGTCCAACACTGTATTGTGTTGCCAGATAATGAGTGTTTCCAACCCTTAGAGACCCAAACCCCATCTCCTATTCTGTGGATGGAGGATAATTCTTTACTGGACAAACACTTTAAAATTGAATTCACAGCATGCAGGACACTTTTTTCCCACAAATTGGCCCCGAATTCTTGCACATTTTAACTTGATGACAACCACAAACAAGGAGCAGCTCCAAGGTTTATACACAATTTCAAGGCTCTTTTAAGGGCTGGACATTGATTTGCACGGAAGCGTCCTATAGGTTGCACTCATTTGTCTGTGCATCATTCTATCCTAGAATGATTATGGGGCACATTTACTTAGCCGTCCCGTCGCGATCCCCCCTGTGCATTGTCCAACGAGGATTTGGGTCTGCCGCGATTCACTAAGATCCTGCGTCCAATTTCCTGCATGTGTCGCTTCCACCGCTCAGGTCCGCTGGAGTTCACCATCTTCTTCCTGGTGCATGTAAGTGCATTGGATGCGACACAATTTTGAATGCTAAATCCCGCGCTTAGTCCGATGGCCACGCCCCCGATTTGTATCGCACGATTGCGCCAAAATCTGATTGTGTGCGCCAAAACCTCCAGTTAAATGCAATGCAAAATGGAAAAAGTCTGGGAAACCCAACGAAAATGCAGTCCGCAGACCCTTAGTAAATGTGCCCCTATGTGTCTTAAAGCCAAGGTACCCAACCTCCTGACTACTCAGTGACAGATGTTTGTGTAGCTATTTTTGTAGCATGCATATCAATATCAGGAAGAATCCCTATAGGAGCCTCACCGAGGGATCTGCACTACAGTAGGATATCTGGTGATGAAAGCCATATAATAGGAGATGCATATCATTTCCTGATAATATAGTAATTAGATTTCATTATGATATTCTCCTTTCTTCCAGAAGATTAAAGTTCCTCCAGAATACACAATGTCACGTATATTCTCTGTCTGCAGCCTGGGAATTGGAGTGAAGAGGTACAATTTAGAGCAGCAGAAGAGCATATTGTAAACCTCTATTACCAGATGCCCGACTTCTTTTTGTCAAACGAGATTGATTCAGTGCTCTAATCTTTGCTCTAGCTCAAGACATTCAAATTGTTTCTAAAGAGATCATTTAACAAAGTTTATCAGGCGATTTTGGCCAATTGGTAAAATATCAAATCCAAACCTGGAGATAGAAAAGGTGAAGAGTTTTATATAATAGAACTGTAATAAATGGGTATATTGCATTGTGCCAATGCTTAGCAAGCCAGAAATTATTGAGAATGTACATTGTAGGAACTTTCAAAACTTTATTAAGATTGTGTAAGAAAGCCAGATGATGGATATCTGGTAGATGCACACAGATTTGGTTTCTTTAATTTGCCAGATAAAGTTATAAAATATTTTTACACTTCTACTCGTTCCCTTAAAAATCAAGAGGATAATCAACATTCAGGTGCTGATTTTGAAATGCCTGTGTTTAATTGACCATCAGTAAGTGTGACCAGTAAGTGTGACCAGTTTGCTGGTCGGGAGCATTCGGGCTTATGTTAACACAATACCAAAAAGGCACTGCTTTCTTTTTATTATGTCCTGATACATAAAACAATAGCATTCAAAGAGGGTTTTTTTCTCAAGACTTCATGTGAAGTGATGAGGAACATGTCAACCCTCTGCAAACATTGTAGACAAGATAGTGGCAGTCCATAAGTATGTGTTTAAGGACTCCCAATTTTTACTAAACAAATATGTGCCCACAAGTTACGGTAACTCAGCTATAAACAATAAGTTTGTAGCCCTATATTCCATCACATCTCCTTCTAATAGTACATTCCTCATGGTAGGTTTCCTCTAAGGTGCCCACGGGCATGACTACAGTGGTAGCAGCCATAGCAGCTGCTATGGGGCCCGCAGCGTCAGGGGGCCTTGGCCTGCATCAGACCTCAGACACTATGGAGGTGGTGCACAATTATATACAGTACATCGGAACAAGTCGCTCACCATTCCTAATTGTGTCTGCACCCTTAGGATGTGTGGAGCTGGGGCCGATCTTTTTTCAATTTGCTTCCAATGTTTTTTTCTGAAGTCGTTAACTGGTGTTCAGTTATGGTGTTCACAAATGGGAATGGGGGCCCCATGGTGAATCTTGCCATGGGGCCTAAAGGACTCTAGTTACGCCACTGAAGGTGCCTCTGATTGTTTGGCATTTTTACAGTGTATCACTTCTACTTTCATAGAAGATTATAATTTTTTATAATTTTATACTTCATGTTACACCGTATATTTGTGTTTTTCCAGAATGTAAACATTGTCCTTGTAAGGTTAAGGTTAGCAGGGGGTTCTCTTTTAGGGAATATGTTATAATTATGGGACTTTTTGCTCCTTTTAATGCATGTTTTATTGAAGCTTATGAACTTATTACTAAGGGTCCAGGACCGCGATTCTGTCGGGTTTCCTGAATATTTCCTTTTTGCGCCGTATTGCCCCGGGTTTTTGGCGCATACGATCAGATTGTGGCGCCGGCTTGCATGCGACAGAAATCAGGGGGCGTGGCCAACAGACAACTCAACGGATTCGGACAAACCGCAGAATTTAAATAGGAAATTGTGTCGCAAAATCAAGCACTTACATGCACCGAGAAGGAGCAGGTGAACTCCGTCGGACCTGAGCTGGGAAGCGACACACGCAGGAAATTGGACACACGACCTTAGTGAATTGTGGCAGACCCGAATCCTCGTCAGACAACGCACCACGGGATCGCGACAGGATCAGGTAAGTAAATCTGCCCCAGTGTGTAAATAGACATATGACAGAAAAGATAAGGATGGAACAACATGTTCTCTGTGGTCTCACACTGACCCTTTGGCTACTTTAATATGGGTACATGATAATTAGCCATGGCCGTACCTGATTTATCAGCTGCGTCCAGATAGAGATAGCACTGCTGTTACTATCTGCAGGTATACACTGATGTCACATGAGAGCGCTGGGCTGTAAACACATTGATGCAGAGGAGAGGTAAAGGCTCTTTTTTAACAAGCAATCGTTCACATTTAGTGATATTCGGGGACACATCAATACGACAATCTCTTCACCATCTCAGTTTAAGTGGAGGACATTGGGAGTTCAATAATCATCACAGGAAAAACATTCGGAGTGTGAGGTGGAAGCTTTGACAGCCCGGCAGAAGGATTGGTTATAGTGACTGCTATCCCTCTATACAGAGATCTTCTGTGTAGGATACTTCGTTAAGACCTATTATACAGAATACTCATCCTAGATTATCAGTCCATAACCTATAAACCAGATATAATAAGGTGTAATGAATAGCTGACAAAAATAACAAGTACCTACCCTGCTTGGTTCCAGTATCTTTTTTGTCTTTGTCCAATGAATAGCTTCAGTAGGCCATGGTGGAGTACAAGGAGGACTTTTCTGACACCAACTGAGGCCACTGCTTGGTCCAGAGGTCCTCCTGATGTAGTTGTAAAACCAGCTCTCCATGACCACTATTGTGCCTATCATGCTGCCTTCTCCCATAGCTATGTGTGTCCCACGGCTCTCCTAGGCCAAAGGTTGCGCATGTGCCATTCAGATTTACATGATCATGTTACCCCTGGTGGTATAAGCCACAACGATAGTACTTGAGCATTAAGGCCCTCTCTAGCTTGTCTATGTTCCTGACATTGCTCCACAGCTTCATCTCTGTGTCTCACCCAGAACCTGCTGATCTCCAATGCCGATTCTAGTTTTCCTACCCCAACCTATGGCCTGACTCTAGACTGGCTTGAACTTTTCTAAGCTTAGCTTGCATCTGAAGACTAACTCACACCTGTATCTCTTAAAAAGCCTTGGTTAGTTGGCTGCCAACCATCCTGAGGAAACCATCCAAAAAATAGCAGCCTGTTCACTTTAATACAGCATAGTCCAGTTTAAACGAGGACAACAAAGTACCATGTTTACATTAGGAGTAGCCCCAAGCCAAACTAGCTGAGCCCAGAACTACTGCCAGTTATTGCGGTGCTAAATTTTGAGGTTCTAGTGTGTCATCATGTAATAGAGTTCATTATTACTGCTCCATCGGAATGGGGGACAAGGTGAAGGTTCCAGTCCAATCCAGTCAGACCCCCAGTAAATGGACCCCTATATGTTTAATTGGCCAAACCCTTTAACATACCTTAAATGCATCTTTGCTTACATACATATATATAGATGTATGTGTAGTATATAAGCAGGTAAATAAATTGTAAGATTGTTGTGACAATTCTCATTCATTATCCATTGTGTTCCACGTTCTGTACCAGCAGGTGTTATTCCTGTCATGGCGGATACAAGTCATGACCTGACAAACGTGTAAATGAGCGCTCGGCGAATGATGGAAACGACGTGCGAACCTCATGAATATGTATAAAGCACCAAGGTGAAGGATTCTACAATGTCCTTCTATACACATTGTAAAATCCAGGTGGCAGCCTTGTGTTTGTATCTAGAACTGAGTAATGCTCATGACGGTACGAGATACGTGTAAACTGGTATGCTGCCAAATTACAGTATAACAAGCCAGCTACGTGAGGATGTAGTAACGAATCTATACCTAATACATCTACAGATACAATCACATATCTATCTATCTATCTATCTACTATCTATCACATATCTATCTATCTATCTATCGTCTGTCTACCTAAAATGTAAAAATTGTCAAACATCATAGCTCTCAGATCACTTATCACATCTAAGTGCCATATATTTTTAACAAATAGATGCATCGGGTCAACTGGATCCTTGACCTCCCGGTTGGATCACTACTCTCGGGTGACTCGTCCTCTGCAATGTCAGCCTGATGAAATATTGCAATACACCTGACTAGTGTAACCTGGTCATATGATTTGACTCTGATTGACTCTAAAACTGACCCTGATGGACATGTGTTGTATATCATCAATGAATATTTTCTCTGGTTCCTTTAGTTCTTCTCCTTGATCTGATCCCTTACTTTACACTTTAATCTCATCCTTTGAGCGTCACATCCTGACCACTCCTCTGTGACTCTGACCCATACTACTACATGCTGTAATCCATCCATGTCCA
Source organism: Engystomops pustulosus (assembly GCA_019512145.1). Lineage (NCBI taxonomy): Eukaryota > Metazoa > Chordata > Amphibia > Anura > Leptodactylidae > Engystomops > Engystomops pustulosus. The sequence goes on along the minus strand of CM033647.1, from coordinate 14,554,523 downwards.
GGTGAGCATCCTACAACATAGTCCATACCTCCTTATGGGCTTGAGGGGGTCAATACCAGGACTCTGCAACCTCAGTTTAAAAATTTTGAATATATGGACATTAACTCTGTACCCCAATTTTATCAGTGCAATATCAATTGCAGTCCACTCTAGGATTATAGGTCTAAGTTGGGTTTTGCTAACATGTTTCATGCTTCGATCACTATTCCGTTCTGTGGGTACCCTAAGGGCTATTACAACCTAGAGTATTTATCTCCTATCCGGACCCCCACCATTTCACGACAACCGAGGCTCCATGTGGCCGGCCACTCCATTCAAAGTCATGCACTGCAGCTTATAAAATCACAATTGCCAAAGAATCGCTCCCCCTGGGAAGTTATTGGCCATTGTAAGGGTGCAGGACAGGGAGGGGTGACTTCAGCACCGGAGCACTGGCCAGCTCCTCCAGCTCCAGTCTTAGCTCTGGGGCTGAGCTCAGGGTCTTCATACATCACGGTCAGGGCTGGACTATTCCCTCATCACACTATATGCAGCCAGGGACTGACAGGCAAACTCCACACACAATGATCGCTCTGAGAGGGGGGATGTCTGCACGTAGAGACCACCGCCTCCAGAATTAGGGGGTGATTGCTACCTGGGGATCCGGCTCTCCACCAGGCGGGCCAGAACATTGATTCCCCTAACTATGTAGTATAGAGCAACAGGTCTGCCCTGTCCTATCTAATGTGTGGGGAACACACTCCTAGTCCTCTGACTGTTGTGGGGTGATATTGTATTCAGAGATTAGTGATACTTGATTGGTAGTAATAAATTGAAAAGTCACACTCTGCAAATGATAAAATAGAGAGAGTCTATGTATATTGTTTCTTCTCTCATATATCTCCATTATATTTCTATCTGTCTATCTATCTACTATCTATCTCTCTTTCCATTGTGTTTCCCTTATCTATTTTAGTAATCTAACTTATGTCTGAGAGTCTCTGCCAACCTATCTATCTAGAAAAGTATGTCTATGCATCTATCTGTCCTGTCTTATCTCTCATTTTATTAGTCTTATACCTCTACCTATCCATTGTTCCTTATCTATCTATTACTCCATTACTTCTCATTGTTCTAAAAGCTATCTCTCTTATCCCTCTTATCATCCTCTTAACTATCTATATCTATATTTTATCGACCCATGTGCCTATCTATCTAATATCTTATCTATCTATCTATCTATCTATCTATCTACTATCTCATATCTATCTTCTATTATCTATCTAACCTGTCTGCCTGTCTTCTTTCTTTTCTTTCTTTCTTTTTCAGTCTTTCAATCTTTTAATATATCTATCATTTCCTATCTATCTCTTATCTATCAATCAATCATTTCTGATCAATCAAGTCCACCCTATCTATCCTAGGGTGGATAGATAGGATGCTTATCTATCTTTCACTTATCTGTGACAGTCTCTGCCAAACCTATCACTATCTGTGTCTCCCCAACCTATCTATCTATCTACTATCTATCTATCTACTATCTATCTATCTATCTATCACTATCTATCTATCTATCTATCTATCCTTCTATCTATCTATCTATATCTATCTATTATCTATCTATCCATCCTCTTCCATTTTTGTAGTCTATAGCTAACTCTCTATAATTTACTTACCTATCATTATGTAACCTACCTATTTGCCATATTCTACTAATGTACAAAAAAAGGTAGCCCTCCAAAATACAGGAGAAATGGCATTATATTCACCTTATATAATGATTTTTAACTGTTCATACACCGCATGACAAATACTGTATGGACCAGCTGAAACATCCTACTATTGAAGCACTCATATTTTTTGCATTATATTATGTTGGACTTCTTGGTTGGAGTCCTTGGATTCTTCTTTAATCACTATCTATCTATCTATCTAGCTATCTATCTACTATCTATCTATCATCTATCTAGCATCAACATCTATCTCATCAATCTCTAATCTATCAATCTTCTATCTACTATCTATCTATCTATCTATCTATCTATCTATCTATCTATCTATCTATCTAGCTCCTATCATCCTTCTGTCTGTTTTATCTATCTATCTATCTATCTATCTATCTATCTATCTACTTACTATCTATCTATCTATCTATCTACTTATCTATCTATCTAATCTATCTACTATCTATCTCTCATCTATCTATCTCTCTATCTACGATGTCTATCTATCTTCTATCAACTTATTCTATCTATCTATCTACCTCATTCTATATTCTATCAATCTCATATCTATCCTATCTATTCTCTCTATCTATCTCATATCTATCTATCTATCCATCTATCTCTGACATGTCTATCCATATATCTCTCATATCGATCTCACACCTACCCATGAATACATTAAACCTCTATTCCTACTTTGTGCACATCTTGCTTCTGTCTCCCATGTACATTGTGTGGACCTCTGGGGTCCTGGCGGTCCGTAAATGCACCGGGTATAATCAGATTGTGGATGTAAACAGGCTGCGTGTGACAGATAAGATGCCACCGGTTTAGATTTATTTGATGATATCCCTAACCTGTACCTTTAGCAGAGGATCCACACACGGGTCTATCACCATGTGCAATAGCTGTAAATGAATTAGGAGCCGACAGGACAACATCCACCCATGCGCTGCAAAATCACTGAAGACAAGTCCTAAGCCCCTGTGAAGAATATTGAAATTCTGGGGAAACGTGAATAATACATATAAAGGTCATCTCATGATTCCTGATGAGACGACTGATAATGGTGTATTACATAATAGATTTTAGAAATCTACAATGAATAACGGAGGAATAACGGCACTTATGGTAATTATGTTAGCTTACTGTGTTAATTGCTGGGTCACAATAGATGATATTTGACCTTTCCCTCGATGAAAATAATGATTATGACCTTTTAACGGTAATCCAAAAAGTAGTGTCTTACCCTTTAGAAGGAGCCCTTTACATGGAGTCATCTAATCCGGTGATAGGATTAGTGTAGTAGTCTCTAAGAGCACCTGAATGTGAGAGTCATATAACTCTCATTATTTACCCACTTCCCATCCTTACACTGAGAAGTGGGAAAATAATTGAACAAGTCGTATTCCCCTGAAGGCGCTATTCACTGCTATCTCATAGCGACCTGAGAGCCGGAGCATCTTCTTCATGTAGACCGTTATACCAAATACATGTCTAAGATAGTCATCCAGTTCATATATTAATAATCATATCAATCCCCACTATATCATACATACACCATGACATACAGTAATTATATACTATATCAATCTATACAACACCACCTATACTAGTAATTATATACTATGATCAACTATACACACAACACCATCCTATACTAGTAATTATATACTATACATCAATCTATACAAACACCATCCTATACTAGTATTATATACTATATCAATCTATACAACACCATCCCAATACTAGTATTTTTCGGACAATAAGGCCGCACAAAAAATCCTTTATTTCTCAGAAATCAAAGTGCGCCTTATAGTCCATGCCCTTATACTCACCGCCACTTAATAGGTACACCATGCTACAGTAACGTTGGACCCCTTTTGCTTCAGAACTCCCTACATTCTTCGTGGCATAGATTCACAAGGTGCTGGAAGCTCCTCAGAGATTTGGTCCATATGACTGATGGCATCACACATTGCCGCAGATTTGTCGGCGGCACATCCATGATGCGAATCTCCCGTTCCACCACTATCCCAAAGATGCTCTATGGATTGAGATCGTGGTACTGTGGAGGCCATTTGATCCAGTGACCTCATTGTCATGTCAAGAAACAGACTGAGATGATTCCAGCTTTATGACATGGCGCATTATCCTGCTGAAAGTAGCCATCAGATGTTACAGGTACATTGTGGTCAATAAAGGATGGACATGGGTCAGCAACAATACTCAGGTAGCTTGGCGTTGCAAAACGATGCTCAATTGGTACCAAGGGGCCCAGAGTGCAAGAAAATATTCCCCACACCATGACACCACACCACCACCAGCCTAAAACCGTTGATACAAGGCAGGATGGATCCATGCTTCATGTTGTTGACGCCAAATTCTGACCCAACCATCCGATGTCGCAGCAAAAATCGAGACTCACATCAGACCAGGCAAACGTTTTTTCCAATCTTCTTACTGTCCAATTTCGATGAGCTTGTGCAATTTGCCTCAGTTTCCTGTTCTTGCTGAAAGGAGTGGCACCCGGTGTGGTCTCTTCTGCTGCTGTAGCCCATCTGCTCAAAGTTCGACGTACTGTGCATTCAGAGATGCTCTTCTGCCTACCTTGGTTGTAACGGTGGCGTTTGAGTCACTGTTGCCTTTCTATCAGCTCGAACCAGTCTGCCCATTCCCTCTGACCTCTGGCATCACAAGGCATTTCTGCCCCAGAACGCCGCTCATGGATGTTTTTCTTTTTCGACCGACAATCTCTGTAAACCCTAGAGATGGTTGGGCGTGAAATCAGTGAAATCAAGCAGCAGTTTTCTGAAATACTCAGACCAAGCCCTTCTGGCACCAACAAACCATCCACGTTCAAAGGCCTCAAATCACCTTTCTTCCCCCATAACTGATGCTCGTTTGAACTGCAGGAGATTGCTTGACCATCACAGTCTACTGCCTAATGCACTGAGTTGCCGCCATGTGATGGCTGATTAGAAATTAAGTGTTAACGAGCATTTGGACAGGTGTACCTAATAAAGTGGCCGTGGAGTGTATATGAACCGTACTTACAGACAAACAGCTGCTTGAACAGTGCACAAGTCTGCACCTGCGTGTCATTCATCCTTATAATCAGGTGCGCCTATAATACGGGGCACTTTATATAGGACCCAGACATTTAGCAGGCAGTTTTTTGACGTGCGCCTTATAATGCGGTGCGCCCTAAGTCGGAAAAATCTATAAAGACACACATCCTATCTAGTACTTATTCATATTAATTTACCAAGACACCATCTTACTAGTACTTATACTAAATAAATCTACAAAGACACCATCCTATACTAGCAGTTATATACTATATCAATCATACAAACACCATACCCATACTATAATTATATACTATATCAACTATAAAGACTCCATCCAATACTAGTAGTTATATACTAAATAAATCTACAAAGACACCATCCTATATTAGTAATTATATCCTATTCAATCTATAAAGACTCCATCCAATACACAATTATATACTAATAAATCTACAATGACACCATCCCTACATAACATAAACACAGTCACCTATCTCTATAATGGCATATCCAATCCACGCAACTCACACCAAGACTCCAACAAGATAAATATTCACCAATAAAAAATAGATCCAGCACTTAAATTCAATGCATTTCTTCCAGAATTTATTGATTACATTTTTTCACTATCAGACAATGTCTATCTCAATAAAGAGATTGACGTGTTTCGGCAAGCGACTTAATCTCTGAATTGATCTGTATATTTTGTTACACATTTTTCAGATATGTGAAGTTTTTTTAATCAATAAATTCTGAAAGAACTGCATTGAATTTCGAGTGCTGGATACTTTTTCTTGATCCTTTACTAGTAGTTATATCCTAATTGTAGTAGTAATTATAAAAAAAGATCTGACAATAATGTCATCTGTATACAGGCGGTCCCCTACTTAAGGACACCTGACCACAGATGACCATAGTTACAGACGGACCCCTCTGCCCACTGTGACTCTGTGAAGCTCTCTGGATGCTTTCCTATAGTCCCAGACTGTAATATCAGCTGTAAAGTGCTGAATGAAGCTTTATGTGTTAATCTGGACCCATTACAGCAAAGAATTTTAAAACTGCAATTGTCACTGGGGCAAAAAAAAAAATTCTAAATATACAGTTTCGACTTGCATACAAATCAACTTAACAACAAACCTCCGGACCCTATCTTGTACACGTACCCGGGACTCACCTGTAGTATGTATATATATTCCCTATATGCATTTCAATGCAATGCGTGGGTCCTGAAGACCAGAGGGGTACTACAAGAGGTAGGATTCCAGTTCACCCGATTATTGTTGTTGGTGGAACAAGGAGGAAAGGATGAAACCCCCTCCTCCCTGCAAACCCCTTGGTGAGACACATGCTGCCCTGGTGTCCTGTAGATTTGTTAACTCTACATTTTGTGTTGTAGTAAATAGCAGCAGGACTTTGAAGAGCAGATTTTTAATCCAGGTTTGCAGTTCCTGAAAGCGCTATGGGCAGGTCTTTCAGCTGAAGAGCTTCCTGTTCTTTGCAATGAACTGTCCCACAGCCCCTCCCCTGTGTCTTAGTGTTGATGTAATCATCCAACCAAAATTCTAATACCGCTCCTACTCTAGACAGATGGGGGGCTGTGAAAGAGCACAGTGCAGAGAACAGAAACTCTTCAGGCTGAAAATTTACCCAGAGCCCTTGTAAGAGATACAGATCTGCTCCTAAACTGCTAACAACATGCAAGAAGGTATGGTAACACAGATCTCCAGGACCACTTCGACAGCTTCCCTTTAGGTGGATGCATTGGCACATGAGCAGAGGAATCCAGAAAATGTCTTCCAAATATAAGGAGACCAATAATTATATATCACAGCTAAGGATTGCTTTAGGATCCGGTTTCTGAGCTAGAATCATATACCATTACATAAGTAATAAAACGTACAACAATGATAAATATGCCCCTTATTCTTGTGCTGCTTCGATTTTCCTTTTTCTATCTATCTATCTATCTATCTACCTATCACTATCTATCTATCTCTCTATCTATCTATCTGCCAGTATTATTGTAAGACGCCCTCCAGCATTGCCATCTGTATACGATATAAGTCAGTAATCTAGCTCTTTTATTACTAAATGTGTTACTACATATAAATCACTGCCAGCATCTGTATCCATATACAAATACTGTATCTCTCAAATATGCCATCTGTATACTACATAAGATGATGCTGGCATCTGAACTATATATACATCATAAAGACCCTCCATATCAGCACTCTGTTCTGGATACCCTGACTGCCCACTTTATTTGTAACACCTGCCTTTCCCATCTAGAACTTCCTACATGGATTAGAACAGACCCGGATGTACAATATAAAATCAAGAGGGAAATCCCACATAAAAATGTTAAAAACAAGTCATTTGAATGAACTTGATCCTTAGTGGAGCAGGGGCTAGGTTTTTAAAAATGACAATGTTAAGTGTTTTTTCTCGCAACAACAGGAGAGATTTATGGCAATGGAATAGCTAATAATCAATGATAGGTCTGCGAGAGATGTCAGCATTATCTGAGGAACACAGTGATGCACTAGTTACACCACCTATCTCTTCAACACTTAGCTCTATTCACACTGCCAGTTGCCCGCCCGTACCGTACCGTAGCGGGGCACGGCAGTGTACGGGGAGGAGGAGGAGGTGAGCGCAGCTCACCCCCCCCCTCTCATAGCAACCTATAGCGCACGCCGCCCGTATACGGGAAAGATAGGACATGTCCTAGACTTTTTCCCGGTAGGAACGGTACGGTGCCGCACGTGGTGCTGCCCCGTACAGCTCCCGTAGGGGTGCCGTGCGCTCCCTGCATGTGATGGGGGACGTAATACGGCCGTATATACGTCGGCCGTATATACGTCCCCCAAGTTGCGTGTAATGTAGCCTAAGATCAAAATGTACCAAATGGAATTTGCTTGCCATAATCATCCATTTTGGATACTCCTATATCTTAGTGTCTGAAGAGATAGGATATAACTAGTATTGGGTGGCCTGTTAAAATACGGTTCGGAGGCGAGTTTGGACCAAACTCAATTTTAAAACATCTGTTCAGGACTGTGTTTGGGTTTGGAAACTGGACCCCAACCAGTCACCTGGGATTGGTGTGCCGAACTGGCACCAAATTTGGTTGACAGAGTCGCCAGCAGCATTAAGCTGCTGCACCACAGTGCGTGCCAGGACTAATACGCCGGCTACACTCCATTTTGTGGAAGGGGCATCGCTCCCGTGATGTCATCGGTATACCGACAATTCTCCCCGAAATAGCAGTGCACAGTGACCACAGATATTTGTCATTGGACCCTCCAACTGTAAAGTTCAGGTTTGTGCCAAACTTTACAGGTTTTGGCTCATTTCCCCTGCGAATATTGCCTACGATGTGTGCCAGTGTCAACTCTTTAAATGCTGCTTGCGCAAAGTCCCCAGCTGCTTATAAATTGGTGCTTCTGCTTGCCAGCACTGACCTGTCTTGCGGCACTGGGCATCACCATTTTAGGGAAGATCGTCAGTCTCTTGAGTGTCACTGGGTGACATCCCACACCAAAGAATGGCACACAGTCGCTGCCGACCATTTAGTGCCACACTATGCACCTGCAGTGGTATACACTGGCCGCTGGCGACTTTGCCAGTAGGCCACCAAATTGTTAACTTTCGCAAGTGGGGCAGTCGCTTACCATTGCTGTATAAGGGACACATAAGGCAAGGTCCTAGTCCTATGATGTAATCCAGTTGTTGTATCCATGTTGGTGGCATGGTAAAATTTGAATCTCAACATGACCATCACACAAATCCATGCACCCTAATGTCATAAATCCGGACTAAAGTTCAACTGTGAATTGAAGCTGCTTCGACTACAGAGGTAAATATCCATAAAAATTGATCATTAAAACACCCAAACCAGGTTGTCCCACAAAAAATAAGTCCTTACAAACCTCCTTCGACAGAAGTTAAGAAGTAAAAAGTGTTAGTGATCTTTTTATTTTCTGATCTCTTTAAATTTCATTATGGGGTTTGCCACTTTATTTCAGATAGTATTATATATATATTATTAAAATATTTAACAAAATAGCTCTATGCTACCTAAGTGTAATAAAAATTTATCATAATATTCTTCCTATAGCTCAGCTTTTTCAGCTCTTTTTGGTTAATTTGATCTTCCTTCATGAGAACATTTCACTAATGAGGTGCAATTTTCCATGTAAAGTACTGGAAGGTGATTAACTTTTGACGCACCTTACATTACATTGGATTATACATATCATTGTTAGGTGCTATAATCCTCCAGAAACCAATTAACAAGAGAATATCAGGGACACGAATGACAACTTTATAAACTTTGTAAATGAAAACATTGGTGTCAAAAGTTTTTTTTTATAAGCCCCTCCCCCCGCCATAATGCTGCTCTGCCCTTGTGAGAACAATGATTGGAGCTAGTAATCCACAGAAATAACTATGTTTATTGTAAAATACATCTTAGTCCACGGTAAGGATAATTGAAGAAACACTAGGACAAAATACAGAAGGCAGTGTGATTCCTGAATCAAAGTACTGCTAAATAAACCGAAACATAATTCCAGGCACCGTGACTGTGGTATCTTCTTATATTTGTTATCCAGGCTCCTTCCTTCTAAAATCAACTTTTAAAATAACGCTAAATAAACCGAAGGGCTCCTGGGGGTGTTACCATAGCTCCTCTGTAGATTCACATGTTGTTTACGTGTGCAAGGAGCACTTCCCTCCTCCCACTGTGTGCTGAACTTCTACTGCACTGAGATTTCATCAGGCAGAGAGAAGGAGGTAAGTGTTAAGGAGGCAGGGGAGACCGTCTAAATGCTGGTGAAGTTGAGCTTCTGTAACACCCCCAGGTGTTCACAGGCTGTTATCACTGTGCAAGGAGCACTCCCCACTCTCTCTGTGAGAGATTACAGTAGACAAGAGGATAGATGCAGAAGGGCATGGGGAGGGAAAACAATTGTCAACAGCCTGGTGAAGCTACAGCAGAGTGGCTCTGGTAGACCGCCCAGGAGCTCTTCCGGCTCATTAATATTTCGAAAGAAGGAGGCCATGGATACTCAATATAAGAAGATTACCACAGTCACACGATGCCTGGATCTATGAGTAATGTCCCTGGTTTATTCAGGATGGATTTTGATGGTCCGATTTTTCTCTAATGTATTGACCAACAGCAAATGTGACAACCTCTATAAAAGCAGATGTTTTTTGACAGATCCGGAGCCCAGGAGCAAAATTACAACATAGTGACTGAAAAATAAATAAGGTTACAGTTCAGACTTCAACCCCCATAGTAATGTTTGTGGCAGGACATTAAAAGAATTAACAGACAGTTCCCCCGGGTTACATACAGATAGGGTCGGTAGGTTTGTTTTCTTAAGTTTGAATTTGTATGTAGTCAGAACTGGTATATTTTTTATAATGTAAAAACCCAGCACAGTTTTTTAGGTGTCTCTTCACACTTGTATTTTAAAATGTTGGGTGTCATAAGAACCAGGACTAACACTAAAGCTTCATTGTAACATCAGTTATAACTGTTTCTATACTGTTTTTGTGTAGCCTGGGCCTAAAGTACAGTAGTTACCAAAAGCCAGAGTCCGTTTGTATAACTAAGTGTCGTCTGTAAGTCAGGTGTTCTTATGTAGGGACCGCCTGTATATATGGAACTAATGTCCATAGAACATCATTGATGTGATGGAATGTTTTGTAAAGATAAAGTGGGCAACATTATATATTACAGAAAAGTTTATTTATTAATATCTTGGCCCTTGTGTTAGATCATTGCCGCACACTTTAGGTATTTCAAGGAGCTCATAGTGTTTCATGGTCTCCGGATGTCGTCTTTAGGGAGTCGCTTTGTACGTATTAGTGTGAAATAAATCCTACTCAATCATTACCGTAATTGTTAACATTTATGAACATAATCATGTACCCTGTTTACAAAGCTGCCATTAAATGGCCTATGAATCATATAATTATACAGAAATGACCTAAGTAATGACTGTATATGGAAATAATCTTAGAAGGCATCTATTAGGCATAAGAAATCATTCTCCACTTTACTAAATATTCACTTTATATATTTTCCACTGACGTACTGCAATACAGGCATCCCCCCGTTTCTATGAAAATATTTTTTCAGGTTTTTTTCTTAAGTTGATTTGTATGTAAGTCGGAAACTGTATATTTTATAATTGTAATCCGAGCCAAAAATTTTTTTGTCTCTGTGACATTGGATTTTTAAAATGTTGGGTTGTCATAAGACCAGTTAACATAAAGCTTCATTACAGACATCTCCGATAACTGTTATAGCTGATTATTGTAGCCTAAGGCTAAAGTACAGTAACTTACCAACATCCAGAGGTCGGTTTTGTAACTAGGGGTCGTCTGTAAAGTTTTGGTGTTCTTAGTAGGGGCAACCACCTGTATATGACACATGACCAATGTTGCTTTGGATATGGTAGAAATGTGGCAATAGACAGATTTGGAAGCCACATTTCTACCTAAAATTGCAGATGGGCCCCCACAACCTTTCAGTCTCTCCCCCTGTCGGGCCTCCGCCCATATTTTAGCTGACTCCACCCTGTCGGACGTGTCCTGGACTTCAACTCTATCTGTGTTCGGAGAGAAGAACAGATTGGATTGAAAAACAGGATGTTGTAGACCATTAGCAATCTGCCTCATCATTTTTGACACTGTAGCTTGGATGCCCACAGTGAATGAGAACTGCTGGGGACGGAACAGGTGAAGGTGAGTATGTTGTGTTTTTGTCAATGTCAATATAAATACATATACACTTATACATACAACATAATTACAATATACACCTCTACCACTTTATAATTACAATTAAACACTTTAAATGATGCCTATTCTTGACTAAGCTATCATACTATATCGTGGTGGTCTGAGTCTCAGCACCCTGCCCATCCCTTGTTTGAAGTTGCCTTTTCATGACATTGTTCTCTCTTTGGTCATAAATGTGAATGATCCCCGAAATTCTTAGTTGCTGAAACTCTTTTTTTTTTTCTTCCAGAAATGTATCAGGACCCCACACAAGCCAGAAATGATGTCCCACCCAGTCATCTAATAGTCTATGATGAACGTAACGCAATCATTTGCCGCCCTCGATCTTCTCCTTGATCGAAGCCACTGTACATCCTTTGTTTGCATTGTTGGTGACGGTGGCTTGCCTAGGAAACAGCGTCCTGATTCTTCTCATTGCTTTACCAAGAAGCTTTCACAACACCACCACTTTCCTCATCGGGAACCTGGCTGCATCAGAAATCTTGTCATGTGTATTTTTGTGTGCCGCTGACGGCCTCTTATGCTTTTGAAGTCCGGGATGGCTATTCGGAGAATTCATTGGCCGATTTGTCCCTTTATAATGCAAGCTGCCACTGTTTTTTGTGTCTGTGTTATCATTGACTGCCATAGCAGTAGACCGATATGTGTTGGTCTTCCTATCGTAGAAGAGATCGGCTGTAAATCGTGTATTTATATTGTGACCGTTATCTGGTTGGTTTCCATCGAGTCTCTTTGCCCACATCCATGCATACTCACTACATGTATCTGAAGAATGTTGGCCATAACATGACGTTTGTGAGGAGTTTTTGGAAGAACCAAAAGAACCAAAGACTTCTCTATTCAATGCACCATGCTGCTGTTGTCTTACATGTTGCCACTTTCTGCTGTCAACCTGTGTCCTACTGTGCCATTGCCTACCACCTTAGGAGAGGACCGTCCCAGGAGCGGCGACCCTCATCAGACAATGGTCCTAAAAAAAGCAAAAAACATCCGTCTGCTCCTTATCTCAGTCATGGCCTTGCCATATGTTGGTTGCCTCTTCAAGTGGTCAACCTCATCCTGGACCATTGATGAAGAGTTTGTACAATTTTTTGGATAAGAATTATGTAATGTAATTCAGGTCACCTGCCATCTTATTGCAATGAGTTCTGCCTGCTACAACAACCCTTTATTTATGCTTCTTTACACGACAAATTCCGCTTCACCTTCGAATATTTATTTCCACCATAAGAAGAGAGGCAAGCACAATGTCAAGCAGAACTCGCGAACTCAACACCTGCTCTACTCTGGCTGATGTTCCCATGTCCTGTCAGACAAGATGGCTCTTCAAGGGAGTTCTCTTTCAACTAGACGCCCGGCTTTCCATCTGTGCCGTTTCGCCAGTGCTCATTACATAGTGATATCAATCTGACTAACACATGTGGCCAACCCAACCGTTTTCATCACACACGCCCCATTGTACAGATTATTGTTGACCTTCTCGTCACGCAACTCAAGATTTTTTTTAACCAATGGATTTTACTCAGGACCTAGAAACTATCATAAAAAATCCATTGAATAAAAAAATATACATTGGTATACATAGATGTTAGACATATATATAGTATTTGGTTGGTCAACATTGTACATATTCAAATGGAACCTGTCACCAGCATTTTTTTACCAATAACTAACAGCCTTCCTCCCAGGAAGATGTGAAATATCTTTATCTAGCATTATCTTTTTAATGTTTTTCCATAATTTGGGTATTTACCTACAAAACTATTACCGTGATGTCATAATGAGAGCTGGGGCCCCTATCTTGGGCTCTATACGCATCTTGACCATGCTTCTTTTATCAACTTAAAGGACATCTACCAGCAGGATGAAGGTGGTAGATGCCCTTTTTTTCAAAAGGCTTTTAATTATGCAAATGAGCCTGTTGGAATCTGTCCTTCAGAGATGTTATGGATCTGGAGCCCCCTTGGACTCATTTGCCATATTTAAGTAAAGCCTTTTTTTACAAAAAACAACATAAAATGCTATGAGAATAGCAGAGCTTGCCAGGGGGCACATACAGCATGTTAAGTGGGCTTGGTAGATGTCCTTAACGCTGAGAAAACACTTGGGGAACGCGAGCTACAATTATAAGATCCAAGTTCCGACTATGGAAGCCATTTATCTATTGCTTTCTGCCAGTTTTTGTCAATTTTTTTTTATTGCTGTGCCTTCATGACATATTTATTGCGGTTTTTCCGACACCCAACTTTTTTTGGTCACTAAATTTTGGAATACCTACACTTTCTCTGCACTATTTTGGTGCAAAATTCAACAAAGATATCACCTTCATGATGTGGATTAATTCGACCCCAATTCACTGAGCCCTTATGCCACAATCTAAGAACCCAATGTAAATTACAGCACAATTTGTGTGCCAAAATGATGGACCCCTGTGACACTATTATTAAAAAAGGTGCACCCTTCCCAGCCATGCGGGGGCACCAGATTAATGAGACTGTGGACCAGTTTTGATGGTCCCTGCACACTCCAAGGGCAAACTGCACATAGTACAGACTGCCTAGTTTTTGATAAATGTGGGCAATTGTGACCCTTCTCTGGCAAAAGGGGGGGGGGCATTTAATTATCGCCGTTCACATGGAAAACTGGCACAAAAAAAACTGCGCCACAATTTTTGTGGGTTTTTTTCCATACTCATGACTTCTGTTCCTTTTTTTGCAAAATTGTGGCCCACTTGTGAATGCAACACTTTTTCTATCGCTTATGATCTTACCGACTCGTTTTATGGCACACTTTTTGGTGCAATCAAGCAGCTAAAAGCTGGTCTAGGGAGTTCTATGTCACTTTCATAAATTTGAGACACTTCTTAAAGGAACCTGTCACCAGGGACCCCTCATTTTCACTAAAGACAGGCTGTAGAAGCCCATTACCCCTGCATTGGCACAGATACCTTTCTGCTTTCTGTAAGCATTTGCATTAACATTACAATTGTGGTGTTATAACTTACCTTGCATCCTGACAAATCCTCTGTGTAGTCCTTGGTGTTGGCTTTGTTTGGATGCTTTTCAAAAACACCATGCCCTATCTGAGGTTTCTTGGTGAAAATGCATGGAAAGGTTTCCTTTAATTTAGTCATTTTGGGATTTTTACAAATCTTTGCAGCTGCTTCTGCCTCTGTACATTGTTCTGCTTGTACGTTTATGTTTATTGAGACTTGATATTCTAAAATGTATTATTCTTCTCTTTTGTAAATAAAAAAGATAAAACAATTTTGTGCTGTTTGTATTGCATTATTTATGTCTTTGTCTTTTTATGTTTGTTTTGTTTTTATGAAGATGTTTTTTAGTAAATGGGGGATTCCCATAGTCTGCTCTATGTTTGCTCTATGTCTCCAAGGTTTCTAGGAGATTTTTTGCTGCCTTAAGGGCGAGGTGACATCCCCTGGAAATGAAAGAAACGTTCCCATGTGCTAGGAGGCCACTCATTGCATGAGGTGGGTCCCTAAAAAGAGGTCTAAAACCAAATGTCCAGGAGTGAAAAATTTTGCAGAAACTATTCATTAAATTTTTAATTTATTGTGTACCTTCCCCCATTATTAGAGCTTAGTGCATGGTCCTAGTCAGGGACTGTAGCTTTTTCTGTGTCTACACTAATGGCAGGCTGGAAGGGTTAGATAAGTATCGTTGAGGGGTGTGCTTCACAACCTCCAACTTGCCTTCACGTTCGATGGTTCACAAGCCTTCACATTCAATGTTTTTTGCACAAACAGATGATAGCTTTCGTCACTGTTTTAACAACCAACATGCTGAATAAGAAATATACAAGTGACCCCCTCCAAAGTGTTCCTGCTCTTCTTACATTGGCTCTTATCATCCTTTCTCCATCTGGAGTTTTACAGGTATGATGCAGATAGGAGCTACAAAGTTTAGGGGAAGTAGCGACAAAATCTAGACTACGAGCCACAGGTAAGGACGGCATATATGGATCAGGAACACTTACTGCTAGATTTATTTTGGATAGAATGTACCCTTCACAATCTAACTGGGACCATGCATTACCAGTAGGTTGCATTAGGGATTTTGAATATTAACGGACAGGTTCCTGTTGGATGGTGGTAATTAGGACTATGGCCCCAAGTTGAGGCTTCTAGGGTGGTTCAGGTCTTTTCTCGGATAGGAATAGGTTCTCTGGTCCTGGGGTCACCACACACTCATTGTCTGTTGCAAGTTAACAACATACTATACCTCATACCCCACTCCACCCCAATCCATATACTGTAGGCCTACTGTAGAAGGGGATTCCCGTTGAACCTGCTTTCCATTTCGGTCTGACCCTTCAGGTTTGTTTATCTTAAACGCACATTTTGGAGCCATTACTCTACAACAGAAGGAGAGTTGTTGGCTGTTAATGTTTTTTATGATCTCAGCTCTATAAGCATAACCAATATTGGGAACTTTGACTTTGTCATCATTTAATGTTTTATCATAAACAGGTCCACCATTTGGAGTTCAATCCATGGATCACAGTCATTTCAATAACGGGAAAGGTGTGTTTTATAACAAGTGGTGTCTGTTCATTAGGACTAAGTGAATTGGCCTATTTAAAACTCTGGACTTGACATGCCCATAGACAGGGGCGTATTTTCGCCTAGGGCGTCCCAAAGAACGGGGGGGGGCACCTCTGCCCCCATTCCCCTGGTCGGCAGGAGTGGCAGTGGGGTGCACATGTTGGTAATATTGACAGCAATAGCATGATCGGTACAGTGTGTAAGGGTCAACACACTTATCTGAATCAGCAGTGGCACGTTGGCTCCAGGGTGGGGATGAAACGATGGCGTGTTTTACTTCCCCTTGATTGGCTTAGATGCACACTTGGCTGCATCTCCCATCAATCAGAGAGAAGTAAACACACCCTGTGTGTTTCTAGGTGCCTCTGAGGCTATATACTACTGGGGACTGGATAGAAACTTGGGGCAGGCTATTTACTACTGGGTCTTGCTGGCTATATACTACTGAGGCTGATTTGCTACATAGCGTCAGCTATATAAACTGGGGCTGGTTGGATATATACTACGGTGGACTGCTGGCTATTTACTTGGGACTGCCTGGCTATAGACTACTGGGTGCTTGCTGTCTCTATACTGGGGCTGGCAGTTTAATATACTGGGGGCAGGGCTGCTATTTCCGGGGGCTGGCAGTCTATATATTGAGGGATAGTGGGCTATATACTATTGGCCTGGCAGGCTATATACTAAAGGCAGGGCTGGCTAAATGCTGGGACTGGCAGGCTTTATACTGGGTCAGGGGGCTGGCTATATACTGGAGACGGGGTCTGGCTATATACTGGGACATGGGTGGCTAGCTATATACTGGAGGCAGGGGCTGGCTGGCCATATTTTATGGACATAAGCAAAAACTTGATAACACAATAGGGCCATAGTGGCGCGGTGCCTATGACGGCATCAAGTCTAAATATGGCACTGCCCATAGACGTCACCCCCAAATCTCCTTCTAGCAGTACTAAGCATGTGGCGAGAATACTAAAGTTTGGCAAGCCCTTCAGCATAGGCTAACTCATGTACATTGGACAGTCTCGTATTGACCAAGGTTCAATGCCCCTCAGTACCAACACCTCTAGTGGCCCAGGATCCTCATCTCTAATGGGTTCCAACTCTCTCATTCTTGATTTTTATGTAATTATAAGGCAGAACATTGGTTGGAGAGGTCCACCAGCAAAAGATAAACTCATATACATTCCTTCTTGAGATGAACCGTTCCTGTAGTTGGGCCATCAGAATCATCACTTCCGGTGGGATCCAGTTACCATAGTCCAACATTGTGCCCCGAATTTTCCATATAAACATAGCCACGATCAGATTCTAAAATGGTCATGTTTTTAATCCTTTTTGCAAATGATAATCATAAAACCATCACAAAAGTAAAGTGTAAAATAAAAAGCTGGAAAACACAAAGTAAATAAATTTTTTTTCCAAAACACACTATTACAAGGACGGCAAAACACAACCCTTGAGGATGATTGTAGGCAATTATCTCCTGAGCTCACGGAGTGCGGATGGCATTGGGTTTTACAATGATATTATAGGAATTTTTTGGCATTGTCTTTCGGCCTTAGTTTGTGGCTTTTAAGAACATTTGCAATTACCTCATATAATGTTAATGTATCAGAATTGTTGTTTAGCGATAGGACGTGTTCAATAATGACTGAAGGGCTGCAGGTCATTTTGAGCTCTCCACAGTCATCCCTAGATTTGTCAGTAACCTGGTGGCCTCCAGTTGTCCAAATTATTATGGTAACACTCCCACAGTTCGTGCATCCTAATGTATTCTCATATGAATCAGAAATATGAAATCCATTACTGACATAAAGATATGTACAGAAATTGGGGTTAGTCCAATCTCACAGGATAGATTGCCATCATGTTATCATCGGGTGGGGTGGGAATCGTTGGCACCGCTCCATTGATCTTGTCAAAATTGATAAACATCCTTTTTATAGTCGACAGTTCACATAGGCAACTTGTCAATGCTGTGCAGAGAAAATTTGCTGACAGCAGTTTAGGGGTTGTCCCAGTATTTGTCATTAAAGAGGTATCCCCAAAGTCAAGATTCTTAAAATATAATCACTCCAAATAACCCATTTTCTAATTCAACTGTTATTAACGAAAATACAGTATTTCACAGATATAATTCCAACCAGTATCTATAAGTCCTTGTAATACATTTTGGTTGCCACTGGATACGACCGTCATTCTTCTGACTATGGTCGGATTCTTCTCATGATAGCTTCACTTGTCTGCAAACTGCAGTGCTCTCTGCCTCCTCTCCCTCCCCCCCTGCATACCAGAGCACCTCAGACACATGCACTTCCTGATGGCAAACAGCAGCGTGCAGAGACTTACTCTACAAGCTACAGATAAGAGAAGGCATATCAAGTTGACCCCGGTGTGTGCTATAGGTGTGTTAGCAGAGCTTAGAGCGTCCATTGTGTTTTATATTTATCTCATCGATCTCTCATCTCTGATCTGTCTCAGAAGCTTAATAAAGTGTAGATAAACGTGTACCCTGATAATCTAACAATTGTCACAATCATAATATGTCTTCTTAGAAAGTCCCTGTCCACACTCTGGAATTTTACATTGACCCGCAGAGAGCTAAAACAGCGTGATTCACTAGATTGTGCGCTCCCGATATCCTGCATGTGTCGCTTCCCTGCTTTGGTCCGCCAGAGTTCACCTTCTTCTTCCGGTGCCTGTAAGTGCTTGGTATTGCGCACACATTTACATGTTAATCACACGTGAAACCCGGCACACAGATGCGCCAAATCCGATCGCTTGTGACTCATCCCCGGCGCGAGAATTGTCAAAAACCCAACGGAAACTTTCCTGTCAAGCAGAAAATGAAGGAGGGTTATACCTGTTTTATACAGGCAAATTAACTCTTCAAAACTCATTGGGGTCATTTACTAAGGCCCGATTCGCGGTTTCCCTACGTTTCCCTAATATTCGCGATTTGCAACGTTTTTCCCTGTATTGCCCGGCGGATTTTGGCGCACGCGATCGGATTGTGCGCATCGCACTGGCATGCACGCCACGGAAATCGGGGGGCGTGACCGTAACGAAAACCCGATGGATTCGCTTTTTTTTTTTTTTTTAAAAAAGTGTTGCGGGACTCGCGCTTACCTTCACCAGATAGGCCATTGAACTTCAGTGCATTCCGGCGGGCCTCGGGAACTTCATCGCAGCACGCCACCGGTGACGTCGGAGAACTACCTTAGTGAATCCGGCCGGACCCGAATCCACCCAGAGAACACGCTTGCTGGATCCGAATGGACCAGGTAAGTAAATCTGCCCCATTAACTTACTCAAACCTTACTCATCTGTTATTCTCAAAATATAATTTTTTTGACAACGAATTTTAGCCTCAATAATTCCTGAATTTCAACACAGGACTGAATGTATAATTATAAATTATAATAGGTTTTGTATATTGGAGCACAAAAGAAGCATAAATAATCTCTCTGATCCCGAGTTTCCACTTTGTCCACACTGGTCCCGTTTAGGAAATGCAACTTCAACCAATCAAGTACTGAGCTGAGTTACTGCTGTGGCCACTGATTGGCTGATCAACACAATCAACGTTAAGAATTGCAAAAAACAGGGAATTGTGTTTTTTTTTTTGTTTTTGCGCCTGTTGAATTTTTTTCCACTATGGATAACGTAGTTATAAATGTTGTTGTTGTTCATCTACTGCACCTCCCCAAAATTTTAAGAATTTTAATTTAGCAAAAACCCCTAACTACAGAAGTCCTCTAAGGACACATTTTTTTTTTACATCCTGTGGAGCGTTACCATTTTTCCACGATAAATGTTTCGATATTGCTGCCTTTTTTCTTTCTGCACAGCCTCCTGGGAGGACGCATCAGCATGAGCAAATGTTCCATTCACCCCCCCCCATTTAAACTAGCGGAGCCTCAGCTGTTTCGGAACATTGTGTTCTACAAAAAACCAAGCAATTCTTTACAATGAAATCAAAGGCTCTTCTACTCTACTGCGATGCTCGGGATTTGTAATATCCTTATGTTTTAATCAGTATGTTTGGATTTTCTTATTAATTTTCAGGCCAAGCTGTGAGACGTGGGAATAATACAACACAAGTGCAGGAGAGACTAAGCTTCCTGTATTAGGGAACTATATAGATTGCATACCCTAATACACAATCTATTCCTAGGCACCCTGATGTAGGGCCAACCAATTAGTATTGAGGCTACAAGAGCTGCAAGTAATCCCTTCTACTGCTAAATATATCTGCGAGCTGAAAAACTGTACCACTCTCAGAACATGTCTAAGGAACGTAAAAACATTGCTTAAAGGGTATTCTCATATGGCACTCAGATTTAATTGAATTCATCTGCCATATAGATCACTTCTTCAATTGGATGTCATTAAAAATATATCCCTTGTGAAGATAATTTCCCTATAAATGTAGCCATTTGTGCCTTACAAACTAGATTGTTGTCCTTGGATGCAACCAACCGCTCCTGGAGTGATTGCACATAGAAAACAAATGTCTGGGAGTTACTGCATATCCCACAGCCATCCCATGGTAAAGAACGGGGGTCTGGCTGGACTCAATTGCGCATGTGTGCCTCTGCCAGGTGTCGGGGTGGTTGTATCCAAGGACAACAATCTTGTTTCTAAGGAGAACATTGCTACATTTATATGAAATTATCTTCACACAGGTCAATTTATAAATTAGATCCAATTTAACTTATATCTATATATATATATACGTATATATATATCTATATATATATTAGACAACACAATTAATTGAATATGAGTTCCCATATGTCAATATCCTTTAAAGCTCGGTTGTATATCCCTCTGAAAAGGTCAGAATTTGAAGAAAGTTCAATTGTGGTAGGAAAATCCTTCCGCACCTCATCCAGATTATGCTCCCATCGTTATGCAGTGGTGGAGCCAGGAGGTCATTATTTAAAGAACGAACAGTGTAAAGACAAGAATAGTCTACAGAAATCTGTTCACTGTATATACTAGTGTGTGGCACATAGGAGGTACAAGACATAGTATATAGTATATAAAAAGTGTCTGTGTGCATAGAATATGAGAGAATTGATCATGTGTACAGTTAATTGCTCATTAATGAATACATATTCAGATTGGTGGATAGCCATATGAACTATACATACAGCCCACTTGGTGTAATCCCCATATATGTTATAGAAACAACAGACTTCACAACCATTCCATTTGTGAGTTTGCATTTGTATGGAACTATGCAACTTGCTGTTGTGTCTCTTTCATTACAGACGGTCCCCCTACTTAAAACACCACACTACCAAACGACCCTAGTTACAAACGAACCCTGCGATTTGGTAATTTTACTGTACTTTAGCTTAGGCTACCAATAATCACTATAACAGTTATCAGAGGCGTCTGTAATGAAGCTTTATTGTTATTCACTGGTTCTATGACAACCCAACATTTTTAAAATCCCATTGTCTGGCTGGATAACATGATAAATTCAGTTCCGACTTCCACTACAAATTCAAGTTAAGACAACCTACAATCTATTTGTATGTAACCGGGGACTGTCTGTCTACATCTTTGGGGTAGAGGATCATAGTTGTCTTTCATAAATAATCCTTCCTATAAAAGTGTCTAAATGGGATAATATATGATCCTGGTTCTCACAAAGAATAATCATGTGTCTTCTAGAACTTGGACTGTACATCAAGCTTACAGACATCCCCTGTTACAGACAGGCCACTCTGCCCACTGTTACCTCTGGTGATCTCTGGATACATTACTATAGTCCCAGGGTTTGCAATGATCAGCTGTAGGGCTGTAATGAAGCTTTTATTGATAATCCTTGGTCCAATAACGCACAAAACTTGGTAATATCCAATTGTCACTGGGACAAAAAAAATTTTTAAATCTGGTTACAATCTAAATATACCAGTTCCGCTCACATAACAATTTAACTTAAAGGAACCTACCCACCACAAATCTTACCTATAAAGGTATATTGGGTGGTAGGTGGATCAATGGAGACGTGAGGAATAGCCCTTTTAAGGGCTAACTCACGTCCCTGCACTTTTTTGATAACTTGTTACTAGATTATTTATTCAAATTTTACTTATGCGGCTACGGGGCGTGGAGTAGCCGCATTGAGATTACACGTAGCCGCTACTCCACGCCCCGGTAAGCCACGTTATACCCCTCCTACTCACCCTCTTCGGCGCGCACTCCGCGTAGCTGCGCGCCCTCGTCCGGCGATCCTGCCGTCTGCGCATGCTGCAGAGAGCAGGCCCGCGCTGCGCGTTCACTTGCTCCGAAAAAGGCGCGGGTCCTGCTCTTCTGCGCCAATGCGCCAGACGGCAGATCGCCAGACGAGGGCGCGGAGCTGCGCGCCGAAGATGGGGTTGAGTAGGAGGGGTAAAGTGGCTACCTGGGCGTGTGAGTAGCTGCCTCGTGTAATCTCATATGCGGCTACTACTCCACGTCCCCAGTAGCCGCATAAGGTAAATTTGAATAATATCTAATAAAAGTTATCAAAAAAGTGGCGGGACGTGATGATGAGCCCTTAAAAAGGGCTCATCCTCACGTCCCATTGATCCACCTACCACCCAATCTACTTTTAAGGTAGATTTTGTTGGTAGGTGCCCTTTAAGTACAAACCTAAAACCCTATCTTGTACGGGACTGTCTGTAATTATACTTGGGGCCCCTGGTATATATGAGAGTGAGAAAATTACATTCAATTTTTTAAAAAGATTTGAATTGGGCCAAATCTTTTTTTAAATGTTTTCTAAAATGTGCTGTAATGAAGCAGCATCTCCCTTTCTCGTTTTGTTAGAGGTTTTTTTAATTTTTAATCTCCCTCACCTGTGTCCCCCCCACACCTTAGCTCTGATGAATAATTTCTATATTTTTATTGGAAGACAGAAAAGAATGGGTGGCAACCTGAGCACATGACTTTCATCCTGGTGTGCACTGAGAAGATCAATCCTGGAACCATTCTAACATTTTTAATAGAATACCCTATGGTGACGTTCCATCAGCCTCTTTCTATCGATGGTTCACAATCACCTGAACTGTTACCTGTAAAAGGGTAAGATAAAGATGAAATTTTCCTTCCCGCGTCCCATATATTCGTCTCCTTGGCTGCAAACGTACATTATACATGCTGCAACAAATCACTTACTCCTTGACGTCACATACTTTCGTCACGAACTATCCCCATCCCCGCACCTCACATCGTAATCTAAACTCACCAAAACAAGCTCTTAGGATATTTCTTTGAATGAAAACTAGAAGCTTTTTCCCATCTCCTTTTGTATCTATTGTCTGTTTTTCTTAGATGTGTTTTTGGAACATGAAATGTTTATTGAGGGCTGGAAAACGAAATCCAAATGTGTAAGCTCCCTGCACTTAGGAATGAGGTGTTTTATTAGGGTGAATATATTAATTAGCGACATTGTTGCAGTAAAGAAAGTTGTCCCTATGGAAGTGCTGCATGATTTTCGATGTTAGACTGCCTACTCTCTACTCCTTAAGATCTAGGCCAATGATAGCAAACCTTTTAAACAACGATGCCCAACTACCAAACACCAAAACCCACGTATTTTTCGCAAAGTGTCAATGCCGACAATTGTAAGGCATACTATTTACTCCCTGCTCTGTCACAGGTTTAAATTGTATAGGCACCTGAGGACACCAATACATAGACAAGAACAGATGAAGTTATGATTATCACTTGTAGCTTCCTTCTAGGTCCTGGTTGTCTGGAACTGGCCAAGAGTGCCTTGGGTGCCTGTCGTGTCGAAACCCATGCCTGGGGTGAAGGGAAGGGTGCCCAGATAGAGGTCTCTGAAGTGCACCATCTTGCAACCTGTGCCATAGGTTCGCCACCCGATCTGAGTCTAGGCTAAAGCTTTCCACGCTTTCTCCCCCTTTCACAAATATGCCTAGATCTGTATCCCTGTTGTGTCAGAGCTTCTTAGTATATCTGACATCTAAGTAAGCTTCTTGTCCATCTTCTGGGCAAATGGAATCTAGCATAGAACGTTTCAGATACAAAGTAGATTATCTTCATTTTATGTCTCCTCATGGATATGCCATCATGCCTCACTGAAGGGGCTATCACAATGAGCAGAAGTGAGGTGCCCTGGCTTGAATTGCCGCCTATTGCGGAATGTCATGGGTACATGAGTCCTCGTGTAAGCCTCTTCACAACACCCGAAAAGAGACAGCCAGCTAACACGAAAGTGAGGGCTGTGGGGTAACAAGGTTTCCAATCTCAGCCTACTTCTGATACAGGTGATTATGGTATGGGTCCTGGCCTAAAGTTTACAGGGTTGGCCTGTGATATAAGTGACTCTCACACTTGATACAGAGATGATACACAAAAACTTATAGTTCCTTTATTTGGAGACAGATGACAGGTTTCCCTTTCAAATAATTTCACACATTAACCCACTAAACCCCTGAGCTACCTCCCTAGATTGCATGGTTGTGTGGCTTCTATCTATTATCTATCTACCCATATTCCTTATCTATCTTCTATCTATCTATTATCTATCTTCCTTATCTGTCATATTGTCCATCTTCATTATCTATTTATCTACAGGATCTATTTATCTTTCATAAATCATCTATCTATCTATCTGTCTGTCTACTCCTAAAATATATAAAATCGTCAAAAATCATAGCTCTCAGATCACTTATCACATCTCAGTGGCATATATTTTTACAAATAGATGCATCGGGTCAACTGGATCCTTGACCTCCCTGGTTTGGATCTACTACTCGGGGTCCTCTGCAATGTCAGCTTGATGAATATTGCAACACACCTGACAAGTGTAACCTGGTCATATGATTTGACTCTAAACTGACCCTGATGGACATTGGTTGTATATCATCAATGAATATTTTCTCTGGTTCCTTTAGTTCTTCTCCTTGATCTGATCTCTTACTTTACACTTTAATCTCCTCCTTTGAGCGGTCACATCCTGACCACCCTCTGGGTGACTCTTGACCCATACTACTACATGCTGTAATCCATCCATGTCCAAGGTGAGCACCCTACAACATAGTCCATACCTCCCTATGGGCTTGAGGGGTCAATACCAGGACTCTGCAACCTCAGTTATAAAAATGGGAATATGGACCTTACAATCTGTACCCCAATTTTATCAGTGCAATATCAATTGCAGTCCACTCTAGGATTATAGGTCTAAGTTGGTGTTTGCTACATGTTTCATGCTTCGATCACTATTTCGTTCTGTGGGTACCCTAAGGGGCTATTACAACCTAGAGTATTTATCTCCTATCCAGGACCCTCCACCAATTTCCACAACCGGAGGCTCCATGTGTCCGGCCGCTCCATTCAAAGTCTATGGCATTGCAGCTTATAAAATCACAATTGCCAGAAGTGAATCCTCCCGCCTGGGAAGTTATTGGCCATGTAAGGGGGGTGCAGGACAGGGAGGGGGTGACTTCAGCACCGGAGCACTGGCCAGCTCCTCCAGCTCCAGTCTTAGCTCTGGGGGCTGAGCTCAGGGTCTTCATACATCACTGGCTCAGGGCTGGACTATTCCCTCATCACACTATATGCAGCCAGGGACTGACAGGCAACTCTCACAGCACAATGATCGCTCTGAGAGAGGGGATGTCTGCGTAGAGACCACCGCTCCAGAATTAGGGGGATTAACTACCTGGGGATCTGGCTCTCCACCTGGCGGCCAGAACATTGGATTCGCCTAACTATGTAAGTATAGAGCAACAGGTCTGCCCTGTCCTATCTAATGTGTGGGGAACTCACTCCTAGTTCTCTGACTGTTGTGGGGGTGATATTGTATTCAGAGATTAGATGATACTTATGTGGTAGTATAAATGTATGAAAAGTCACACTCTGCAAATGATAAAATAGAGAGTGTATGTATATATGTGTTCTCTCATATATCTCCATTATATATTCTATCTGTCTATCTATCTATCTATCTATCTATCTATCTCTCTTTTCCAATTGTGTTTCCCTTATCTATTTTAGTAATCTAACTTATGTCTGAGAGTCTCTGCCAACCTATCTATCTAGAAAAAAGTATGTCTATGCATCTATCTATCCTTCGCTTATCTCTCATTTTTTAGTCTTATACCTCTACCTATCCATATGTTCCTTATCTATCTATTTACTCCATTATCTTCTCAATTGTTCTTAAAAGCTATCTCTTCTTATCCATCTTTATCATTCCTCTTAACTATCTATATCTATATTTTTACGACCCATGTGCCTATCTATCTATCTAATATCTATCTATCTATCTATCTATCTATCTATCTATCTATCTAATATCTATCTATCTATCTAGCTATCTAGCTATCTATCTATCTCATATATATCTATCTCATATCTATCTATCTATTATCTATCTAACTCTGTTTGCCTGTCTTTCTTTCTTTCTTTCTTTCTTTCTTTCTTTCTTTTTCAGTCTTTCAATCATTTTCAATATATCTATCATTTCCTATCTATCTCTTATCTATCAATCAATCATTTCTGATCAATCAAGTCCACCCTATCTATCCTAGGGTGGATAGATAGGGATAGATAGGATGCTTATCTATCTTTCAATTATCTGTGACAGTCTCTGCCAACCTATCACTTATCTGTGTCTCCCAACCTATCTATCTATCTATCTATCCATCCATCCTCTTCCATTTTTGTAGTCTATAGCTAACTCTCTATAATTTACTTACCTATCATTATGTATACCTACCTATTTAGCCATATATCTAACTAATGTACAAAAAAAGGTAGCCCTCCAAAATACAGGAGAAAATGGCATTCTATTCACCTTATATAATGATTTTTTAACTGTTCTACACCGCATGACAAATACTGTATGGAACACCTGAAACATCCCTACATTTGAAGCACTTCATATTTTTTGCATTATATTATGTTGGACTTCTTGGTTGGAGTCCTTGGGATTCTTCTTTATTTCACTATCTATCTATCTATCTATCTATCTATCTATCATCTATCTATCTATCTATCATCTATCTAACTCCTATCTATCTATCTATCTATCTATCTATCTATCTATCTATCTATCTATCTATCTATCTCCTATCTATCTACTATCTCATATCTATCTATCTATCTATCTATCTATCTATCTATCTATCTATCTATCTATCTATCAACTTATTCTATCTATCTATCTCCTATCTATCTACTATCTCATATCTATCTATCTATCCATCTATCTATCTATCTATCTATCTATCAACTTATTCTATCTATCTATCTCATATCTATATATCTATCTATCTCATATCTATCTATCATCTATCTCTGACATGTCTATCCATATATCTCTCATATCGATCTCACCTACCGCTATGAATACATTAAACCTCTATTCCTACTTTGTGTACATCTTGCTTCTGTCTCCCATGTATCATTGTGTGGACCTCTGGGGTCCTGGCGGTCCGTAAATAGCACAGGGTATAATCAGATTGTGGATGTATAACAGGCTGCGTGTGACAGATAAGATGCCACCGGTTAGATTTATATTGACTGATAATCCCTAACCTGTAGCCTTTAGCAGAGGATCCACACGGGTCTATCACCATGTGCAATAGCTGTAAATGAATTAGGAGCCGGACAGGACAACATCCACCCATGAGCTGCAAAATCACTGAAGACAAGTCCTAAGCCCCCTGTGAAGAATAATTGAAATTCTGGGGAAACGTGAATAATCCAATAGGGAAAGGTCATCCATGATTTCCTGATGAGACGACTGATAATGTGTTGTATTAACATAATAGATTTTAGAAATCTACAATGAATAACGGAGGAATAAAGCGGCACTTATGGTAATGTATGTAAGATTACTGTGTTAATTGCTGGGTCACATAGATGATTATTGACCTTTCCCTCGATGAAAATAAATGATTATGACCTTTTAACGGTAATCCAAAATAGATAGTGTCTTATCCTTTAAGAGTCAGTCTAATCCGGTGATAGGAGTAGTGTAGAAGTCTCTAAGGATCTCCTGAATGTGAGAGTCTATATAACTCTCATTATTTACCCACGTCCCATCCTTACACTGAGAAGTGGGAAAATAATTGAAACAAGTCAGTATTCCCCTGAGAGGCGCTATTCACTGCTAATCTCATAGCGGCCAATGAGAGCCGGAGCATCTTCTTCATGTAGACCGTATACCAAATACATGTCTAAGATAGTCATCCAGTAATCATATATTATATCAATCTATACAAACACCATACTATACTAGTAATTATATACTATATCAATCTATACAAACACCATCCTATACTAGTAATTATATACTATATCAATCTATACAAACACCATCCTATACTAGTAATTATATACTATATCAATCTATACAAACACCATCCCATACTAGTATTTTTCGGACAATAAGGCGCACAAAAAATCCTTTGATTTTCTCAGAAATCAAAGTGCGCCTTATAGTCCAGTGCGCCTTATACACTCACCGGCCACTTTATTAGGTACACCATGCTAGTAACGGGTTGGACCCCCTTTTGCCTTCAGAACTGCCTCAATTCTTCGTGGCATAGATTCACCAAGGTGCTGGAAGCTCCTCAGAGATTTTGGTCCATATTGACATGATGGCATCACACAGTTGCCGCAGATTTGTCGGCTGCACATCCATGATGCGAATCTCCCGTTCCACCACATCCCAAAGATGCTCTATTGGATTGAGATCTGGTGACTGTGGAGGCCATTTGAGTCCAGTGACCTCATTGTCATGTTCAAGAAACCAGACTGAGATGATTCCAGCTTTATGACATGGCGCATTATCCTGCTGAAAGTAGCCATCAGATGTTACAGGGTACATTGTGGTCATAAAGGGATGGACATGGTCAGCAACAATACTCAGGTAGGCTGTGGCGTTGCAACGATGCTCAATTGGTACCAAGGGGCCCAAAGAGTGCCAAGAAAATATACCCCACACCATGACACCACCACCACCACCAGCCTGAACCGTTGATACAAGGCAGGATGGATCCATGCTTTCATGTTGTTGACGCCAAATTCTGACCCTACCATCCGAATGTCGCAGCAGAAATCGAGACTCATCAGACCAGGCAACGTTTTTCCAATCTTCTACTGTCCAATTTCGATGAGCTTGTGCAAATTGTAGCCTCAGTTTCCTGTTCTTAGCTGAAAGGAGTGGCACCCGGTGTGGTCTTCTGCTGCTGTAGCCCATCTGCCTCAAAGTTCGACGTACTGTGCATTCAGAGATGCTCTTCTGCCTACCTTGGTTGTAACGGGTGGCGATTTGAGTCACTGTTGCCTTTCTATCAGCTCGAACCAGTCTGCCCATTCTCCTCTGACCTCTGGCATCAACAAGGCATTTCTGCCCACAGAACTGCCGCTCACTGGATGTTTTTTCTTTTTCGGACCATTCTCTGTAAACCCTAGAGATGGTTGTGCGTGAAAATCCCAGTAGATCAGCAGTTTCTGAAATACTCAGACCAGCCCTTCTGGCACCAACAACCATGCCACGTTCAAAGGCCTCAAATCACCTTTCTTCCCTATACTGATGCTTGGTTTGAACTGCAGGAGATTGTCTTGACCATGTCTACATGCCTAAATGCACTGAGTTGCCGCCATGTGATTGGCTGATTAGAAATTAAGTGTTAACGAGCAGTTGGACAGGTGTACCTAATAAAGTGGCCGGTGGAGTGTATATGAACCGTACTTACAGACAACAGCTGCCTTGAGCAGTGCACAAGTCTGCCACCTGCTGGTCATTCATCCTTATAATCAGGTGCGCCTTATAATACGGGGCACTTTATATATGAACCCAGACATTTAAGCAGGCATTTGTTGATGGTGCGCCTTATAATCCGGTGCGCCCTATAGTCCGAAAAATCTATAAAGACACAATCCTATACTAGTACTTATATCATATTAATTTACCAAGACACCATCTTATACTAGTACTTATATACTAAATAAATCTACAAAGACACCATCCTATACTAGCAGTTATATACTATATCAATCTATACAAACACCATCCCATACTAGTAATTATATACTATATCAATCTATAAAGACTCCATCCAATACTAGTAGTTATATACTAAATAAATCTACAAAGACACCATCCTATATTAGTAATTATATCCTATATCAATCTATAAAGACTCCATCCAATACTAGCAATTATATACTAAATAAATCTACAATGACACCATCCCATACTAACATAAACACAGTCCACCTATCTCTATAATGGCATATTCCAATCCACGCAACTCACCCAAGACTCCAACAGATAAAATATTGCACCAATAAAAAATAGATCCAGCACTTGAAATTCAATGCATTTCTTCCAGAATTTAATGATTACAATTTTTCACATATCCAGACAAATGTCTATCTCAATAAACAGATTGACTTGTTTCGGCAAGCAGACTTAATCTCTGAATTGATCTGTATATTTTGTTACACATTTGTCTAGATATGTGAAGTTTTTTTAATCAATAAATTCTGGAAGAGCTGCATTGAATTTCGAGTGCTGGATATACTTTTTCTTGATCCTTTACTAGTAGTTATATCCTATATTGGTAGTAGTAATATAAAAAAGAAGTCTGACAATAATGTCATCTGTATACAGGCGGTCCCCTACTTAAGGACACCTGACTCACAGATGACCCATAGTTACAGACGGACCCCTCTGCCCACTGTGACCTCTGGTGAAGCTCTCTGGATGCTTTACTATAGTCCCAGACTGTAATGATCAGCTGTAAAGTGTCTGTAATGAAGCTTTATTGTTAATCCTGGGACCCATTACAGCAAAGAATTTTAAAACTGCAATTGTCACTGGGGCAAAAAAAAAAAAATTCTAAAATATACAGTTTCGACTTGCATACAAATTCAACTTAAGAACAAACCTCCGGACCCTATCTTGTACATAACCCGGGGACTATCTGTAGTATATATATATATTCCCTATAATGCATTTCATGCAATGGCGTGGGGTCCTGAAGACCAGAGGGGTCCTACAAAGAGGTAGGATTCCAGTTCACCCGATTATTGTAGTTTGTGGAACCAAGGAGGAACAGGATGAAAACCCTCCTCCTCCCTGCAAACCCCTTGGTGAGACACATAGCTGCCTGGTGTCCTGTAGATTTGTGTAACTCTACATTTGTGTGTGTAGTAAATAGCAGCAGGACTTTGAAGAGCAGATTTTTAATCCAGGTTTGCAGTTCCTGCAAGTGCTGTGGGCAGGTCTTTCAGCTTGAAGAGCTTCCTGTTCTTTGCAATGAACTGTCCCACAGCCCCTCCCCTGTGCTCTGAGTGGTTGATGTAATCATCCAACCAAAATTCTAATACCGCTCCTACTCATAGCAGATGGGAGGGGCTGTGAAAGAGCACAGTGCAGAGAACAGAAAGCTCTTCAGGCTGAAAAATTTACCCAGAGCCCTTGTAAGAGATACAGAGCTGCTCCTAAACTGCTAACAACATGCAGAAAGGTATGGTAACACAGATCTCCAGGACCAATGCTGACAGCTTCCCTTTAAGGTGGATGCATTGGCACATGAGCAGAGGAATCCAGAAAATGTCTTCCAAATATAAGGAGACCAATAATTAATATATCACAGCTAAGGATTTTGCTTTAGGATCCGGTTTCTGAGCTAGAATCAGTATACCATATACATAAGTAATAAAACGTACAAGCAATGATAAATATGCCCCTTATTCTTGTGCTGCTTCGATTTTCCTTTTTCTATCTATCTATCTATCTATCTATCTATCTATCTATCTATCTATCTGCCAGTATTATTAGTAAGACGCCCTCCAGCATTGCCATCTGTATACTATATAAGTCAGTAATCTAGCTCTTTTATTACTACAATGTGTATACTATATAAATCACTGCCAGCATCTGTATACCATATACATAAATAATGTATCTCTCAAATACTGCCATCTGTATACTACATAAGATGATGCTGGCATCTGTATACTATATACATCAATAAAGGACCCTCCATATTCAGACATCTGTTCTGGATACCCTGACTGCCCACTTTATTGTAGACACCTGCACTTTCCCATCTAGAACTTCCTATATGGAAATTAGAAACATGACCCCGGAGTACAATATAAAATCAAGAGGGAAATCCACATAAAAATGTTAAAAAACAAGTCATTTGAATGAAGCTTGATCCTTAGTGGAAGCAGGGGCTAGGTTTTTAAAAATGACAATGTTAAGGTTTTTTCTGCAACAACATGGAGAGATTATGGCAATGGACATAAGCTAATAATCAATGATGAGGTCTGCGGAGGATGTCAGGAATTATTTTGAGGAACAGGTGATGCACTAGTTACACCCTATCTCTTCAGACACTAAGATATCAGAATGTATCCAAATGGAATTTGCTTGCCTAATTCCATTTGGATACATTCCTATATCTTAGTGTCTGAAGAGATAGGATGTAACTAGTCATGGGTGGACCTGTTAAAATACGGGTTCGGGCGAGTTTGGACAAACTCAAATTTTAAAATCCTGTTCAGGACTGTGTTTGGGTTTGGAACCTGGACCCCAACCAGTAACACCTGGGATTGGTGCCGAACTGGCACCAATTTTGGTTGACAGAGTCGCCAGCAGCATTTAAGCTGCTGCACCCAGTGCGTGCCAGGACTAATACGCCGGCTACACTGCCATTTTGGGAAGGGGCATCGCTCCCGGTGATGTCATCGGTAAGCGACAATTCTCCCCGAAATAGCAGTGCACAGTGACCACAGATATTGTTCAGTGGACCCCAACTGTAAAGTTCAGGTTTGTGCCAAACTTTACAGGTTTTGGCTCAATTTCCCCTGCGACTATTGCCTACGATCGGTGCCAGTGTCAACTCTTTAAATGCTGCTGGCAAAGTCCCCAGCTGCTTATAAATTGGTGCTTCTGCGTGCCAGCACTGACCTGTCTGCGGCACTGGGCATCACCATTTTAGGGAAGATCGTCAGTCTCTGATGATGTCACTGGGAGTGACATCCCTACCCAAAATGATGGCACACAGCGCTGCCGACATGTTAGTGCCAACACTATGCACCTGCAGTGGTATACATGCCGCTGGCGACTTTGCCAGTGCCATCCAAATTGTTAACTTTACGCAAGTGGGCAGGTCCTCTACCATTGCTGTATAAGGGACACATAAAGGCAAGGTCCTAGTCCTAGAAGTATCCAGATTGTTGTATCCATGTTGGTGGCATGGCAGGAATTTGAATCTCAACATGACCATCAACACGAATCCATGCAAACCTAATGTCATAAATCCAGACTAAAAGTTCAACTGTGAATTGAAGCTGCTCGACTACAGAGGTAAATATCCATAAAAATTGATCATTAAAATCACCCAAATTCAGGTTGTCCCACAAAAAATAAGTCCTACAAACCTCCTTCGACAGAAGTATAAAGAAGTAAAAAGTGTTAGTGATCTTTTTATTTTCTGATATCTTAAATTTCATTATGGGGTTTGCCACTTTATTCAGATAGTATTATATATATATATATAAAATATTTACAAAATAGCTCTATGCTACCTAAGTGTAATAAAAAATATATCATAATATTATTCTATAGCTCAAGCAGTTTTCAGCTCTTTTTGGTTAATTTGATCTTCCTTCATGAGAACATTTCACTAATGAGGTGCAATTTCCATGTAAAGTACTGGAAGGTGATTAACTTTTGACTGCACCTTACATTACATTGGATTATACATATCATTGTTAGGTGCTATAATCCTCCAGAAACCAATTAACAAGAGAATATCAGGGACACGAATGACAACTTTATAAACTTTGTAAATGAAAACATTGGTGTCAAAAGTTTTTTTTTATAAATCCCCTCCCCCCGCCATAATCTGCTGCTGCCTTGTGAGACAATGATGGAGCTATGTAAATCCAGCAGAATAAAATATGTTTATTTAAATACATCTTATTCACTGTAAGGATTAATTGAAGAAACACTAGGACAAAATACAGAAGCAGTGTGATTCCTGAATCAAAGTACTGCTAAATAAACCAGAAACATAATTCCAGGCACCTTGACTGTGTAGTAATCTTCTTATATTTGTTATCCATGGCCTCCTTCCTTCTAAAATCAACTTTTAAAATAACGCTAATAAACCTGAAGGGCTCCTGGGTGTGTTACCAGAGCTCCTCTGTGTTGCAGATTCATGTGTTGTTACAGTGTGCAAGGAGCACTTCCCTCCTCCCACTGTGTGCTGAAACTTCTACTGCAGTGAGATTTCATCAGGCAGAGAGAAGGGAGGTAAGTGTTAAGGGAGCAGGGGGAGACCGTCTAAATGCTGGTGAAGTTAGAGCTTCTGTAACACCCCCAGGTGTTCACAGGCTGTTACACTGTGCAAGGAGCACTCCCCACTCTCTCTGTGAGAGATTACAGTAGACAGAGGGAGGAGTAAGTGCAGAAGGAGCAGGGGGAGGGGAAAACATTGCAACAGCCTGTGAAGCTACAGCAGAAAGTGGCTCTGGTAACGACCCCCAGGAGCTCTTCCGGCTCATTAATATTTCAGAAAGAAGGAGGCCATGGATAACGAATATAAGAAGATTACCACAGTCACGATGCCTGGATCTATGAGTAATGTCCCTGGTTTATGAGGATGGATTTTGATGGTCGATTTTCTCTAATGTATTGACCAACAGCAAATGTGACAACCTCTATAAAAGCAGATGTTTTGACAGATCCGGAGCCCAGGAGCAAAATTACAACAGAGTGACTGAAAAATAAAATAAGTTACAGTTCAGACTTCAACCCCCAATAGTAATGTTGTGGCAGGACATTAAAAGAATTACAGACAGTCCCCGGGTTACATACATGATAGGGTCGGTAGGTTTGTTCTTAAGTTGAATTTGTATGTAAGTCAGAACTGTATATTTTATAATTGTAAACCCAGCCAAGATTTTTTAGGTGTCTGTCACAACTGTATTTTAAAAATGTTGGGTTGTCATAAGAACCAGGACTAACACTAAAGCTTCATTGTAGACATCAGTTATAACTGTTATAGCTGTTTTTTGTAGCCTGGGACTAAAGTACAGTAAGTTACCAAAATCCAGAGGTCCGTTTATAACTAAGTGTCGTCTGTAAGTCAGGTGTTCTTATGTAGGGAACCGCCTCTATATGGAAACTAATGTCCATAGAACTCAATGATGTGATGGAATGTTGTAAAGAAAAGTGGGCAACATTATATATTACAGAAAAGTATTATTTATTAATATCTTGGCCCTTGTGTTAGATCATTGCCGCACACTTTAGGTATTTCAAGGAGCTCATAGTGTTTCATGGTCTCCGGATGTCGTCTTTAGGGAGTCGCTTTGTACTTATTAGTGTGAAAATAAATCCTACTCAATCATTACAGTAATTGTTAACATTTATGGAACATAATCATGTACCCTGTTTACAAAGCTGCCAATTAAAATGGCCTATGAATCATATAATTATACAGAAATAGACCTAAGTAAATGAGCTGTATATGGAAATAATCTTTATAAAGGCATCAATTAGGAAAAGAAATCATTCTCCACATTTACTAAATATTCACTTTATATATTTTCCACTGACTATTGCAATACAGGCAGTCCCAGGGTTACGTATAAAATAGGTTTTTCAGGTTTTTTCTTAAGTTGAATTTGTATGTAAGTCGGAACTGTATATTTTATAATTGTAATCCCAGCCAAAAATTTTTTGGTCTCTGTGACAATTGGATTTTTAAAATGTTGGGTTGTCATAAGAACCAGGATTAACAATAAAGCTTCATTACAGACATCTCCGATAACTGTTATAGCTGATTATTGTAGCCTAAGGCTAAAGTACAGTAACTTACCAACATCCAGAGGTCGGTTTGTAACTAGGGGTCGTCTGTAAGTTTGGTGTTCTTAAGTAGGGAACCACCTGTATATGACACATGACCAATGTTGCTTTGGATAATGGTAGAAATGTGGCAATAGACAGATTTGGAAGCCACATTTCTACCTAAAATTGCAGATGGGCCCCCAACACCTTTCAGCTCTCCCCCTGTCGGGCCTCCGCCCATATTTTAGCTGACTCCACCCCTGTCGGACGTGTCCTGGACTTCAACTCTATCTGTGTTCGGAGAGAAAACAGATTGAGTTGAAAAACAGGATGTTGTAGACAGCTATTAGCAATCTGCCTCATCATTTTGACACTGTAGCTTGGATGCCCACAGGAAGATGAGAACTGCTGGGGAACGGGAACAGGTGAGTATGTTGTGTTTTGTCAATGTCAATATAAATACAATATACACTTATACATACAACATAATTACAATATACACCTATACACACTTTATAATTACAATATAACACTTTAAAATGATGGCCTATTCTTGGACTAAGCTATCAATACTATATCAGTGGTGGTCTGAGTCTCAGCACCCGTGCCCATCCCTTGTTTGAAGTTGCCTGTTCATGACATTGTTCTCTCTTTGGTCAATAAATGTGAATGCCCCGAAATTCATTAGTTGCTGAAACTCTTTTTTTTTTTTCTTCCAGAAATGTATCAGGACCCACACAAGCCAGAAAATGATGTCCACCCAGTCATCTAATGAGTCTATGATGAACGTAACGCAATCATTTGCCGGCCTCGATCTTCTCCTTGATCTGAAGCCACTGTACATCCCTTTGTTTGCATTGTTGGTGACGGTGGCTTGCCTAGGAAACAGCGTCCTGATTCTTCTCATTGCCTTTACCAAGAAGCTTCACAACACCACCAATTTCCTCATCGGGAACCTGGCGGCAGCAGATCTTGTCATGTGTATTTTTTGTGTGCCGCTGACGGCCTCTTATGCTTTTGAAGTCCGGGGATGGCTATTCGGAGAATTCATGTGCCGATTTGTCCCTTTAATGCAAGCTGCCACTGTTTTTGTGTCTGTGTTATCATTGACTGCCATAGCAGTAGACCGATATGTGGTAGTGGTCTATCCTATCCGGAGAAGGATCGGCTGTAAATCGTGTATTTATATTGTGACCGTTATCTGGTTGGTTTCCATCGGAGTCTCTTTGCCCACATCCATGCATACTCACTACATGGATCTGAAGAATGTTGGCCATAACATGATCGTTTGTGAGGAGTTTTGGAAGAACCAAAAGAACCAAAGACTTCTCTATTCATGCACCATGCTGCTGTTGTCTTACATGCTGCCACTTTCTGCTGTCACCGTGTCCTACTGTGCCATTGCCTACCACCTTAGGAAGAGGAACGTCCCAGGAGCGGCGACCCTCAATCAGGACAAATGGTCTAAAAAGAAGCAAAAAACATTCCGTATGCTCCTTATCTCAGTCATGGCCTTTGCCATATGTTGGTTGCCTCTTCAAGTGGTCAACCTCATCCTGGACATTGATGAAGAGTTTACAATTTTGGATAAGAATTATGTGAATGTAATTCAGGTCACCTGCCATCTTATTGCAATGAGTTCTGCCTGCTACAACCCTTTTATTTATGCTTCTTTACACGACAAATTCCGCTTTCACCTTCGAAATTACTTTTTCCACCATAAGAAGAGAGCAAGCACAATGTCAAGCAAGAACTCGCGACTCAACACCTGCTCTACTCTGGCTGATGTTCCCAATGTCCTGTCAGACAAGATGGCTCTTCAAGGGAGGTTCTCTTTCAACTAGACGCCCGGCTTTGCCATCTGTGCGTTTCGGCCCAGTGCTCATTACATAGTGATATCAGATCTGACTAACAACATGTGGCCAGACCCAACCGTTTCCATCACACACGCACCCATTGTACAGAATTATTGGTTGACCTTCTCGTCACGCAATCATGATTTTTTTAACCAATGGATTTTACTCAGGGACCTAGAAACTATCATATAAAAATCCATTGAATAAAAAAATATACATTTGGTTTACATAGATGTTATTACATATATATAGGTATTTGTTGGTCAACATTGTACATACTTAAATGGAACCTGTCACCAGCATTTTTTACCAATAAACTAACAGCCTTCCTCCCAGGAAGATGTGAAATATCC
Source organism: Engystomops pustulosus (assembly GCA_019512145.1). Classification (NCBI taxonomy): domain Eukaryota; kingdom Metazoa; phylum Chordata; class Amphibia; order Anura; family Leptodactylidae; genus Engystomops; species Engystomops pustulosus. The sequence goes on along the minus strand of CM033647.1, from coordinate 14,516,287 downwards.
TATCTAGCATTATCTTTTTAATGTTTTCCATAATTTGGGTATTTACCTACAAAACTATTACCGTGATGTCATAATGAGAGGCTGGAGCTCCTATCTTGGGCTCTATAGCATCTTGAACCATGCTTCTTTTATCAACTTAAAGGACATCTACCAGCAGGATGAAGGGTTGGTAGATGCCCTTTTTTTTCAAAAAGGCTTTTAAAATTATGCAAATGAGCCTGGTGGAATCTGGCCTTCAGAGATGTTATGGAGCCTGGAGCCCCTTGGACTCATTTGCATAATTTTAAAGCCTTTTTTTACAAAAAAACAAGCATAAGAAGCTATGAGAAGAGCAGAGCTTGCCAGAGGGGGCACATACCAGCATGTAAGTGGGCTTGGTAGATGTCCTTAACAGCTGAGAAAACACATTGGGAACGCGAGCTACAATTATAGATCCAAGTTCCGACTATGGAGGCATTTATCTATTGCTTTCTGCCAGTTTTTGTCAATTTTTTTTTATGCTGTGCCTTCAGTGACATATTTATTGCGGTTTTTCCGACACCCACAACTTTTTTTGGTCACTAAATTTGGAATACCTACACTTTCTCTGCACTTATTTTGGTGCAAAATTCAACAAAGATATCACCTTCATGAATGTGGAGTTAATTCAGACCCAATTCACTGAGCCCTTATGCCACAATCTAAGAACCCAATGTAAATTACAGCACAATTTGTGTGCCAAAATGATGGACCCTGTGACACTATTATAAAAAAAGGTGCACCCTTCCCAAGCCATGCAGGGGGCACCAGATTAATGAAGACTGTGGACCAGTTTTGATGGGGCCCCCTGCACACTCCAAGGGCAAACTGCACATAGTACAGACTGCACTAGTTTTGATAAATGTGGGCAATTGTGACCCTTCTCTGGCAAAAAAAGGGGGGGGGGCATTTATTATCGCCGTTCACATGGAAAACTGGCACAAAAAAAAACTGCGCCACAATTTTTGTGGGTTTTCCAGTACTCATGACTTCTGTTCTTTTTTTGCAAAATTGTGGCGGCACTTGTGAATGCAACACTTTTCTATCGCTTATATCTTACAGACTCGTTTTATGGCACACTTTTTGGTGCAATCAGAGCAGCTAAAAGCTGGTCTAGGGAGTTCTATGTCACTTTCATAAATGTGGAGACACTTCTTAAAGGGAACCTGTCACCAGGGACCTCATTTTCACTAAAGACAGGCTGTAGAAGCCCATTACACCTGCAGTGCACAGATACCTTTCTGCTTTCTGTAAGCATTTGCATTACATTACAATTGTGTGTTATAACTTACCTTGCATCCTGACAGAATCCTCTGTGTAGTCCTTGGGGTTGGGCTTTGGTTTGGATGCATTTCAAAAAACACCATGCCCTATCTGAGGTTTCTTGGTGAAAATGCATGGAAAAGGTTCCCTTTAATTTAGTCATTTTGGGATTTTTACAAAATCTTGCAGCTGCTTCTGCCTCTGTACATTGTTCTGCTTGTACAGTTTATGTTTATTGAGACATTGATATTCTAAAATGTATTATTCTTCTCTTTTGTAAATAAAAAAAGATAAAACATTTGTGCTGTTTGTATTGCAGTTATTTATGTCTTTGTCTTTTTATGTTGTTTTGTTTATGAAGATGTTTTTAGTAAATGGGGGATTCCCATAGTCTTGCTCTATGTTTGCTCTATGTCTCCAAGGTTTCTAGGAGATTTTTCTGACTTAAGGGCAGAGGTGACATCCCCTGGAAATGAAAGAAACGTCCCATGTGCTAGGAGGCCACTCATTGGATGAGGTGGGTCCCTAAAAGAGGTCTAAAACCAAATGTCCAGGAGTGAAAATATTTTGCAGAAAACTATTCAGTAGAATTTTTAATTTATTGGTGTAACTTCCCCCATTATTAGAGCTTAGTGCATGGTCCTAGTCAGGGACTGATAGCTTTTTCTGTGTCTACACTAATGCAGGCTGGAAGCGGTTAGATAAGTATCGTTGGAGGGGTGTGCGTTCAGCAAGCCTCCAACTTGCCTTCACGTTCGATGGTTCACAAGCCTTCACATTCAATGTTTTTTTGCACAAACAGATGATAGCTTTCGGTCACTGTTATGAACACCAACATGCTGAATAGAATAGTACAAGTGACTCCAAAGTGGTTCCTGCTCTTCTTACATTGGCTCTTATCATCCTTTCTCCATCTGGAGTTTACAGGTATGATGCAGATAGGAGCTACAAAGTTAGGGGAAGTAGCAGACAAAATCTAGACTACGAGCCACAGGTAAGGACAGGCAGATATGGATCAGGGAACACTTACTGCTAGAGTTATTTTGGAGAAATGTACCCTTCACAATCTAACTGGGACCATGCATTACCAGTAGGTTGCATTAGGGATTTGAATATTACGGACAGGTTCCTGTTGGGATGGTGGTAGATTAGGACTATGGCCCCAAGTTGAGGCTTCTAGGGTGGTTCAGGTCTTTCTCGGATAGGGAATAGGTTCTCTGGTCCTGGGGTCACCACACTCATTGTCTGTTGCAAGTTAACAACATACTATACCTCATACCACTCCACCCCAAATCCAATATACTGTAGGCCTACTGTAGGAAGGATTCCGTTGAACCTGCTTTCCAATTTCGGTCTGACCCTTCACGTTTGTTTATTCATTTAAACGCACACTTTGGAGCCATTACTCTACAACAGAAGGAGAGTTGTTGGCTGTTAATGTTTTTTATGATCTCAGCTCTATAAGCATAACCAATATTGGGAACTTTGACTTTGTCATCATTTTAATGTTTTATCATAAAAGGTCCACCATTTGGAGTTCATCCATGGATCACAGTCATTTCAATAACGGGGAAAGGTGTATTTTATAACAAGTGGTGTCTGTTCATTAGGACTAAGTGAATTGGCCTATTTAAAACTCTGGACTTGACATGCCCATATACAGGGGCGTATTTTCGCCTAGGGCGGCCCAAAAGAGGGGGGGGGGGCACCTCTGCCCCCATTCCCCCGGTCGGCAGGAGTGCAGGGTGGGGGCACATGGTGGTAATATTGACAGCATAGCATGATCGGTACAGTGTGTAAGGTCAGACACACTTATCTGAATCAGCAGTGGCACGTTGGCAGGGTGGGGAATGAACGATGGCAGTGTTTACTTCCCCTTGATTGGCTGAGATGCACACTTTGCTGCATCTCCATCAATCAGGGAGAAGTAAACACACCCCGTGTCTCTATGTGCCTCTGAGGCTATATACTACTGGGGACTGGCTAGAAACTTGGGGCAGGCTATATACTACTGGGGTCTTGCTGGCTACATGCTACTGAGGGCTGGTTCGCTATATAGTGGGGTGAGAGCTGGCTGTATACTGGGGGCTGGCTATATAATAAAGGCAGGGGCTGGCTATATACTGGGAGCTGGCAGGCTATATACTGGGTCAGGGGGCTGGCTATATACTAGAGACAGGGGTCTGGCTATATACTGGGACATGGGTGGGCTAGCTATATACTGGAGGCAGGGGGCTGGCTGGCTATATGTTATGGACATAAGCAAAAACTTGATAACACGAATAGGGGCCGTAGGTGGCGTGGGTGCCTATGACAGCATCAAGTCTAAATATGGCACTGCCCATAGACGTTACGACCAACAAATCTCCTTCTAGCATTAGCAGTACTAAGCATGTGGCGAGAATACTAAAAAGTTTGGCAAAGCCCTTTGGCATAAGACTAACTCATGTACATTGGACAGGTCCTGTATTGACCAAGGTTCAATGTCCCTCAGTACCAACACCTCTAGTGGGCCCAAGATCCATCATCTCTGGTGGGTCCAACTCTCTCATTCTTGATTTTTTATGTAAATATAAGGCCAGAACATTAGGGATTGGAGAGGTCCACCAGCAAAAGATAAACTCATATACATTCTTCGTTGAGGTGAACCGGTTCTGTAGTTGGGGCATCAGAATCATCACTTCCGGTGGGCTCCAGTTACCATAGTCCAACATTGTTGCCCCAGAATTTTCCATATAAACATAGCCACGATCAGATTCTAAAATGGTCATGTTTTTAATCCTTTTTGCAAATGATAATCATAAAACCATCACAAATGGTGTGGCGCGGATGTTATGATTCTGATGCCCCAACTACAGAACCGGTAGGGTGGGGAATGAACGATGGCAGTGTTTACTTCCCCTTGATTGGCTTAGATGCACACTTGGCTGCATCTCCATCAATCAGAGAGAAGTAAACACACCCTGTGTGTTTCTATGTGCCTCTGAGGCTATATACTACTGGGGACTGGATAGAAACTTGGGGCAGGCTATTTACTACTGGGGTCTTGCTGGCTATATACTACTGAGGGCTGATTTGCTACATAGCGGCAGCTATATACAACTGGGGCTGGTTGGATATATACTACTGGGGACTGGCTGGCTATTTACTTGGGACTGGCTGGCTATATACTACTGGTGGCTTGCTGTCTATATACTGGGGGCTGGCAGTTTATATACTGGGGGCAGGGGCTGGCTATGTACCGGGGGCTGGCAGTCTATATATTGAGGGATAGTGGGCTATATACTATGGGCTGGCAGGCTATATACTAAAGGCAGGGGCTGGCTAAATGCTGGGAGCTGGCAGGCTTTATACTGGGTCAGGGGGCTGGCTATATACTGGAGACAGGGGTCTGGCTATATACTGGGACATGGGTGGGCTAGCTATATACTGGAGGCAGGGGGCTGGCTGGCTATATTTTATGGACATAAGCAAAAACTTGATAACACCAATAGGGGCCATAGGTGGCGCGGGTGCCTATGACGGCATCAAGTCTAAATATGGCACTGCCCATAGACGTTCCGACCCACAAATCTCCTTCTAGCAGTACTAAGCATGTGGCGAGAATACTAAAGTTTGGCAAAGCCCTTCAGCATAAGGCTAACTCATGTACATTGGACAGGTCCTGTATTGACCAAGGTTCAATGCCCCTCAGTACCAACACCTCTAGTGGGCCCAGGATCCATCATCTCTAATGGGTCCAACTCTCTCATTCTTGATTTTTTATGTAAATTATAAGGCCAGAACATTAAGGATTGGAGAGGTCCCCAGCAAAAAAGATAAACTCATATCAATTCTTCATTGAGGATGAACCGTTCCTGGTAGTTGGGCCATCAGAATCATCACTCCGGTGGGATCCATTACCATAGTCCAACATTGTTCCCCGGAATTTTCCATATAAACATAGCCACGATCAGATTCTAATGGTCATTTTTTAATCCTTTTTGCAAATGATAATCATAAAACCATCACAAAATGTAAGTGTAAAATAAAAAGCTGGAAAACACAAAGGTAAAATAAATTTTTTTTCCAAAACCCAACTTATACAAGGACGGCAAAACACAACCCTGAGGATGATTGTAGGCAATTATCTCCTGAGCTCACAGGAGTGCGGGATGGCATTGGTTTTACAATGTGATTAGAGGAATTTTTGATTGTCTTTCGGCCTTAGTTGTGGCTTTTAAGAACATTTTGCAATTACCTCATATAATGTTATTATCAGAAATGTTGTTTAGCGATGGGAGCGTTTCAATAATGACTGAAGGGCTGCAGGTCATTTCGAGCTCTCCACAGTCATCCCTTAGATTTGTCAGTAACCTGGTGGCCTCCAGTTGTCCGAATTATTATGGTAACACTCCCACAGTTTAGTGCATCCCTAATGTATTCTCATATGAATCAGAAAGTAGAAATTCATTACTGAACAGAAAATATATGTACAGAAATTGGGTTAGTCCCATCTCACAGGATAGGATATGCCATCATGTTATCATCGGTGGGGTGGGAATCGTTGGCACCTCCATTGATCTTGTCAAAATTGATAAAACATCCTTTTTATAGTCGACAGTTCACATAGGCAACTTGTCATCAGGCTGTGCAGAGAAAATTTGCTGACAGCAGTTAAAGGGGTTGTCCAGGATTTGTCATTAAAGGGGTATTCCCCGAAGTCAAGATTCTTAAATATACTCCAAATAACACATTTTCTAATTCACTGTTATTAACGAAAATACAGCATTTCACAGATATAATTCCAACCAGTATCTATCAGTCCTGGTGTATACAATTTTGGTTGCCCCTGGATACGACCGTCATTCTTCTGACTATGGTCGGATTCTTCTCATGAATAGCTTCACTTGTCTGCAAACTGCATTGCTCTCTGCCTCCTGCTCCCCCCCCCCTGCATTACAAGACCAGCTCAGAAACAGGCACTTCCTGATGGCAAACAGCAGCGTGCAGAGACTTACTCTACAAGCTACAGATAAGATAAGGTCTTTATCTGGGAGGGAGGCATATAGCAGAGCTGACCCGGTGTGTGCTATAGGTGCGTTAGCAGAGCTTAGAGTATCATTGTGTTTTATATTTATCTCATAGATCTCATCATCTCTGATCTGCCTCATCTCTCTTTTTTTGTGTCAGATACTAATATGACAGAAGCTAAATAAAAGTGTAGATAAACCGTGTACCCTGATAATCTAAACACATTGTCAGCAATCATAATATGTCTGCTTAGAAAGTCCCTGTCCACACTCTGGAATTTTACATTGACCAGCAGGAGCTAAAACAGCGTGATTCACTAAGATTGTGCGCTCCCGATATCCTGCATGTGTCGTTTCCCCCGCTCACTTGAAATGTGTCGTTTCAAGTGCTTGGTATTGCGACACAATTTACATGTTAAATCACACGTGAAACCCGGCACATATGTGCCAAAATCCGATCGCTTGCGACTCAATCCCCGGCGCGAAAATGTCAGAAAACCCAACGGAAACTTGTCCTGTCAAGCAGAAAAGTGAAGAGGGTTATACCTGTTTATACAGGGCAAATTAAAGGAAACCTACCATTATGAATGGTAGGGGTAAGCTGTAAGTACCGGGCACAAGCTCAGGGTGAGCTCAGGGTGAGTTGGTGCCGGTACTTACTTTCGTCAGTGTTATAAACCCGCGGTATCGCGGTTTTAACACTTTTTAAACTTTAGAGCAGAAGAGGCTTCGGCGCTGCGTGCGTGCCTTAGAGTGTCATTGTGTTTTATATTTATCTCATAGATCTCATCATCTCTGATCTGTCTCATCTCTCTTTTTTTGTGTCAGATACTAATATGACAGAAGCTTAATAAAAGTGTAGATAAACCGTGTACCCTGATAATCTAAACGACAAATTGCGACACAATTTACATGTTAAATCACACGTGAAACCCGGCACAGATGCGCCAAAATCCGATCGCTTGTGACTCAATCCCCGGCGCGAAAATGTCAGAAAACCCAACGGAAACTTGTCCTGTCAAGCAGAAAAGGGAAGAGGGTTATACCTGTTTATACAGGGCAAATTAACTCTTCAAAAACTCATTGGGGGTCATTTACTAAGGGCCCGATTCGCGGTTTCCCTACGTGTTACCCTAATATTTCCGATTTGCAACGTTTTTCCCTGTATTGCCCCGGGATTTTGGCGCACGCGATCGGATTGTGGCGCATCGGCACTGGCATGCACGCAACGGAAATCGGGGGGCGTGACCGAACGAAAACCCGACAGATTCGTTTTTTGTTTTTTTTTTTAAAGTGTTGCGGGACTCGCGCTTACCTTCACCAGGAATAGGCCGGTGTAGTTCAGTGCATTCCGGCGGGCCTCGGGGAACTTCAGCGCAGCAGCGCCACCTGGTGGACGTCGTTGAAACCGAGGTGCACGCATCAAAGAGGTGCTCTTATCTCTGTCATCGGATGACACAAATCATATCCTATTTGAAGGACACTGAACCCGGCAATTCAATATGTATGCCCATGCTTCCGGACCCCCACACCATATAGATGGGTACGCCACTATATATCATCCATAACCTGATACGAATGATCAACAATCAAAAACAGAAGTTAAGATATAAGCCTCCACTCAATACTGCTAGAATGACTTTGGGAGTACAAGCGGCCCCATATCATGACAGAACCTCCAGACTGTCTGCAGTTCGAATAGTATCCCGGGCACCACGACGAGGGAGCGGAGCACGGACGTTAATGCGATTGATTATTTTAAAACCCATCGATACTCGAACAGTATTAAAACACTTTTTAACTGTATAGCCGCGCAGCAGTCCGGCCATCGACCCGATCAATCATTCACGGATCCTGTAGCGCGCAACGACAATTAAAGCAATCCGCATACGCGGTACCTACCTGGTCGGCCGCTATAAACGGCTTAAAGGTGGGTTAACCGCGGATAACCGACAAGGTTTTAGAACACGAATCAGAAAGAGCTCCCACCAAGCTCCCTGTGTCGGGGTCCCCTATACTGTCATACAAGGAAAACCTGCCCCTACAAGGGTGGGAGTTTCCTTTAACAGGTAGTCAAAACCTGCCCCAACTATAGTGGAAGGGTGCTCAATTACAATAGCGGGGCGCAGGGGCATGGGTCCGTGATTTTGGTACATCTCGCGCCACCCCCGGCCTTTTTTATGCCTAAAGGGAAAAAAACAAAAAGACCGTTGTGTGCACCTACTGGGTCAGTTGTTTTGTGCCGCTCCTTAATAAAGACACACCTAACGCGAGAGGGGACGCGAACAACACTATAAGGAGATCGCGGATGCAGGCTTCCTCTCCATAGCATGTCGTCGCAGGGTAGATGAGGCACGGGCGAAAAAAAAAATAGTTGAGGATAGGGCTGAAGGCTATGATGCGTGGCTCGTCAGCAAACTAGTTGGTCCCTCACACCACAACAGTCAGCTTACTGGGGGCGTGCGCTGCATCCAAATAACACTGCAGCGACACTGAGCGCAGGCGGCTGATTGCCCGAGTTGTCCTCGAAGCCAAATTCGTGCAGCATAACGACTTATCTCAGAAAGGGGCTCTGGCTCAGAGCCAGACTGTGCGGCCTCTGCGCATGCGCAGAACCCAGTTCTCGCAGATGAGTGCCTCAGCGCCTCGGACGATGCCATTTGGGAGGCCCCGCATGAGGCTACTGGGGCGTGGAGTAGCAGCCCCGTGTAGCCTCAGCTCCAGCTAACTACTCCATCCACGCCCCAGTGCCTCTTTTGGAAATTTTCATAGTGGGTGAATAAAAAAATTTATAAAAAGTTTCTGGGCCATCGAAACAACTTGCCCTAAAAACGGTTTAAGGTGGTCACCTCCTTAACAAATCGCTTACACTACCCCTGTTACAACCAGCCCATCTGGATTTGGTATGTACTGCCCCTTTATGTGCAACATTTTGTGGAAAAAAGTAGCGCAGACATTTCTTTATAAATACATGCACAATCAAGTTTTTTTTTCCGCACACTCAGTTCAATGCAAATCAGACAGAAAACTGGCCGCAACACTGAAATCATGTGTAAACTATGTGGAAACTGTAATGGAAGAGATGGAAGACTTTTGATTGAAAGTAGTAGACATTTTACCGTACATATCACGTAACCATCCTTCCCTATAGTTCTGCTTGTCAGCCTCGCTATTATAGGCTTAGCTCCATGGATATATCACCATGTATGGTCTATCTGTCGTTTTCTTCAGCATTGGGTAAGCAATGAATTTTTGGGGACCAGGAAAGGAAAAGGACTTTTCGTGACTTTAACATATTAATAGTTTCAAGGTAATAAAGCACGGTTCCACATCGGAACTTGATTGCCGCCTCTTCAGTTGTAAATTGGTCTGCATGGGACTCGTCCATTCTCCAGGAACATGATCCCAGGGCTGAATAGAAAAGGATAAAACGTAACACTCTTCCAGTAGCTTCATTTTTCCTTCCAACTATTTATTTTACAGTATTGTGTAGAAGATAACTTGGATCTGCACATACATATATCTCCTTCTTACCTTTTTCCTTTGGGGGGACATGTTCAACATAGGATGGTAGGACAATGGACAACAATTCCCTTAAAATTAAGAAATTAATGAATATAAGTCGTTGGTTAAAGAGATTATTTTAATCTTTAGAACATAAGGTTCGGCATGTCAAATAATCTTTCACTTCCTGCCAATATCTGTTTATTACGGTGCACAACTTCCCAATACAAAAGAACGTCATTGTATATCTCCCTAGAGGTCAATCAATAAATTGCATCGTGCCCTGTGAATGATCTTTTCATCAGTTCTAATTCTGTCTGATTCATCATCGCACAGGGTATTAAACCAGGTTGAAACTCATCATGTACTTTTCGACCTTCCTAAAACCTGTGCACATGGCTACTGGGGGCACTGTGAACATGGGTTACTGGGAGCACTGTGACAGGCTACTGGGGAGACTGTGACATGGTTACTACTGGGGAGCACTGTGACATGGCTACTGGAGAGCACTGTGACATGTCTAATGGGAAGCAACCACTGTGACTGGCTACTGGGGAGCACACTTGACTGGCTACTGGGGAGCACTGTGACATGGCTTACTGGGTGAACACTGTGACATATACTGGTGAGCACTGTGACAATGGCTAAACTGGAGAGCACTGTGACTGGCTACTGGGAGCACTGTGACAGGCTACTGGGGGCACTGTGACATGGTTTCCTGGGAGCACTGTGACATGGCTAACTGGGGATCACTGTGCATGATACTGGGGCGCACTGGACAGGCTACTGTGGGGAGCACTTTGACATGGCTACTGGAGCGCACTGTGACATGGCTACGGGAGCACGTAACAGGGCTACTGATAGCCTGTGACATGGGCTACTGGGGAGCACTGTGACATGGCTAGCTACTGGGGAGCACTGTGCTACTGGCACTGGGGTAGCACTGACATGGCTACTGGGGATCACTCTGGACATGGCGACTGGGGGAGCAACCCCCTTGTGACATTGCCTTAACTGTGGGAGCACACTGTGACAGCTACTGTATCAAGATCACTGTGACATGGCTACTGGGACACTGTGAGCAGTGGTTAGCTGGGGAGCACTGTGTACATGGCGTACGGGTGAGCACGTGTTGACCATGGATCTGGGGAGCCTGTGACATGGCTACTGGATACTGTGAACATGCATACTTGAGAGGCACTGTGACCATGGCTCCTGGGAACACTGTAACATGGCTAAATGTGGGAGCACTGGGACATAGCCACCTGGGGTGCATACTGGTGACATGGTGGCTACTGGAGCACTGTGGACATGGGCTACTGGAGAGCACTGTGGATAGGGTTCTAGGGGAGCCACGTGAACCTATCTACTGGGAGAACACTGTGACATGGCTACTGGAGACCACGTGACATTCTAATGGGGAAGCACTGTGACATGCTACTGGGGGCACGGGACATGGCTACTACTGGGGAGCACTGTGCAATTGTTCCGGGGAGCACTGTTACATGGCTACTGGGGAGCACTTTGACATGGCTACTGGGGAGCATGGGACATGGCTACTGGACCCTGTGACATGGGTACTGGGGAGCACGCGACATGGCTACTGGGGCGCACTGGTGACATGGTTACTGGGGAGCACTGTGACATGGCTACGCAGAGCACTGTGACATGGTTCTTGGGAGCACTTGTGACATGGCTACTGGGGACAACTGTGAATGTCTAGTGGAGAGCACTGTGGGGGTAACTGGCCCTACATGGGGAGCACTGTAATGGCTCACTGGAGAGCACTGTGACATGGCTACTGGGGAACACTGTGACTGGTTACTGGGAGCACTTGAACATGGCTACTGGGGAGCCACTGTGAGATGGTACTGTAGAGACTGTGACACATGGCAACTGGGGACGCACTGTGACATGGCTTCTGGTGGAACACAGCTGTGACATGGCGTTCACTGGACGGAGCACTGTGACATGGCACTACTGGGGATACTTAATTGGATACTAGGGTACAGATACTGTAACTTGCCACTGGGGAGCACTGGGAGATGGATTCCTGGACAGATACTGTGAGGAACGACTACTCGTCGTGGTATTAATGTACATGGCTCCCTGGGGCAGCACTGGATATGCCTACTTGGGGAGCACTTAACTTGGCTACTGTGGAAGCGCCTGGATAGGGCTACTGGGGGAGCACTGTAAACATTGCGACTTTGTGGAGGCACCTGGAATATGGCTAACCTCGGGAGCACTGTGACATTGCTAACTGGGGACACCTGGCGCTATGGCTATGTAGGAGCACTGTGGCATGGACTGGGGAGCACCTGGATATGGCTACTGGGAGCACTGTGACAAGTGGTGCTACTGGGGAGCACCTGGATATGCTACTGGGTAAGCACCTGATATCTTGCTACACATAAATGGCGACTGGGAGCACTGTGACTGGCTACTGGGAAGCACCTGAATCTGGCTACTGGGGAGCACTGTGATCATGGGCTACTGGAAGCGCCTGGATATGATCTAGGGGGAGCACTGTGACTTGCTCACTTGGAGCACCTGGATATGGCTACTGGGAGCACTGTGACATTTGCCTAGGGGTGATCACCCTGGATATGGCTACTGGGGAGCACTTTGACATTGCTACTGGGGAGCACCTGGATAGTCTCTGGAGCAACCCTGGATATGTCTTAACTGGGGATGCCGTGTGAACATTGCTACTGGGTAGCACCTGATAGGGCGCTGGGTACCTGTGACAATGGTCTGGGATCACTGTGCATGGCTACGGGGGAGCACTGTGCATGGCTAATTGCGAGCACTGGACAATGGCTACGGGGAGCACTGTTGACAGGGTCTGGGGAGCAGCTATGACCTGACACTGGGGAGCACTGTGACATGGCTATCGAGAGCACTGTGACATGGGCTACTGGGGAACACTGGTCGACATGGCTCACTGGAGAGCCACACTGTGACCTGGCTAACTGGGGACACTGTGACCATGGCTACTGGGGAGACTGTGACATGGCTTACTGGGGAGCCCTGGAACATGGCTACTGGGAGCACTGGGACATGGCTACTGGGACACTGTGACCTGGCTCTGGGGCAACACTGTTTATATGGTACGGAGAGCACTGTAGACATAGCTACTGGGGAGCATACTGGTGACATGTCTACCTATCGCTGTAAGCCTGTGACAGATGGCGTACTTGGAGAGACGGTGATATGGGTACTGGAGCACTGTACAGAGCGACTGGGGAAACACTGTGACATGAGCTACCTGGAGAGGACTGTTACATGTCTAATGGGGAGCACTGTGACATGGCTACTCTGGGGAGCACTGTTAAATGGCTACTGGGAGCACTGATGACATGGTACTGGGGAGCACACCGTGACCTGGCTACTGGGAGCCCTTTGAACTGGCTAACTGGGAGCAAAATGGACAATGGCTACTGGGGAGCACTGTGACATGGGTACTGGTGAGCACTGCGACATGGCTCCTGGGGAGCACTGTGACATGGTTTATGGGAGCACTGTGACATGGCTACTGCCGGGCACTGTGACATGTTACTGGGGAACACTGTGACATGTCTACTGGGAAGCACTGTGACATGGCTGTGGAGAGCACTGTGACATGTCTACTGGGGAGCACTGTGACATGCTAACGGAGAGCACTGTGACATTGCTACGGGAACACTGTACAATGGTTACTGGGGAGCACTGTGACCTTGCTACTGGGGAGCACTGTAGATGGCTACTGGAGAGCACTGTGGACATGGCGAACTTGGGACACTGTACATGGCTACTGGGGAAACTGTGGACATGGCTATGGGGAGCACTGTGACTGGCTACTGGTGAGCACTGTGACATGGCTACTGGGGAGCACTGTGCCATGCTACTGGGGGAGCACTGTGACATGGCTACTGGGGAGTACTAATAAGTTGGAATACTGGTAGCACTGTACGTGGGCCACTGGGGAGCACTGGGAGATGGTTCTGGGACAGAACTGTGAGGCCGGCTAACTGGGGGGCCAATAGTACCTGGCTCCTGGGTGAGCACCTGGATATTGCCTACTGGGGAGCAACTGGAACTTGGCTACTGGGAACGCCTGGATATGTGCTACTGGGGGATCACGTGACATTGCTACTTGGAGCACCTGGATATGCCTACTGGGGAGCACTGTGCATTGCCTACTGGGGAGCACCTGGATATTGCTACTGGGGCGCAACTGTGACATGGCTCCTGGGGAGCACCTGGATATGCCTACTGGGGAGCACTGTGAACATGGCTACCTGGGAGCACCTTGATATGGCACTGGGATCGCCGCTGGCTATGGCTACTGGGACGCCACTGTGTGAGCATGGCTTCCTACAGGAGCACCTTGAATATGCCTACTGGGGGGAAGCACTGTAACTTCGGGCTACTGGGAACGCCTGGATTGGCCTACTGGGGACACTTGATCATTGCCTACTTGGTGGAGCACCTGATATGGCTACTGGGGAGCACTGTGACATTGCTACTTGGGAGCACCTGGATATGGCTACTGGGGAGCACTGTGACATGGCTACTGGGGAGCACCTGGATATGGCTACTGGGGAGCACTGTGACATGGCTACTGGGGAGCACCTGATATGGCTACTGGGGAGCTGCACCTGGATAGGCACTCGGACCTCACTGTTACATGGGCTACTGGGGAGCACCTGGATATGGCTACTGGGACCTTGTGACTGGGCTACTGGGGATCACCTGCATAGGGCTACTGTATGAGCACCGGGATATGCTACTTTGGAGCACTGTGACATGGCCTCGGGCGCACTGGAGATGGTACTGGGCAGGAACTTGTGACACTATAGTACTGACCCAAAAAATGGTCCGACCAATAATGGTAAGGACCTGTATAAAATGTTACTGTTAACAGCTTGATTAACGCTAAGTAGAATAGCTATTATGTAAGGCAACCCCCGGCTGATGTGGCCACAACACAATGAAAAATAAGACATTCCACGGTTAAAGAAAAAAAAAATCGGTGCTGGACTACTTCTTTGTGCCGCGCTGCAGGTCCTTTTTGTCGCAATGTCATAAAAAATTGATAGCCAAACTTCTAAAAAAAAGATTTTTTTTTTTCTATTATGATATAATAGTGTATTAGGGGGCAACCTGTATATCTACATTTCAATTCCATTTTTGGATATTTTTAAAACTTTTTGCAATTTTCAAAATGTTGGGCCCCGAATCAAACTCCCTGTTTCTCATGAAACTTGTATAGTTCACAATGTTTTCAGCTCATAATGTAGAGCATTTTCCGCATTTCCCAGAAGCATTTAGGCAGTTTGAGGCAGCCCAATTACCTGTTCAATAGAGATCTAATCTCCTCTAATGATCGCAATTGAGTAATTTCTGCTAATGTCTATACCCAGTCGCTCCGAGTTTGGCAAAGACAACATAATATGTCAAAGTGCCAGCTCGCTCCAAATTTGTTTCATTTTTATCAAGTGATGTCAATTACGACCAAAAAAAGCCGTAATGCCTCTGACCCAGACGAGCCCTTTCCTATGGAACGTATAATAGTCTTTGCCTTGGAGTGTGAGAGATCCGTGGTGGTGTGTAAATCATTCCGAACGCTGAGACCCATAAGATGTGCGCCACAGGGGTGCACAGTGGCATTGTGGCGGCATTGCCTTCAAAATGTAATAACGCTATGTTTTACAAGAGGAAAACCGTTTGGCTGCCACCTATCATCATATTGGCCTCTGAAGTTTTAATATTGTGTGAAAATTCTGGCAGTTTAAAACTTTAACTAAACTTGAAGTTCAGTTGAACTTTTGTAATGTCATCGGGAATACGTTTTTTGTGCTGTTCCTCTAATATTGTTGGAATCTTTCCAAAAAGGCGAAACACTATAAAACTCTTATTCCTGAATGTCCAAGTGTAAAAGACACAAACCCCCGTAATTGATTACACCCAGTTAGTCATTGACAATGTAGTCGTGTCTGGTGATTTTCACTTATATATAACAATATTGACATATTTTATTTTTGCTGGCAAATGTGTGGACTTTTTTCCGTATCCCTTCAACCAACTGTGGCTGGTAATTGGTTTTCCTGTGACGAGATACCAACTGAGAAAGTGTAATAGGCAAAAAATCTTGTAAAATTAGCTTCCAACATAGAGGCTTATTTACTATTTGTCGCGGACGCTCTTTTGTCGGACTTTTTGGGGATGTGCGCGGCTTGTGAACAGGTATTTACATAGGGATTGTGTCGCAGCGATGATTGTGGCGCTCCCATCGAGACAAATCCGACTGATTCGACTGGAGCGCGGGGATTTTAACCTTTTTCCAATTGTGTCGTCATAGACATGCACTTACATGCACCAGGAAAAGAAGGTGAACTCTACTGTACCTGAGCGTGGAAAGCGAACACATGCATGATATCCGGCGTCAAGACGATCTTAATGATTCGCGGCCAGTGCATTATTCTTTGGACCACACACTGCCACTATTGTGTGAACTTTGTTCAGACTAGGTAAGTAAATGTGCTCCATTAAGTGTATGTGTAATTGCAAGCCATAGACCGCCGGGGAATGGCCAATTCCCATATGATGAACAGCCCTGTTGTTGCATGCATGCCTGGACCTTGGCTGTGGGTTTGACGTGGGACCTTCACACCGGTTCGCGTCATAGAATAGAGAATCCATCATGACCCAGCCTCTAACCCAATACGGGACCTCAGAATACTAGGAAAGGCAATCCAATTTGGGAGACTACAGAGCGCTATTTTCAAGGGGAAAAAATATAGAAGTGAACACTCCAAAATAACATTTTCTCTTGTGGTATGTCCACAACCCAGTCCAACACTGTATGGCGGTGTTGCCCCATCACGAGTGTTCCCCATTATCTCTTGAGTTAAGACCCCAAACCCCCTCCTCCTATTCTGTGTGATGGAGGATAAGTCTTTACTGGACAAACAATTTAAAAAATATGAATTCACAGCATGGCAGGACACTTTTTTTACCACAAATTGGCCCGAATTCTTGCACATTTTAACTCGATACAACGCACCACCCAGGAGCAGCCTCCAAGGTTTAATACACTATTTTCACGGGTCTTTTAAAGGGCTGGACATGATTTTGCAACAGAAGCGCCCTCACTAGGTTGCAACTCATTTGGCACATTTGTCTTGTGCATCATTTTCTAGCTAGATGAGTAGGGGCACATTTAATTAGCCGTTGACCCGCTCGCGATCCCCCCTGTGCATGTCCAACGCAGGATTTGGGTCGGCGCGCGATTCACTAAGATCCTGCGTTCCAATTTCCTGCATGTGTCTCTTCTTCCTTCTCCACGCTCCAGGTCCGCTGGGATGCACCATCTTCTTCCCGGTGCATGTAATTGCATTGGATGGCGACATACAATTTTTGTGAATGTTAAAAAATCCTCGCGCATTAGTTTGATGGCCACCGCCACTGCGCGATTTGTTATTGCCGATTGCGCAAACGCCGATCGCGGTGCGCCAAAACCTCCAGTTAACTGCAATGCAAATGGAAAAAGTCTGGGAAACCCAAACGAAATGCAGTCCGCAGACCCTTAGTAAATGGCCCCTATTTCCTGTCTTAAAGCAAGGTACCCAACCTCCTACTACTCTCAGTGACAGAGTTTTGTGGTAGCGAATTTGTTGTAGCATGCATATCATATCAGACGATCCCTATAGGAGCCCATCACCGAGGGATCGGCCACTACAGTAGGATATCGGTGATGAAAGAGCCACTTATCATAGGGGAGATGCATATACAATTTCCTGATAATTAGTAATTAGATTTCATTATGATATTCTCCTTTCTTCCAGAAGATTTAAAGTTCCTCAGATACCAATGTTCACGTCTCTTTTTCTCGTCTGCAGCACTGGGAATTTGGAGTGAAGAGGTACAATTTAAGAGCATCAGAAGAGCAGTATGTGAACCTCTTATTACCGAGATGCCCGTCGACTATCTTTTTGTTTTGTCAAACAGATTGATTCATTGCTCTAACTAAGCCTACGCTCTAGCTTCAAGACCTTCAATTGTTTTCTAAAGAGATCATTTAGCAAAGTTTATCAGGAGCTGGCGGATCTTGGGCCAATTGTAAAATATCAAGATGAATCCAAACCCGGAGTAATAGAAACAGGTGAAGTTTTATATAGAATTGACCTGTAGTAAATGGGGATATTGCATTGTGCCACCTGCTTGTAACCACAATTTGAGATGTACATTGTAGGAACTTCAAAACTTTTATTAGAGGTGTAAGAAAGCCAGATGATGGATATCTGTAATAGACACAGGTTGGTTTCTTTAATTTTGCAGAGAATGTTACAAAATATTTTCACACTTCCTACTGGTTCCATAAATATCAGATGATATTCGACCATTCAGGTGCTGATTTAGAAATGCCTGTGTTTAATTGACCATCATAATGTGACCAGTAACTGTGACCAGTTGCGGGTCGGGAGCAGTCCGGGCTTTTTAACCACAATACAAAAAGGCACTGCTTTCTTTTTTATTAATGTCCTGATACATACCACATAGCATTCAAACGAGGGTTTTTTTTTTCTCAAGACTTTCATGTGAAGTGATGAGGACCATGTCAAAAGTGTGTTTCCCAATATAGTGGACTCCCATTTTTTACTAAGACTCCCAATTTTTACTAAACAAATTTTGGATGTTGCCCACAGTTACGGTAACTCACTAGAAACAATAAGTTTGTAATCCAATTTCCACTCACATCTCTTCTAATAGTACATCCTCTGGTAGGTTCCGTTTAATGGGTCCCACGGGCGCTGCTATGGGCCCCACAGCGTCACGGGTCCTTGAACGGCTTCAGAACCTTCACACCACTAAGATGGAGGTGGTTCACATTATTTATTACATCGGAAACAATCCGCTCACTCATTCCCTAATTGTGGTCGGCACCCTTAGGATGTGGTGCTAGCTGTTTATAACAAGGGCATTTGAGTTCTCTTTTGCCTCGCAACGTGTCAGCTGCTAGTACGGATTGTCATGTCGCGTATGTTACCTATACATAATAAGACCGATCTTTTTTCATTTGCTATACCCCTGTTTTTTTATTCTTAAGTCGTTAACTGGTGTTTCAGTTATGTGTTCACGATCGAATGGGGGCCCCATGAATGAATCTTGCCATTGGTGTGCATTAGGCGACGAAGGTTCCTCTGATTGTTTTGGCATTTTTACAATGTAACCACACTTCTCTTTCCTGATGATAATTTTCTCAATAATTTTATACTTCATGTTATATATTTGTGTTTTTTCCAGAATGTAAACATGGTCCTTGTGAGGTTAGTTTAGCAGGGTTCTCTTTTAGGAAGATTTATAATTATGGTACTTTTTGCTCCTTTTAATGCAATTTTTCTTGATGCTTGATGGACTTGTCTATAACATATGATTTGTTGGGTTTCCCAAATATTTCATTTTGGACGGAAATTGCCCCAGGTGTTTTGGCGCACCACATCGTATTTGGCGCTCTCCGCTTGCATGTCAACAGAACTCGGGGGGTGAAGGTGCTTGCACGTCGGACAACCCGACGGATCGGGACAAACCTCAGAATTTTAAAAAGGAAATTATGTCGCAGATCAAGCCTTACATGCACCAGTAAGAAGCAAGGTGAACCCGGTGGATCTCAGCGCGAGAGGACACCATTGCCGGAAATTGGAGCGCCAAACTTAGTGAATCACATGCAGCCCCCAATCCTCGTCCGCCAACTCACCACAGGATTGCAACAGGAATCAGGTAAGTTAAATCTGCCCCACTCGTTGCGTAAATAATACATATGACAAAAGTAAGGGATGGAACAACATTTTCTCTGTGGTCTCACACTGACCCTTTGGGCTACTTTAATAATGATACATGATAATTAGTCCAATCCTGTGTGATTTATCAGCTGCAGGTCCAGATAGCGATAGCACTGCTGCTTACTATCTTCAGGTATAACACTGATGTCACATGAGAGGTGGGCTGTAAACACATGATGCAGAGGAGGGGGTAAAGGCTTGCTTTTCTTTAACACAAAAATCGTTCAAACATTTAGTGAATTCGGGGCACATCAATACGAACTAATCTCTCCACATCTCATGTAAGTGGAGGACATTGGGCGTTCAACTATCAATCACGACTGGAAATAAATCATCTCGGAAGTGTGAGCAGTGGAAAGCCTTGACAGCCCGCAGAAGGATTGGTTTGTGACTGGCTGCTATCGCCTCTATAAGAAGATCTTCTGTGTAGGAATACTCTCGTTAAGACCTATTATAACAGAATACTCAATCCTAGATTATCAGTCCATAACCTAAAACCAGATAATAATAATCGTGTTGAATAATGCCTGACACAAATAACAATTACCTACCCTGCTGCTTTGGTTCCAGTAACTCTTTTGTCTTTGTCCAAGTGAAGCTTCAGTAGGCCATGGCGGAGTACAAGGAGGACTTTTCTGCCACCAACTGAGTCCACTGCTTGTTCCAGAGTCCCTCCTGAATTAGTTTTTAAACCAGCTTCCATGACCACTATGTGCCTATCACGCCGCCTTCTCCGATAGCTAGTGTGTGTCCCCCGCTCTCCTAGGCCAAAGGTAGCGCCTGTGCCATTCCGATTTCATGATCATGTTACCCCTGTTGGTATAAGCCACAACGATAGTACTTGAGCATTATAGGCCCTCTCTATGGCTCTGTCTATTTCCCTGACATTGCTCCACAGCGTCATCTCTGGTCTCACCCAGAACCCCTGCTGAATCTCTTATGACATTCTAGTTTTTCCTTCCTACCCCAACCTATGGCCGGACTGTAGACTGGCTTGACTTTTCTTAGTCTTTCGCTTGGCATCGCGACTAACTCACACCTGTATCTATCTCTTAAAAGCCTTGGTATATGGCTGGCAACCATCCTGAGGACACCACCAAAATACGCTCCAATCCGGAATGGGGACAAGGGAACTTTGTAGTCAGTGAAGTTTCCAGTCCAATCCAGTTCAGACCCCCCAGTAATGGACCCCTATAATGTTTAATTCGCCCAACCCATTAAACAGACTTAAATGCAGTCTTTCTTACATACTCTATATAGATGTATTGATGCTAGTATATAGCAGGAGGTAAATAAATTGGTAAGATTGTTGTGACAATCCTCCTTCATTATCCATTGTGTCCCACGGTTCTGTAACCAGCAGGTGTTTATTCCTGTCATGGCGGATACATGTCATGACCTGACAAACGTGTAAATGAGCGCCGTCGGCGAATGATGGAAACGACTGCGAACCTCATGAATATGTATAAAAGCGCCAAGGTGAAGCGATTCTAAACAATGTCCTTCTATCACATTGTAAAAATCCATTGTGGCAGCCTTGTGTTTGTATCTAAAACTTGAGTAATGCTCTGACGGTACGAGATACGTTTAAACGGTATGGCCCTGCCAAAAGTCCATATAAAAAGCAGCTTACGTGGAGGATGTAGTAACGAATCTAATACATCTAATACCTCTAACAGATATCAAGCACATATCTATCTATCTATCTACTATCTATCCATATAGCACAATCTATCTATCTATCTATCTGTCTTGTCTCCGCCTAAATGTCAAAATTTGTCAACATGCCTAGCTCTCAGAGCTCTTATCCACATCTAGGCCATTTTTTACAATAGATGCATCGGGTCAACTGGATCCCTTGACCTCCTGGTTTGATTCTACTACTCGTGGATCCTCTGCATGTCAGCCTTGATGAATATTGGCAATCACCTGACTAGTGTACCTGTCATATGAATTTGACTCTGATTTGACTGATCTAAACTGACCCTTATGGACATTGGTTGTATATCACACTGATATATGGTTCCGGGTTCCTTTAGTTCTTCTCCTGATCTGATCCCTTACTTATATACACTTTAAATCTCATCTTGGCGCGTTCACATCCTGAGCCCACTCTCGCGGGACCTTCGACCCATCCTACTACATGCTGTAATCCATCCATGTCCAAGGAGCAATCCTACCAACATAGTCCATACCTCCTTATGGGGCTTGACAGGGGTCAATACCAGACTCTGCATACCTCAGTTAAAAAATTTTGGAATATGGAACATTACCCTCTGACCACCCCAATGTTATCAGTGCAATTCAATTGCAGCCACTCTAGGATGATAGGTCAATTGTGTTTGCTACATGTTTCATAATGCGTTCGATCGACTATTTCGTTCTGTGCTACCCTAAGGGCTATACAACTAGAGTATTTAATCTCCTATCCAGGACCCGCCACCCCTTTCCACAACGAGGCTCCATTGTGTCCCGGCCACTCCATTCAACAGTCTATGGCATTGCAGCGTTAAAATCACAATTGCCCGTAGTGATCGCTCCCCTGGGAAGTTATTGGCCCTGTAGGGGGGTGCAGGACAGGGAGGGGGGTTGACTTTCAGCACCGGAGCACTGGCCAGCTCCTCCAATCGTCCAGTCTTCAGCTCTTGGGTTGAGCTCAGGTCTTCATACATCACGGGCTCAGTGGCTGGACTATTCCTCATCACACCTATAGTGCCAAGCCAGGGATGACAGGCCACTCCACAGCACAATGATCGCTCTGAGAGAGGGATGCTGCGTAGAACCGACCGCCTCCAGAATTAGGGGGATTGACTACCTGGGGATCCGCTTCTCCACCAGGCGGGGCCGCCCAGAACATTGATTCCCCCCTACTATGTAAGTATAGAGCAACAGGTCCCCTGTCCTATCTAATGTGTGTGGGAACACACTCCAGTCCTCCTTGACGTTTGTGGGGTGATTGTATTCAGAGATTAGATCTACTTATTTGGTAGTATAAATTATGAAAAGTCACACTCGTGCAAATGATAAAATAGAGAGTCCTTAATTGTATATAATGTTTTCTTCATATATCTCCATTATATATGCTATCTGTCTAATCTATCTATCTATCTATCCTCTCTTTTCCAATTGTTGTTTTCCCTTATTCTATTTTAGTAATCAACTTCTGTCTGAGCGTCTCTGCCAACCTATCTATCTAGAAAACAGTATGTCTATGCATCTATCTGTCCTTCTCTTATCCTCTCATTTTTTAGGCTATCGCTGCTCCTATGTTCCTTATCTATCTATTTACTCCATTATCTCTCCATTGTTCTTAAAGCTATCTCTCTTATATCCATCTTTATCATTCCTCTTAACTATCCTATATCTATATTTTTTATATACGCCCATGTGCCTATCTATCTAATAGCTATCTATCTTATCTATCTATCTTCTATCTATCTATCTCTATCTATCTATCTATTATCTATCTAACTCTGTCTGCCTGTCTTTCTTTCTTTTCTTTTCTTTTTCAGTCTTTCAATCATTTTCATATATCTATCATTTCTATCTATATCTCTATCTCTTATCTATCAATCAATCATTTCTGATCATCAAGTCCACCCTATCTATCGCTAGGTGATAGAGAGGATGCCTAATCTATCTTTTCACTTATCTGTGACAGTCTCTGCACCTATCACTTATCTGTGTCGCCGGTCTCCAACCATCTATCTATCATCTACTATCTATCTATCTATCTATCTACTATCCATCTCTATCTATCTATCTATCTATCGATCTATCTAGTCTATCTATCTATCTATCTATCTATCTATCTATCTCATCCATCCTCTTCATTTTTTTGTATCTATAGCTACATCTCTATAATTTACTTACCTATCATTATTAATACCTACCTATTAGCCATATATCTACTAATGCCAAAAAAAGGTAGCCCTCCAAAATACAGGAGAAAATGGCATTATATTCACCTATATAATGATTTTGTAACTGTTTCTACCACTACACCGCATGACACATACTGTATGGAACAGCTGAAACAATCCCTACATTGACGCACGTCATATTTTTTTTGCATTATATGATGTTGGACTTCTTGGTTGAGTCCTGGATTCTTCTTTATTTCACTATCTATCTATCTATCTATCTATCTTATCTATCTATCTATCTATCATCTATCTATCTTCAACAATCTATCTATCTATCAATCTCATCAATCTATCATCTATCTAGCTATCTATCTATCCTATCTATCTATCGTCGATCTATCTATCTTCTATCTATCTATCTTAATCTCCTATCTTCCTTCTGTCTGTTTTATCTATCTATCTATCTCATCTATCTATCGGTCGAGTCGTATCTGATTCTCGAGTCTATCTATAGTCTATTCTTAGCTAGTCTATCGGAGCTGAAGCGTACATCTAGCGGTCTAACACGTACTATCTCTTATCATCTATCTATCTAGTCTATATATACTAGTTGTGTCATCATACTATCTATCTACATACTATATATCTATATATCTATTCTATCTACATCTCATCTATCTATCTATCGTCATATATCTTCTCTCTTTGACATGTCTATCACATATATCTCTCATATCGATCTCACCCTACCGTCTAGGAATACATTAAACCCTCTATTCCTACTTTGTGGCACACTTTGCTCTGTCTCCCATGTATCATTGTGGGAGACTCCGGTGGCCTGGCGGTCCGTAAATAGCAGCCGGCTTATAATCAGATTGGGACGTATACACAGGCCTGCGTGTGACAGATAAGATGCCGGTTAGATTTTATGTGACTGATAATCCCTAACCTGTAGTAGCTTTAGCATAGGATCCACACGGGTCTATCACCCATGTGCAATAGCTGTATCATGAATTATGACCGGAAAGGACAACATCCACCCATGCGACTGCAAAATCACTGAGACAAGTCCTAAGCCCCCTGTGAGAATAATTGAAATTCTGGGGAAACGTGAATAATACATAGGGAAAGCCTCCATGATTTCCTGATGAGACGCCTGATAATGTGTTGTATTAACATAATAGATTTTAGAAATCTACAATGAATAACGGAGGAATAAGCGCCCCTTATGGTAATGTATGTTAGCTTACTGTGTTAATTGCTGGTCCCATAGATGATTTTGACCTTTTCCCTCGATGAAATAAATGATTATACCTTTTAACGGTAATCCAAAATAGATAGTGTCTTATCCTTTAAGAGACCCTTTTTACACATGGAGTCAATCTAATCCGGTGTAGGAGTAGTGTAGTAGTCTCTAGGATCTCCGAATGTGAGAGTCTATTAACTCTCATTATTTACCCACGTCCCATCCTTACACTGAGAGTGGGAAAATAATTGAACAAGTCAGTATTCCCCTGAGGGCGCTATTCACTGCTAATCCCATAGCGGCCAATGAGAGCCGGAGCATCTTCTTCTTGTAGACCGTATACCAAATACATTTCTAAGATAGTCATCCAGTAATCATATATTAATATCTATACAACCCCATACTATACTAGTAATTATATACTATATCATCTATACAACACCATCCTATACTAGTAATTATATACTAGATCAGTATACAAACCCATCCTATACTGTAATTATATACTATATCAATCTTTACAACACCATCCTTACTAGTAATTATATACTATATCAATCTTACAAACACCATCCCATACTAGTATTTTCGACAATAGGCGCACAAAAAATCCTTTGATTTTGTCTCAGAATCAAAGTGCGCCTTAGTCCATGCGCCTTATACACTCACCCGGCCACTTTATAGTATACACCATGCTAGTAACGGGTTGGACCCCCTTTTGCTTCAGAACTGCCTCAATTCTTCGTGGCATATATCACCAAGGTGCCTGGAAGCTCCTCAAGATTTTGGTCCATATGACTATGGCATCACACAGTTGCCGCCGATTTGTCGGCTGCACATCCATGATGCGAATCTCCCGTTCCACCACATCCCAAGATGCTCTATTGGATTGAGATCTGGTGACTGTGGAGGCATTTGAGTCCAGTGACCTCATTGTCATGTGCAAGAAACCAGACTGAGATGATTCCAGCTTTATGACATGGCGCATTATCCTGCTGAAAGTAGCCATCAGATGTTACAGGGTACATTGTGGTCATAAAGGATGGACTGGTCAGCAACATAACCAGGTAGGCTTGGCGTTGACACGATGTCTCCATTGGTCACCAAGGGGCCCAAAGAGTCGCAAGAAAATTTCCCCACCACCATGACCAAACCAACCACCACCAGCCTGAACCGTTGATACAAGGCAGGATGGATCCAGCTTTCATGTTTTGACGACCAAATTCTGACCCTACCATCCGAATGTCGCACAGAAAATCGAGACTCATCAGACAGCAACGTTTTTCCAATCTTCTAAATGTCCAATTTCGATGAGCTTGTGCAAATTGTAGCCTCAGTTTCCTGTTCTTTGCTGAAGGAGGTGCACCCGGTGTGGTCTTTGCTGGCTGTAGTCCCATCTGCCTCAAAGTTCGACGTAACTGTGCATTCAGAATCTCTTCTGCCCACCTGGTTGTACAGGGTGGCGCTTTGAGTCACCTGTTGCCTTTCTAACAGCTCGAACCAGTCTGCCCATTCTCCTCTGACCTCTGGCATCAACAAGGCATTTCTGCCCACAGAACGCCGCTCACTGGATGTTTTTTCTTTTTCGACCATTCTCTGTAAACCCTAGAGTGGTTGTGCGTGAAAAGTCCCAGTAATCAAGCTATTTCGAAATACTCAACCCAGCCCTTCTGGCACCAACAACCATGCCACGTTCAAAGGCCTCAATCACCTTTCTTCCCCATACTGATGCTGCGGTTGAACTGCAGGAGATTGTCTTGACCATGTCTACATGCCTAATGCACTGAGTTGCCGCCATGTGATGGCTGATTAGAAATTAAGTGTTACGAGCAGTGGACAGGTGTACCTAATAAAAGTGGCCGTTGGATTGTATATAACCGGTACTTACAGACAACAGCTGCCTTGAACAGTGCACAAGTCCTGCACCTGCTGGTCATTCCCTTATAATCAGGTGCGCCTTAATAATACGGGGCATTTTATAATATGAACCCAGACATTTAAGCAGAGGCATTGTTGATGGGTCCTTATAATGCGGTGCGCCCTATAGTCGGAAAATACTTATAAAGACACAATCCTATACTAGTACTTATATCATATTATTTACCAAGCACCAATCTTATACTAGTACTTATATACTAAATAAATCTACAAAGACACCTCCTATACTAGCAGTTATATACTATATCAATCATACAAACACCATCCCATACTAGTAATTATATACTATATCAATCTATAAAGACTCCATCCAATACTGTATTAATCTAAATAAATCTACAAAGACACCATCCTATATTAGTAATTATATCCTATATCATCTATAAGCCTCCATCCAATACTAGCAATTATATACTAAATAATCTACAATGACACAATCCCCATACTAACATAAACACAGTCCACCTATCCCTATAATGGCTATTCCACTCCACGCACTCACCCAGACTCCAACAGATAAAATATGCAACCAATAAAAAATAGATCCAGCACTTGAAATTCAATGCATTTCTTTCCAGAATTTATTGATTACAATTTTTCACATATCCAGACAAATGTCTATCTCAAAAAGAGATTACGTGTTTCGCAAGCAGACTTAATCTCTGAATTGATCTGTATATGTTTGTTACACATTTGTCCTATATTTGAATTTTTTTAATCAATACATTCTGGAAGAACTGCATTGAATTTCGAGTGCTGGATATACTTTTTCTTGATCCTTTACTAGTAGTTATATCCTATATGGTAGTAGTAATATAAAAAAGAGTCTGACAATAAGTCATCTGTATCAGGCTGTCCCCTACTTAAGGACACCTGACTACAGATGACCCATGTTTACAGACGGACCCCTCTGCCCACTGTGACCTCTGGTGAAGCTCTCTGGATGCTTTACTCAGTCCCAGACTGTAATGATCAGCTGTAAAGTGTCTGAATGAAGCTTTATTGTAATCCTGGGACCCATTACAGCAAAGAATTTTAAAACTGCAATTGTCACTGGGGCAAAAAAAAAAAATTCTAAAATATCGTTTCGACTTGCATAACAATTCAACTAGAACAAACCTCCGGACCCATCTTTTACGTAACCCGGGGAACTACCTGTATATGTATATATATTCCCTATAATGCCATTTCATGCAATGGCGTGGGGTCCGGAAGACCAGAGGGGTCTACAAGAGTAGGATTCCAGTTCACCCGATTATTGTATTTGGTGGAACCAGGAGGAACAGGATGAAAACCCCCTCCTCCCTGCAAACCCCTTGGTAGACACACATATCTGCCTGGTGTCCTGTAGATTTGTGTAACTCTACATTTGTGTGTGTAGTAATAGCAGCAGGACTTTGAAGAGCAGATTTTAATCCAGGTTTGCAGTTCCTGAACGCCTATGGGCAGGTCTTTCAGCTTGAAGAGCTTCCTGTTCTTTGCAATGAACTGTCCCACCGCCCCTCCCTGTGCCTGAGTGGTTGATGTATCATCCAACCAAAATTCTAATACCGCTCCTACTCATAGCAAGATGGGAGGGTGCTGTGAAGAGCACAGTGCAGAGAACAGAAGCTCTTCAGGCTTGAAATTTACCCAGAGCCCTTGTAAGAGATACGAGCTGCTCCTAAACTGCTAACAACATGCGAGAAAGGTATGGTAACACAGATCTCCAGGACCAATGCTGACAGCTTCCCTTTAAGGTGGATGCATTGGCACATTGAGAGAGGAATCCAAAATTTCTTCCAAATATAAGGAGACCAAAATTAATATATCACAGCTAAGGATTTGCTTTAGGATCCGGTTTCTGAGCTAATCAGTATACCAATATACTAAGTAATAAAACGTACAGCAATGATAAATATGCCCCTTATTCTTGTCTGCGTTCGATTTCCTTTTTCTATCTACTATCTACTATCTATCTATCATATCTATCTATCGATCTATCTATCTATCTATCTGCCAGTATTATTCAGTAAGACGCCCTCCGCATTGCCATCTGTATACTAGATAGTCAGTAATCTAGCTTTTATTACTACAATGTGTACTATATAAATCACTGCCAGCATCTGTATACCATATAACAAATAATGTATCTCTCAAATACTGCATCTGTATCCTACATAAGATGATGCTGGCATCTGTATACTATATACATCAATAAGGACCCTCTCCATATTCAGACATCTGTTCTGGATACCCTGACTGCCCACTTATTGTAGACACCTGCACTTCCCATCTAAACTTCCTACATGGAATTAGAACATGACCCCGTAGTACAATATAAAATCAAGAGGGAAATCCCATAAAATGTTAAAAACAAGTCATTTGAATGAAGCTTGATCATTAGTGGAAGCAGGGGCTAGGTTTTAAAAATGACAATGTTAGGTTTTTTCTCGCACAACATGGAGAGATTATGGCATGGACATAAGCTATAACAATGATAGGGTCTGGCGAGGATGTCAGGAATTATTGCGGAACAGGTGATGCACAGTTACACCCCTATCTCTTCAGACACTTAGGCTATATTCACACTGCCGTTGCCCGCCCGTACCGTACCGTAGCGGGCAACGGCAGTGTACGGGGAGAGGAGGAGAGTGAGCGCAGCTCACCCCCCCCCTCTCATAGCAACCTATAGCGCACGGCCCCGTTTACGGGAAGAGATAGTACATGTCCTATCTTTTTCCCGGGAGGAACGGTACGGTGCCGCACGTGGCTGCACCGTACCGCTCCCGTAGGTGCCGTGCCGCTCATAGAGTGTATGGGGGACGTATATCGGCCGTATATACGTCGGCCGTATATACGTCCCCATACGTTCGTGTGAATGTATCCTAAGATCATAATGTATCCAAATGGAATTTGCTTGCCTAATTCCATTTGGATACATTCCTATATCTTAGTGTCTGAGAGATAGGATGTAACTAGTCATGGGTGGACCTGTAAAATACGGTTCGGCGGTTTGGACCAAACTCAAATTTTAAAATCCTGTTCAGGACGTGTTTTTGGTTTGGAACTGGACCCCAACCAGTAACAACACTGGGATTGGTGCCGAACTGGCACCAATTTTGGTGACAGAGTCGCCAGCAGCATTTAATGCTGCTGCACCCAGTGCGTGCCAGGACTAATACGCCGGCTACACTGCCATTTTGGGAAGGGCCATCGCTTCCCGTGATGTCATCGGTAAGCGACAATTCCCCCGAAATAGCAGTGCACAGTGACCACAGAATTGTTCAGTGGACCCCAACTGTAAAGTTCGGTTTGTTGGCCAACTTTACAGGTTTTGGCTCAATTTCCCCTGCACTATTGCCTACGATCGGTGCCAGTGTCAACTCTTTAATGCTGGCTTGCAAAGTCCCCCAGCTGCTTATAAATTGGTGCTTCTGTCGTGCCGCACTGACCTGTCTGCGGCACTGGGCTCACCATTTAGGGAAGATCGTCAGTCTCTGATGATGTCACTGGGATGACATCCCTACCAAAGGATGGCACACAGCGCTGCCGACATGTAGTGCCAACATATGCACCTGTCGTGGTATACATGGCCGCCTGCGACTTTGCCAGTGCCATCCAAATTGTTACTTTACGCAAGTGGGCAGTCCTCTACCATTGCCTGTATAAGGGACACTAAAGGCAAGGTCCTAGTCCTAGATGTATCCGTGTTGTATCCATGTTGGTGGCATGGTAAGAATTTGAACCTCAACATGACCATCAACACGAATCCATGCAAACCTAATGTCATAAATCCAGACTAAAAGTTCAAGCTGTGAATTGAAGCTGCTCGACTACAGATAGTAAAGATCCATAAAAATGATCATTAAAATCACCCAAATTCAGGTTGTCCCACAAAAAATAAGTCCTACAAACCTCCTTCGACAGAAGTATAAAGAAGTAAAAAGTGTTAGTGGATCTTTTTTATTTTCTGATCTCTTAAATTTCATTATGGGGTTTGCCACTTTATTCAGATAGTATTATATATATATCTATAAATATTTACAAAATAGCTCTATGCTACTAATGTAATAAAAATATTCATAATATTATTCTATAGCTCAAGCATTTTTCAGCTCTTTTTGGTTAATTTGATCTTCCCTTCATGAGAACATTTCACAATGAGTTGCATTTCCATGTAAAGTACTGGAAGTGATTAACTTTTGACTGCACCTTACATTACATTGGATTATACATCATCATTGTTAGTGTCTAATATCCTCCATAAACCAATTAACAAGAGAATATCGGGACACGAATACAACTTTATAAACTTTGTAAAATGAAAACATTGGTGGCAAAAGTTTTTTTTTAAATCCCCCTCCCCCGCCATAATCTGCTGCTGCCCTTGTGAGACATGATGGAGCTATGTATCCAGCAAAATACAATATGTTATTAAAAATAATCTTATTCACTGTAAGGATTAATTGAAGAAACACTAGGACAAAATACAGAAGCAGTGTGATTCCTGAATCAAAGTACTGCCTAAATAACCAGAAACATAATTCCAGGCCCGTGACTGTGGTATCTTCTTATATTTTGTTATCCTGGCTTCCTTCCTTCTAAAAATCAACTTTTAAAAATCGCTAATAAACCGGAAGGGCTCCTGGGGTGTTCCAAGAGCTCCTCTGGTAGATTCACATTTTTTACAGTGTGGCAAGGAGCATCTTCCCTCCTCCCACTGTTTGCTGAAACTTCTACTGCAGTGAGATTTCATCAGCAGAGAGAAGGGAGGTAAGTGTTAAGGAGCAGGGGGATACCGTCTAAAATGCTGGTGAAGTTGAGCTTCTGTAACACCCCAGGTGTTCAACGGCTGTTACACTGGGCAAGGAGCACTCCCCACTCTCTCTGTGAGAGATTACAGTAGACAGAGGGAAGAGAAAGTGCAGAAGGAGCAGGGGGAGGGGAAAACATTGGCACGCACGGTGAAGCTACAGCAGAATTGGCTCTGGTAACGACCCCCAGGAGCTCTTCCGGCTCATTAATATTTCAAAGAAGGAGGCCATGGATACGAAATAAGAAGATTACCACAGTCACGATTGCCTGGATCTATGAGTAATGTCCCTGGTTTTATCAGGATGGATTTTGATTGGTCGATTTTCTCTAATGTATTGACCAACAGCAAATGTGACAACCTCTATAAAAGCAGTGTTTGACAGATCCGGAGCCAGAGCAAAAACAACAAGTGACTGAAAATAAAAAGTAGTTACAGTTCAGACTTCAACCCCCAATAGTAATTTTGTGGCAGGACATTAAATATTACAGACATCCCCCGGGGTTACATACATGATAGGGTCGGTAGGTTGTTCTTAAGTTGAATTTGTATTGTAAGTCAGAACTGTATATTTTATAATTGTAAACCCAGCCAATTTTTTTAGGTGTCTGTCACAACTGTATTTTAAAATTGTGGGTTGTCATAAGAACCAGGACTAACACCTAAAGCTTCATTGTAGACATCAGTTTATAACTGTTATAGCTGTTTTTTGTAGCCTGGGACTAAAGTACAGTTTGTTACCAAAACCAGAGGTCCGTTATATAACTAAGTGTCGTCTGTAAGTCAGGGTGTTCTTATGTAGGGACCGCCTGTATAGGGAACTAATGTCCATAGAACATCATGGATGTGATGGAATGTTGTAAGAAAAGTGGCAACATTATATATTACAGAAATTATATTATTAATATCTTGGCCGCTTGTGTTAGATCATTGCCGCACACTTTAGGTATTTCAAGGAGCTCATAGTTTTTCATGGTCTCCGGATGTGTCTTTAGGAGTCGCTTTGTACTTATAGTGTGAAAATAAATCCTACTCAATCATTACGCATTGTTAACATTTATGGAACATAATCATGTACCCTGTTTACAAGCGCCAATTAAATGCGCCTTGAATCATATAATTATACAGAAATAGACCTAAGTAATGAGCTGTATATGTAAATAATCTTTAGGAAGGCATCTATTAGGATAAGAAATCATCTCTCACGTTTACTAAATATTCACTTATATATTTTCCACACTACTACTGCAATACAGGCAGTCCCCGGGTTACGTATAAATAGTTTTTTCAGGTTTTTTCTTAATTTGAATTTGTATGTAAGTCGAAACTGTATATTTTATAATTGTAATCCCAGCCAAAATTTTTGGTCTCTGTGACATTGGATTTTTAAAATGTTGGGTTGTCATAAGAACCAGGATTAACATAACGCTTCATTACAGACATCTCCGATAACTGTTATAGTCTGATTATTGTAGCCTAAGCTACAAGTACAGTAACTTACACATCACCAGAGGTCGGTTTGTACATAGGGGTCGTCCTGTAAGTTTGGTGTTCTTAGGTAGGGAACCACCTGTATATGACACATGACCAATGTTGCTTTGGATATGGTAGAAATTTGGCAATAGACAGATTTGGAAGCCACATTTCTACACTAAATTGCAGATGGGGGGCCCCCACACCTTCAGCTCTCCCCCTGTCGGGCCTCCGCCATCTTTTTAGCTGACTCCACCCTGTCGGACGTGTCCTGGACTTCAACTCTATCTGTGTTCGGGAGAAGAAACAGATTGGTTGAAAAACAGGAATGTTGAGACAGCTATTAGCAATCTGCCTCATCATTTTGACACTGTAGCTTGGATGCCACAGGAAGATGAGAACTGCTGGGGGAACGGGAACAGGTGAGTAATGTGTGTTTTTTGCAATGTCAATATAAAAACAATATACTTATACAATCCAACATAATTACAATATACACCTATACACACTTTATAATTACAAATAAACTTTAAATGATGGCCTATTCTTGGACTAAAGCATATCAATCCTATAATCGTGGTGGTCTGAGTCTCAGCACCCGTGCCCATCCTTGTTTGAAGTTGCCTGTTCATGACATTGTTCTCTCTTTGGTCAATAAATGTGTGATGCCCGAAATTCATTAGTTGTGCTGAAACTCTTTTTTTTTTTTTCTCCAGAAATGTATCAGGACCCCACAACAAGCCAAAAATGATGTCCACCCAGTCATCTAATGAGTTCTATGATGAACGTACGCAATCATTTGCCGGCCTCGATCTTCTCCTTGATCTAAGCCACTGTACATCCCTTTGTTTGCATTGTTGGTGACGGTGGCTTGCCTGGAACAGCGTCCTGATTCTTCTCATTGCCTTTCCAAGAAGCTCACAACCACCACCAATTTCCTCATCGGACCTGGCTAGCAGCATATCTTGTCATGTGTATTTTTTGTGTGCCGCTGACGGCCTCTTATGCTTTTGAAGCCGGGGATGGCTATTCGGAGAATTCATGTGCCGATTGTCCCTTAATGCAAGCGGCCACTGTTTTTTGTGTCTGGTGTTATCATTGACTGCCATAAGCAGTAGACCGATTGTGGTAGTGGTCTTCCTATCCGGAGAAGGATCGCTGTACATCGTGTATTTATATTGACTACCGTTATCTGTTGGTTTCCATCGGAGTTCTCTTTGTCCCCCACATCCATGCATACTCACGACATGTATCGAAGAATGTTGGGCCATAACATGAGCGTTTGTTGAGGAGTTTTGGAAGAACCAAAAGAACCAAAGACTTCTCTATTCATGCACCATGCTTGCTGTTGTCTTACATGTTGCCACTTTCTGCTGTCCCCATGTCCTATCCTAACTGTGCCATTGCTACCACCTTAGGAAGAGCGTCCCGGAGCGGCGACCCCTCAATCAGGAGACAAATGTCTAAAAAAAGCAAAAAACATTCCGTCATGCTCCTTATCTCAGTCATGGCCTTGCCATATGTGTGTTGCCTCTCAAGTGGTCAACCCTTCATCCTGGACCATTGATGAAGAGTTTACAATTTGGGATAGGAATTATGTAATGTAATTCAGGTCACCTGCCATCTTATTGCAATGAGTTCTGCCTGCTACAAAACCCTTTCATTTATGCTTTCCTTTACACGACAAATTCCGCTTCACCCCCTTCGAAATTACTTTATTTCCACCATAAGAAGAGAGCAAGCACAATGTCAAGACAGAACTCGCGACTCAACACTCTGCTCTACTCCTCTGGCTGATGTTCCCAATGTCCTGTCAGACAAGAGGCTCTTCAAGGGAGGTTCTCTTTCAACTAGACGCCCGCTTTGCCATCTGTGCGTTTCGCCCAGTGCTCATTCATAGTGATATCAATCTGACTAACAAATGTGGCCAGACCCACCGTTTCTCACACACCCCGCACCCATTGTCCAAAATTATTGGTTGACCTTCTCGATCACGCAATCAAGATTTTTTTAACCAATGGATTTTACTCAGGACCTAGAAACTATCATATAATCCATTGAATAAAAAAAATATACATTTTGATATACTAGATGTTATACATATATATAGAGGTTTTGTTGGTCAACATGTACATATTCTAAATGGAACCTGTCACCAGCATTTTTAACCAATAAACTAACAGCCTTCCTCCCAGGAAGATGTGAAATATCTTATCAGCATTATCTTTTTAATGTTTTCCATAATTTGGGTATTTACCTACAAAACTATTACCGTGATTTCATAATGAGAGGCGGGGCCCCTATCTTGGGCTCTATAACTCTTGAAACCATGCTTCTTTAATCAACTTAAAGGACACTACCAGCAGGATGAAGGTGGTAGATGCCCTTTTTTTTCAAAAGGCTTTTAAAATATGCAAATGAGCCTGGTGGATCTGCCTTCAGAGATGTTATGGAGCCTGGAGCCCCTTGGACTCATTTGCATAATTTTAAAGCCCTTTTTTTACAAAAAACAACATACAAGCTTAATGAGGAAAGCAGAGCTTGCCAGAGGGGGGCACATACCATGCATTAAGTGGGCTTGGTAGATGTCCTTAACAGCTGAGAAACACATGGGGAACGCGAAGCTACAATTATAGTATCCAAGTTCCCCGACTATGGAGCATTTATCTATTTGCTTTCTGCTCCAGTTTTTGTCAAGTTTTTTTTATTGCTGTGCCTTCATGACATATTTATTGCGGTTTTTCCGACACCCACAACTTTTTTGGTCACTAAAATTTGGATACCTCAACTTTCTCTGCACTTATTTTGGTGGCAAATTCAACAAATAGATATCACCTTCATGATGTGGAGTTAATTCAGACCCATTCACTGAGCCCTTATGGCCACAATCTAAGAACCCAATGTAAATTACAGCCACATTTGTGTGCCAAAATGATGACCCTGTGACACTATTTAAAAAAAGGTGCACCCTTCCCAGCCATGACAGGGGCACCAGATTAATGAGACTGTGGACCAGTTTTGATGGGCCCCCTGCAACACTCTCCAGGGCAAACTGCACATAGTACAGACATGACTAGTTTGATAAATGTGGGCAATTGTGACCCTTCTCTGGCAAAAAAGGGGGGGGGCATTTTTATCGCCGTTCACATGGAAAACATGGCACAAAAAAAAACTGCGCCACAATTTTTGTGGGTTTTCCCGTACTCATGACTTCGTTCTTTTTTGCAAAATGTGGCGCCACTGTGAATCAACCTTTCTATCGCTTATATCTCAGACTCGTTTATGGCACACTTTTTGGTGCAATCAAGACAGCTAAAAGCTGGTCTAGGGAGTTCTATGTCACTTTCATAAATTGTGAGACACTTCTTAAAGGGAACCTGTCCACCAGGACCTCATTTTCACTAAAGACAGGCTGTAAAAGCCCATTACACCTGCGTGCACGATACCTTTCTGCTTTCGTAAGCATTTGCATTACATTACAATTGTGGTGTTATAACTTACCACCTTGCATCCTGACAAATCCTCTGTGTATCCTTGGGTTTGGGCTTTGGTTTGGAGTGCTTTTCAAAAACACCAGCGCCCTATCTGAGGTTTCTGGTGAAATGCATGGAAAGGTTCCCTTTAATTTAGTCATTTTGGGATTTTACAAAATCTTGCAGCTGCTTCTGCCTCTGTACATTGTTCTGCTGTACAGTTTAAGTTTATTGAGACATGATATTCTAAAATGTATTATTCTTCTCTTTTGTAATAAAAAAAGATAAAACATTTGTGCGTTTGTATTGCAGTTATTTATGTCTTTGTCTTTATGTTGTTTTGTTTTATGAAGATGTTTTTTAGTAAATGGGGGATTCCCATAGTCTTGCTCCTATGTTTGCTCTATGTCTCCAAGGTTCTTAGGAGATTTTTCTGACTTAAGGGCAGAGGTGCATCCCCTGGAAATGAAAGAAACTCCCATGTGCTAGGAGGCCACTCATTGCATGAGGTGGGTCCCTAAAAAGAGGTCTAAAACCAAATGTCCAGGAGT
Organism: Engystomops pustulosus; assembly: GCA_019512145.1. NCBI lineage: Eukaryota > Metazoa > Chordata > Amphibia > Anura > Leptodactylidae > Engystomops > Engystomops pustulosus. Next base: position 14,479,321 of record CM033647.1, on the reverse strand, counting down.
GAAAATATTTTGCAGAAAACTATTCAGTAGAATTTTTAATTTATTGGTGTACCTTCCCCCATTTTAGAGCTTAGTGCATGGTCCTAGTCAGGGACTGATATCTTTTCTGTGTCTACACTAATGCCGGCTGGGAAGCGGTTAGATAAGTATCGTTGAGGGTGTGCGTTCACAAGCCTCCATTGCCTTCACGTTCGATGGTTTCCAAGCCTTCACATTCAATGTTTTTTTGCACAACAGATGATAGCTTTCGGTCACGTTATTAACACCAACATGCTGAATAGAATAGTACAAGTGCGCCCAAAGTGGTTCCTGCTCTTCTTACATTGGCCTTATCATCTTTCTCCATCTGAGTTTACAGGTATGATGCAGATAGGAGCTACAAAGTTAGGGGAAGTAGCAGACAAAATCTAGACTAAGACGAGCCACAGGTAAGGACGGCAATATGGATCAGGGAACACTTACTGCTAGAGTTTTTTGGAGAATGAGTACCTTCAATCTAACTGGGACCATGCATTACCAGTAGGTTGCATTAGGTTTGAATATTACGGACAGGTTCGCTGTGGATGGTGGTATATTAGGACTATGGCCCCAAGTTGAGGCTCTAGGGTGGTTCAGGTCTTTCTCGGATAGGGAATAGGTTACCTGGTCCTGGGGTCACCACACTCATTGTCTGTTGCAAGTTAACACATACTATAAACCTCATACCATCTCACCCCCAAATCCAATATACTGTAGGCCTACTGTAGGAGGATTCCGTTGAACCTGCTTTCCATTTCGTCTGACCCTTCAGGTTTTTTTATTCATTTAAACGCACATTTTGGAGCCATACTCTACAACAGAAGGAGATTGTTGGCTGTTAATGTTTTTTATGATCTCAGCTCTATACAGCATACCAATATTGGGAACTTGACTTTTGTCATCATTTTAATGTTTTATCATAAAAGGTCACCATTTGGAGTTCATCCATGGATCACAGTCATTTCAATAACGGGAAAGTGTATTTATACAAGTGGGTGTCTGTTCATTAGGACTAAGTGAAATTGGCCTATTTAAAACTCTGGACTTGACATGCCCATAGACAGGGGCGTATTTTCGCCTAGGGCGTCCCAAAAAGACGGGGGGGGCACCTGCCCCCATTCCCCTGGTCGGCAGGATGGCAGGGTGGGGCACATGGTGGTAATATGACAGCATAGCATGATCGTACAGTGTGTAAGTCAGACACACTTTATCTGAATCAAGCAGTGGCCGTTGGCTCCAGGGTGGGGATGAACGATGGCAGTGTTTTACTCCCCTTGTTGGCTTAGATGCACACTTGGCTGCATCCCATCAATCAGAGAGAAGTAAACACACCCTGTGTGTTTCTATGTGCCTCTGAGGCTATATACTACTGGGGATGGATAGAAACTTGGGGCAGGCTATTTACTAACTGGGTCGCTGGCTATATACTACTGAGGGCTGATTTGCTACATAGCGGCACTATATACAACTGGGCTGGTTGGATATATAGCGGGGACTGGCTGGCTATTTACTTGGGACGGCTGGCTTAGACTTAACGGGGCTGTGTCTATACTGGGGCTGGCAGTTTATATACTGGTGGAGGGCAGGGGCTGGCTATGTTACCGCGGGGCTGGCAGTCTATATTATTGAGGGATAGTGGGCTATATACTATTGGGCTGGCAGGCTATATACTAAAGGCAGGGGCTGCTAATGCTGGGAGCTGGCAGGCTTTTATATGGTTCGATGGGGCTGGCTATATACTGGAGGACAGGGGGTCTGGCTATATACGGGACATGGGTGGGCTAGCTATATACTGGAGGCAGGGGGCTGGCTGGCTATATTTTATGGACATAGCAAAACTTGATAACACAATAGGGGCCATAGGTGGGCGCGGTGCCCTATGACGGCATCAAGTCTAAATATGCACTGCCCATAGACGTTCCACCCACAAATCTCCTCTAGCAGTACTAAGCATGTGGCGAAATACTAAAGTTTGCAAAGCCCTCAGCATAAGGCTACTCATGTACATTGGACAGGTCCGTATTGACCAAGGTTCAATGCCCCTCAGTACCAACAACCTCTAGTGGGCCCAGGATCCATCACTCTAATGGGTCCAACTCTCTTCTTGATTTTTTTAGTAAATATAAGGCAAACATTAAGGATTGGGAGGGTCCACCAGCCAAAAGATAAACTATATACATTCTTCATTGAGGATGAACCGTTCCCTGTAGTTGGGGCCATCAGAATCATCACTCCGGTGGGATCCAGTTACCATAGTCCAACATTGTTGCCCCGGAATTTTCCATATAAACATAGCCACGATCAGATTCTAAATGGTCATTTTTTAATCCTTTTTGGCAAATGATAATCATAAACCATCACAAATGTAAGTGTAAAATAAAAAGCTGGAAAACACAAAGGTAAAATAAATTTTTTTTCCAAAACCACACTTATACAAGGACGGCAAACACAACCCTTGAGGATGATTGTAGGCAATTATCTCCTGAGCTCACAGAGTGGGGATGGCATTGGTTTACAATGTGGATTAGAGGAATTTTTGATTGTCTTTCGGCCTTAGTTGGGCTTTTAAGAACATTTTGCAATACCTCATATAATGTTATATCGAAATGTTGTTTAGCGATGGAGCTTTCAATAATGATGAAGGGCTGCAGGTCATTTTGAGCTCTCCACAGTCATCCCTTAGATTTGTCATTAACCTGGTGGCCTCCAGTTGTCCAAATTATTTGGTAACACTCCCACAGTTTTCGTGCATCCCTAATGTATTCTCATATGAATCAGAAAGTGAAATTCATTACTGAACATAAATATATGTACAAGAATTGGGTTAGTCCCACTCACAGGATAGGATATGGCCATCATGTTATCATCTGTGGGGTGGGAATCGTTGGCACCTCCATTGATCTTGTCAAATTGATAAACATCCTTTTTATAGTCGACAGTTCACATAGGCAACTTGTCATCAGGCTGTGCAGAGAAAATTTGCTGACAGCAGTTAGGGGTTGTCCAGTATTTGTCATTAAAGAGGTATTCCCCAAAGTCAAGATTCTTAATATACTCAAATAACCATTTTCTAATTCACTGTTATTAACGACAATACAGTATTTCACAGATATAATTCCAACAGTATCTATAGTCCTGGTGTATACATTTTGGTTGCCACTGGATACACCGTCATTCTTCTGACTATGGTCGGATTCTTCTCATGAATAGCTTCACTTGTCTGCAACTGCAGTGCTCTCTGCCTCCTGCTCCTCCCCCCCTGCATTACAGAACCAGCCTCAGACACAGCATTCCTGATGGCAACAGCAGCGTGCAGAGACTTACTCTACAAGCTACAGAATAAGATAAGGCATATAGCAGAGTTGACCCGGTGTGTGCTATAGGTGTGTTAGCAGAGCTTAGAGCGTCATTGTGTTTTATATTTATCTCATGATCTCCCATCTCTGATCTGTCTCAGAAGCTTAATAAAAGTGTAGATAAACCGTGTACCCTGATAATCTAAACACATTGTCAGCATCATAATCATGTCTTCTTAGAAGTCCCTGTCCACACTCTGGAATTTACTTGACCAGCAGGAGCTAAAACAGCGTGATTCACTAAGATTTGTGCGCTCCCGATATCCGCTGTGTCGCTTCCCTGCTTTGGTCCGCAGAGTTCACCTTCTTCTATCCTGGTGCTGTAAGTGCTTGGTATTTCGCACAATTTACTGTTCATCACACGTGAAACCCGGCACAGATGCGCCAAAATCCGATCGCTTGTGGACTCAATCCCCGGCGCGAGAATGTCAGAAACCCAACGGAAACTTGTCCTGTCAAGCAGAAAAGGGAAGAGGGTTATACCTGTTTATACAGTGGCAAATTAACTCTTCAAAAACTCATTGGGGGTCATTTACTAAGGGCCCGATTCGCGGTTTCCCTACGTGTTACCCTAATATTTCCGATTTGCAAACGTTTTTCCCTGTATTGCCCCGGGATTTTGGCGGCACGCGATCGGATTGTGGGCGATCGCACTGGCATGCACGCACGGAATCGGGTGGGTGTGACCGCGAAAACCCGATGGATTCGTTTTTTTTTTTTTAAAAAAGTGTTGCGGGACTCGCGCTTACCTTCACCAGGAAATAGGCCATTGAACTTCAGTGCATTCCGGCGGGCCTCGGGAACTTCATGCGCAGCAGCGCACCTTGGTGGACCGTTGCGGAGAACTCCTTGTGAATCCCGGCCGGACCCGAATCCACCGCAGAGAACACGCTGCTGGATCGCGAATGGACCGGGTAAGTAAATCTGCCCCATTAACTTACTCAAACCTTACTCATCTGTATTATTTCAAAATATAATTTTTTGAAACAGCTATTTTAGCCTCAATAATTCCTGAATTTCAACACAAGGACTGAATGTATAAATTATAAATTATACAGGTTTGTATATTGGAGCACAAAAAGAAGCATAAATAATCTCACTGATCCCGATGTTTCCACTTTGTCCACACTGGTCCCGTTTAGGAAATGCAACTTCAACCAATCAAGTACTGAGCTGAGTTACTGCTGTGGCCACTGATTGGCTGATCAGACACAATCAAAAGTTAAAGAATTGCAAAAAACGGGGAATTGTTGAAACTTAATAAGGTCAATAAAAACTGAATTTTTGTTTGTTTTTTTTGTTTTTGCGCCTGTTTAATTTTTTTCCATTACGGATAATGTAGTTATAAAATGTTGTTGATTGTTCAGTCTACTGCACCTCCCCAAAATTTTAAGAATTTTAATTTAGCAAAAACCCCTAAACTACAGAAGTCCTCTAAGGACACATTTTTTTTCTACATCCATGTGGAGCGTTACCATTTTTCCCAGGATAAAATAGGTTGCGATATTTGCTGCCTGTTTCTGCACAGCCTCCTGAGGAGGACGCATCAGCATGAGCAAATATTCCATTCACCCCCCCATTTAAACCTAGCGGAGCCTCAGCTGTTTCGGAACATTGTGTTCTGCAAAAAACCAAAGCAATTCTTTACAATGAAATCAAAGGCTCTTCTACTGCGATGCTCGGGATTTGTAATATCCTTATGGTTTAATCAGTATTGTTGATTTTCTTATTAATTTTCAGGCCAAGCTGTGAGACGTGGGATAATACAGAACACAAAGTGCAGGAGAGACTAAGCTTCTGTATTAGGGAACTATATAGAGTGCAATACCCTAATACACATCTATTCCTAGGCACCCTGATGAAGGGCCAACCAATATAGTATTGAGGCTACAAGAGGCTGCAAGTAAATCCCTTCTACTGCTAAATATATCTGCGAGCTGAAAAAACTGTACACTCTCAGAACATGTCTAAGGAACAGTAAAACATTGCTTAAAGGGGTATTCTCATATGGGCACTCAGATTTAATTGAATTCATCTGCCATATAGATCACTTTCTTCAATTGGATGTCATTAAAAAATATCCCTGTGTGAAGATAATTTCCCATAAATGTAGCCATTTTGTGCCTTACAAACTAGATTGTTGTCCTTGGATATGACCACCGCTCCTGGAGTGATTGCACATAGAAAAACAAATGTCTGGGAGTTACTGCATATCCCACAGCCATCCTCTGGTAAAGAACGGGGGTCTGGCTGGACTCAATAGCGCATGTGTGGCCTCTGCCAGGGTGCGGGGGTGGTTGTATCCAAGGACAACAATCTTGTTTCTAAGGGAGAACATGGCTACATTTATATGAAATCAATTAATCTTCACACAGGTCAATTTTATAATTAGATCCAATTTAACTTACTTATATATATATATACGAGTTCTATATATAGATATATATATTATCAAACAAATTAATTGAATATGAGTTCCCATATGTCATTTCCTTTAAAGCGGTTGTTACCCTCTGAAAAAGGTCAGAATTGTGAAGAAAGTTCAAATGTGTTAGGAAAAATCCTTCCGCACCTCATCAGATTAGCTCCCATCGTTATGACAGTGGTGGAAGCCAGGAGGTCATTATTTAGAAGAACTGTGTAAGGACAAGAATAGTCTACAGAAATCTGTTCAACATGTATATACTAGTGGTGGCCCATGGAGGTACAAGACATAGTATAGTATATAAAAAGTGTCTGTGTGCATAGAATAAAGAGAATTGATCATGTTACAGTTAATTGTGCATACATTAATGAATACATATTCAGGATGGGGGACTAACCATATGAACTCTTCATACAGCCAAAGGCCGTACAGTCCTCAAAATAGTAGCAATAAATAAAAGTCATCGCCTCTAAAAAAAAAAAAAAAAAGTCACACAGTTCCGTACACTGAAGTATGGAAAAGTCATTAGCGCCAGAAAATGTTGAAATGAAAGTTCAGAAGTTTTTCATTAAAATGACAGTGCTGAAATCAGATCAGGTTTTTTCCCCCCATTTTTTTACCATATGCCCGTTGGAAGAGGGGTAGGAACTTTAGATTTTAACTGGAAAAGTTGGGGGTCGTCTTATACGCCGTAAAATACGGTTCCAACTAAATTCTGCAGGGATTATGAGACCTTATTCAGACCATCTATTCCGTCCTGATTTCAAGTAACGTTATATGAATTAGCAAGATCATAGAGTTTTATACTGTTGTGACTTGGGAAAACATGGAACAGAGATGAAGGGACAGAATCCGTGTGCAGCGACATTCCCCAAAACTACACCGGATTTGTATACATTCCAGTTACAATAACAGCGGGACAGCACCAGGGTTCAGAATGGTTACATGATAAACATAATAGCGAAGCGCACAGGTCGTCTGGACACATGGAATGGATTGTTTTGTCTACACTGTATCCACAGCCTCAGGGCACAGATACGATTGAAGCCTGTGGCCCATCTGCGGCTTCTTCTATAGATTATCACAGCTGATCCAAAGCCACAGGCAAGAGGATTGCAGGAGAAAGTAAAAAAATTCCAGACAAACATTTTTGGTAAGCGTGTTGCAGCATTGAGATTCTATCCACATACCCAGCCCAAAGCGGTAACCGTCCGAGAACCGGCTGCTGGCGTTCCAGAAGACGCAGGCGCTGTCTACGTGCTGCAGGAAATATTCTGCCGTCGCTTCTGTGAAGGGAAAGGATCGGGATTAAGTCTCCCAGGATAAGACCCGAGCGTGTGACATGCGACGGGGCGGAGGCCTCACCGTTCTCCGTGACAATCACGTCCGTGTGAGAGCTGCCGTATTTGTGAATATGTTCAATCGCGTCTTCCACTCCGTCCACCACTTCGATGCAGCACTCCAGGTCTCCATATTCCGTTCTCAGGGATTTTACTTCGGAGGGGCTGAAGGTCAGGTAGGAGGCAAACTTCGGGCCGGCGTGGATTTTTACCTGCACATCGTAAATTGATTTTAGTACAGGTGGTCCCCTACTTAAGAACACCCGACTTATTTTTAAAATCCAATTGTTTATAAAATTACAATTATAAAATATACAGTTCCAACTTACATACAAATTCAACTTAAAGGGAACCTACCACCACAAATCTACCTATAAAAGGTAGATTGGGTGGTAGGTGGATCAATGGGACGTGAGGATAGGCCTTTTAAGGGCTAATCCTCACGTCCCTGCACTTTTTTAATAACTTTTATTAGATATTTATTCAAATTTACTTATGCGGCTACTGGGGCGTGGAGTAGCCGCATATGAGATTACACGAGGCGGCTACTCCACGCCCCGGTAGCCACTTTACCCCTCCTACTCACCCATCTTCGGCGCGCAGCTCCGCGTAGCTGCGCGCCCTCGTCCGGCGATCCTGCCGTCTGCGCATGCGCAGAAGAGCAGGCCCGCGCCTGCGCGGTCACTACTCCGAAACAGGCGCGGGCCTGCTCTGAACAACTATTATAATTATGAACAAAAGGGCTATGGAGGGTTTTTACCAGAGCCCCTCTGTGCTGTAACTTCATATGCTGTAACACTGTCCCTCTCTCAGAACTTCCCCCTCCCTGTTGTAATCTTACAGCACCAGTACACAGTCTGCTTCTGCGCAGTGTAATAGCTTTTAAAGTTGCAGCATGGAGGAGCACTGGTAACACCCCCTAAGACTACCATAATTTCAAAAGTTAAAATTTTAGAAGGAAGGAGGCCAGATTTAAAAATATTACCATTGCCACCGTGCATGAATCTATGATTAAGTGTCCCTGGTTTTTCACGCTTCATTTTGGTTTCCTTTAACCTTTACCAGGCTGGCAGGGTGTAACAGAATTGCAGTTTTTGGACCACAGTATATATATATTTGGTTTTTATATACATCCTGGATATAAGCCATAAGTGCACAATAGGAGAATCATCCCGGTCACTTAATAAAACTACAGGAGAAGAGGAGAGTCACACTGAGCCGCATGTTACCTGTTCCACCCTCAGCATGTCAATGATTTGGTCAAACAATGGGGTCCTCAGTACGTCTCTGTGGATGAGCAGAGTCTCCATGGCGTTGCAGGCGGCCGGGTACTCGCACTTTGAATCTCGGACTAAAGATCACAACATAATAATCAGTACCAAGACGGAGAATAGTGTCACACACACATTAAAGGGGTCCTCCAGGGGTCCTGGCTACCAGTATAATGTGAGGTCTCTTACCAATCCTTGTGACCTTCTCCACACTGGCCTCATTGTCCACATACACATGACAGATGCCCTCGCTGTGGCCCATGACTGGGATTCCTTTAGCCGCTTTCTGGATATCCCTGACCAGCTCAGAAGAGCCACGCGGGATAATCAGGTCAATCAGCTTATTTAAGCGGCACAGATCCTCCACCTCTTCCCGTGTGTTCACCTGTAATACAGAGGAGATACAATATGCACAGATCAGTAATCACATTATTGCAAAGGTCATTCCTCACACTGCTGTGCTCTGTGCAATGACCTAGTTCACAGTCCCTCCCCTCTGCTCTAAGTAAAAGCTGTAGCAGGCTGCTGGTTGGATACTACAGCGGGGAAATAGATCAGCACAAGGCACAGAGCACAGTAGTGTGAGGACACATCTCCAGCTACAATCCTGGAAGAAAAAATTTTTTCACAGTTCTGCTGCTACTAACATCTCTCCAGTTATCCTAGAAGTCACCGAATGCAGTCAAAACCGCAGACAGAACATAAAAAGCTAAAAAAAGATAGGAAAGTATGTACCAGCTGGATGGCATCCTTCACTCCATGAATAGACAGCGCCTCTTGTGTAAGTCGGTACAGAGTCTGGTTGCTGTTAGACGCCTCTTTTCCTCCTTTCAACAACAGACCATTGCCGCTGGCGATAGCTAAAGCAGAAACCTGATAAACAGGATAGTAAGGAAGGAAGGAAGATCCATTATCTATTAGCACATGCGCAGGATCTTCTGGATATAGATGTAATCTACCAGTATGCAGTGAGCTTGTGAGCCCCCTCTAGTGGTGACTGCAGGTAGCTGGAATTATGGACACATTATGAACCTCAATAAGCTGACATAGTATCGGATATAATAAGGTCTCACAGTTGATTTATGAAACATAAACTCTTAGTAGTACCTGAGGCAGGCAGTCTGGCCGAGACTCGAAAATAACAAGCAGGACTCCAATGGGGACAGTAACTTGTTCCAGCTCCAGTTCCTTAGCAATTCGCGTTCTGCGGATAACACGTCCCACGCTGTCCTGGGAGGAGGCCGCTATCTGTCTAAGTCCTATGGCCAAGCTGTTTAGTTTTGCTGTTGAAAGGCTCAACCTTTTTAACAATGGAGGTGCGAGTCTACCTGTAATGAGAAAAATTAATAAAAACTAAAAAAAAAAAAAAACCTCAACCCCAACCAATGACAAGGGCTCTTTTTACACCCAAATGCATGCAAAGACTATGTGCGCATGCGCTGCTGCTCCAGGCAATTCCCAGAAGTGAATGGAACAAAATATACAGCTCAACTATCCTCACCAACCCAAGTTTATCACTTACACCCCCCCCCCCCAATGGATTGGGATAACAGAGTTATCCCAGCAGTGACTCCCCCAGTGATTACAAGGACTAATGGATGGGGGGGCAGGCTGAGCGTGCATGTGCTGGCGCTCCATTCTATCCTATGGAAGATCTGGAGATAGCAGAGCGCTGTGATTGGCAGCGGTCACAGAACCACCCACCTTTTTCCTCGGCCTCCTCCATATCCTTCCGGTTTGCAGCGAGAATCTCGTCTCGGTGATCAGTCAGTAAATCGGCGAGGTGGAAAATGATTTCTGCTCTCTGTCGTGGAGAAATTATAAAACTTTAGCATCGTCCCATTAAGGACACTAACCTGCGAGAAGATTACTAGGAACTGAAGCAATGAGAAGCCAGTGATCTATTACAGGAAACCTCCCGTGAGGAATCAGAAGTAGATCTGATGGTAGATCCCTCCTCTGCCCCTGTAGCCTCTGCAGCTAATTTACATATTACAAAAATAGAGGCTACTGGGGCGTGTACTAGCCTGGCCGAAAACAACACCCCAGTAGCCTCCACAGTTAATTTACACATTATTAAAATAATTTAAAAAAAAAAAGTTGAGTTAGGTTCCAGGATTATTAAATTTTAGATTGGGGCAGAGGCAGGAGGAGGAATCTACCATCAGCTTTACTCCTAATGGTAGATTCCTCATGGAAGTTTCCTTTAATTGACCGCCGGTCCCCATGAAAGCCACAGCAAGCTGCGCGCCGAAGATGGGTGAGTAGGAGGGGTAAAGTGGCTACCGGGACGTGGAGTAGCCGCCTCGTGTAATCTCATATGCGGCTACTCCACGCCCCGGTAGCCGCATAAGTAAATTTGAATAAATATCAAATTAAAGTTATCAAAAAAGTGCAGGGACGTGAGGATTAGCCCTTAAAAGGGCTATCCTCACGTCCCATTGATCCACCTACCACCCAATCTACCTTTATAGGTAGATTTGTGGTGGTAGGTGCCCTTTAAGTACAAATGATTGGGCTGTTCAATTCCAACATGCCTAATCATTACATTTCCTCATAGCTAATGTGTACAGGGGTGTTAGGTTCATGTTACATGGCTGAAGGATAAGACTTTACAGGCTACTTTTTCCTGATCTTATGAACTCAATGAGATTTCTGTGAGCACACTACATAATACATGAATAATACACCTGGCCCCATAAAATTTGTTAACAAAAATTGTAAAGTAATAAAGAAAATTACAATGACTTCATCCCATATGATATACAATAGGAAAGAAAAAAACATGAATTATTTATGCTAAACTCATTACCACTTATGTCTCCTGAACGCCGGCACAGATCCCTTTCCTGTCATCTGAGGACATCCCCTCATCCTCTCCGCCACTTGTTTTAACAAGTTGACATTTAACCTGAACTGGAGTCATTAGTAGTGTTATACGAGAGTATATGAGACACCGATATAGAGGAAGTTATAAAACATTTGAATTTTTTTTGGTATATATATAGAGGGAGAGAGAGAGAGTGAAATATATACCGTATTTTTCGGAGTATAAGGCGCACAAAAAATCCTTTGATTTTCTCAGAAATCAAAGGTGCGCTTTATAGTCCAGTGCGCCTTATATATTAACCGTACTTACAGACAACAGCTGCCTTGAACTGTGCACAGGTCTGCCACCTGCTGGTCATTCATCCTTATAATCAGGTGCGCCTTATAATCCGGTGTGCCTTATATATGAACCTAGACTTTTATATTATATATTATTAAAAAAAAGTGTATAAATAATTTCATAATAAAAATATATTATATATATATATATATATATATATATATATACACACACACACACACACACACACACACACACTGCATATACTCGAGTATAAGCCGACCCAAGTATAAGCCGAGGCCCCTAATTTTACCACAAAAACCTGGGAAAACCTATTGACTCGAGTATAATCCAAGGGTGGGAAATGCATTGGTCATAGCCTCTCCAGTATATAGCCTGACAGACCCTGCCCCATAGTATATAGCCAGCACCTGCCCCCCAGTATATAGCCTGCCGGCCCATATCCCCCAGTATATAGCCAGCCCCCTGCCCCAGTATATAGCTAGCCCCCTGCCCCAGTATATAGCCAGCAGCGGGGGAAGCCGGAAAGGTGAGTTTTGATATAAAGCCGAGTTTGGTTTTTCAGCTGAAAAACTAGGCTTATACTTGAATATATATATATATATATATTCATATAAATATTTTATTATAAAGATATTCTAAAAATGTGAACTGTATACAGTCATTGTAAAGTACAACCACATCACAAAAACCACACCCGCTCATGATCAATTGAGTAACAAGGGCCCAGCAGTTAAACCCCCTGAGGATATGCTGTGAATACGTGGACTGGCTAGACAGAAGTGAGGTCATACATGTCCCCCAGACACTGTGGTATGTATTCTTACATGTCAAACAAACAGCTGAAATCTCTGATGTGTCAGGAAGTTCCTCAGCCCTAATAGGACATTTGGTCAACGGTTGCCCTTTTAATACGGAAATCGTTTTTAATGAGTACTGTATACAAGAACAAGCCTCAAATATGTATAGGGTCCTCCCAGTTTAGCTTGGGCTTAGCATACAAAATAATCCAGGGACACTTACTCATAGATCCAGGTACTGTGACTTTGGGAATCTTCTTATATTTGATATCCATGGGCTCCTTCCTTCTAAAATCAACTTATAATTATTCTAGTGTCTGAGAGGCGCTGGTGAGTGTTTCCAAAGTCTCTCATCGCTGCAGCTTCACAGGCTGTTACAATGAGCAGAGCAGGTCTCCCTTCTTTCTGCACTTCCTGCTTCTTTTAGATTACACCAGCAGAGGGAGGAGGGTGAGAGCAGGGGGAGACATGTTATTCTACAGCACAGATGGGCATAGAGAGTTCTAGGGCCATTACCAGAGACCCTCAGAACCAGTTCTCACACAACTCCCTTCTCTCTCCCTCTTCTCCCTGTCTGTCTACTCTAGCAGTAGCAGGAATTGCGGGGGGAGGGGAGACCTGCTCTGTACAGTGTAACAGCCTGTGAAGCTACAGCAGTGAGATTCTCTGGAAACAACGCCAAGTCTTCAGGCTCATTTGAGAATTATGAAAGGTGATTTTAGAAGGAAGGAGGCCATAACAAATATAAGAAGATGTATGGATCTATGAGTAAGTGTCCCTGGTTTATGATGATGAATGATTTTATTTAAGGGGGTTTTAAGAAAAAAAAAGATGGGGCGTGTAGAGTTTTAGTGCTGGATCTTTTATTCTTCTCAAGGGACATAGAATTCCTTCCACAGGTGTCTTGTCTTGTTCACCTGTCAGTATTGAGAACACACTCAGGGTGCTGTCACACGTCGCGTTTACTGCATGCATTTAAAAACGCATTGCTACAGCTGAAGGGGTATTTCCCTAATTAAACAGCTGTTAACGCTTGCGTTTACAAAACGCAAGTGTTAACGCATTGTTAACGCATGCGTTGAATATGAGTTCCCATATGTCAATACTCCTTTAAAGCGGTTGTATATCCCTCTGAAAAAGGTCAGAATGTGAAGAAAGTTCAAGTTGTGGTTAAGGAAAAATCCTTCCGCACCTCATCAGATTATGCTCCCATCGTTATGACAGTGGTGGAGCCAGGGAGGTCATTATTTAGAAGAACAGTGTAAAGACAAGAATAGTCTACAGAAATCTGGTCACTGTATATACTAGTGGTGGCACATAGGAGGTACAAGACATAGTATATAGTATATAAAAAGTGTCTGTGTGCATAGAATATAAGAGAATTGATCATGTGTACAGTTAATTGCTCATTAATGAATACATATTCAGGATTGGTGGATAGACCAGTATGAACTATACATACAGCCCAGCTCGGTGTAATCCCCATATATGTTATAGAACAACAGACTTCAACAACATTCATTTGTGATGTTTGTCATTTGGTAGGACTATGCAACTTGCTGTTGTAGTCTCTTTCATTACAGACAGTCCCCTACTTAAGAACACGCAACCTACAAACGACCCCTAGTTACAAACGAACCTCTGGATGTTGGTAATTTACTGTACTTTAGCCTTAGGCTACAATAATCAGCTATAACAGGTATCACAGGTGTCTGTAATGAAGCTTTATTATTAATCCTGGTTCTTATGACAACCCAACATTTTTAAAATCCAATTGTCTGGCTGGGATTACAATGATAAAATATACAGTTCCGACTTACATACAAATTCAATTTAAGAACAAACCTACAGAACCTATGTTGTATGTAACCGGGGACTGTCTGTACTACATCTTGGGGTAGAGGATTCCATAGTTGTCTTTCAGTAAATAATCCTTTCCTATATAAATGTCTAATATATGGGATAATATATGATCCTGGTTCTTCAAAAGAATAAATCAAGTGTCTTCTAGAACTTTGGACTGACCTCAAGCTTACAGACAACCCATAGTTACAGACGGACCTCTCTGCCCTCTGTGACCTCTGGTGAAGTCTCTGGATGTTACTATAGTCCCAGACTGCAATGATCAGCTGTAAGGTGTCTGTAATGAAGCTTTATTGATAATCCTTGGTCCAATTACAGCACAAAACTTGTAATATCCAATTGTCACTGGGACAAAAAAAAGTTTTATGTGGGGTTACAATTCTAAAATATACCAGTTCCGGCTCACATACAAATTTAACTTAAAGGGGTATTCTCGTCTGGGCATTCACATTCAGTTTGATAAATATGCCATATATAAACATTTCTTCAATTAAAAAAAATGTTCCTGTGTGAAGATAATTTCTCATAAATTTAGTCATTTTGTCCCTTAGAAACGAGATGGCTTCCTCAGATACGACCACCTCTGCTGGATGGATTGCACAAAGAAACAAAAAAATTTTGTATATGAAATGTCCGGGAGTTACTGCAGGTCCCATAGCCGTCCTGTGGTAATGATCGCTGAATCCAGGAGGTCAGGCAGGTCTCTATAGCGCATGTCTGGCCACTGCTGCCAGAGTGTGAGGTGGTCGTATCCGAGGAAGCTATCTCGTTTCTAAGGGACAACATGACTACATTTATGAGAAATTATCTTCACACAGGATCATTTAATTTAATAACATCCGATTGAAGAAATGTTTATATATGGAAGATTAGTGAAACTGAATGTAAGTGCCCAGACGAGAATACCCCTTTAAGTACAAACCTAAAAACCCTATCTTGTACGGGGACTGTCTGTATATTACATTGGGGCCCCTGGTATATATGAGATTAGAAAATTCATCCAATATTTTTAAAAAGATTTGATTAGGGGCCAAATCTTTTTTAAATGTTTCTAAAATTGCTGAATGAACAGCTTCTTTCTCGTTTTGCTAAGGTTTTTTAATTTTTAATCTTCCCTCACCTGTGCCCCCCCACACCTTAGCTCTGGGATGAATATTTATATATTTTATATTGAAGACAGAAAAGAATGGGTGCACCTGAGCACATGACCTCATCCTTGGTGCACTGAGAAGATCAATCCAGACCAGTTCTAACATTTTATAATAAATCCCTATGTGACGTTCCATCAGCCTTTCTATCGATGTTCACAATCACCTGAAATGTTACCTGTAAAAGGGTAAGATAAAGATGAAATTTTCCTTCCCGCAGTCCCGATATATTCTTCCCTTGTCTGCAACGTACATTATAATCTGCAACAAAATCACTCTACTCCTCCACGTCACATCGTCACAGAACGTATCCCCGCACCTCCACATCGTAAGCCTAAAAGCTCACACAAAACATCTCTTAGGATATTTCTTTGAATGAACATAGAAGCTTTTTCCCATCTCCTTTTGTATCTATTGTCTGGTTTTCTTAGATGTGTTTTGAACATGAAATGTTATTATTGGGCTGGAAAACAGAAAGTCCAAATGTAAGCTCCCTGCACTTAGGGAATGAGGTGTTATTAGGGTGAATATAAAAATTAGGACATTGTATGCAGTTAAAAGAAATTGTCCTATTGAAGTGCTGCAGATTTTCGATGTGTAGACTGCTACTCTACTCCTAAGATCTAGGCCAGTGATGGCAAACCTTTTAGACACCGAGTGCCCAAACTACAACCAGAACCCACATATTTTTCGCAAAGTGTCAATGCGACAATTTAAGCAGTAACTTCTGACTCCCTGCTCTTTCACAGGTTTAAATTGTATAGGCACCTGAGGGCACCAATACAGTATAAAGAAGGAGAAGAAGTTTGGATTATCATTGTAGCTTCCTTCTAGGGTCCTGGGCTGCCTGGGACTGCAAGAGGCCTTAAGTCCTGTCTGGCGAACCCTGCCCTGGGGTGATGGCGAGGGTGCCCATGTAGAGGGCTCTGAGTGCCACCTCTTGCACTTGTGCCATAGGTTCACCACCACTGATCTAGGCTAAAGCTTTCTATATACTTCAGATTAGACGTAAAACACTCACCTTTCAACAAATATTGCCTAGATCTGTAGTCCCCATCGTCACAGAACGTATCCCCGCACCTCACATCGTAAGCTAAAGCTCACACAAAACATCCCTTAGATATTCTCTTGAATGAACCTAGAGCTTTTTCCCATCTTCCTTTTGTCTCATCTATTGTCCTGTTTCTTAGTGTGTTATATTGAACTGAAATGTTATATTGGGCTGGAAAAACCGAAGTCCAATGTAGGCTCCCTGCACTTAGGAATGAGTGTGTTTTATTAGGGTGGAATATAAAATAGGAACTTGTATCAGTTAACAAGAAATGTCCCTATTGAAAGTGCTGCAGTATTTTCGAATGTGTAACTGCTACCTCTACTCCTTAAGTCTAGGCCACATGATAGCAAACCTTTTAGAACCGATGCCCAATACCTACAAACCAAAACCCCGTATTTTTTCGCAAAGTGTCAATGCGACATTTCAAGCAGTTACTTATTACTCCCCCTGCTCTGTCACAAGTTTAATTGTATAGGCACCTGAGGACACCAAATAACATTAGAAAGAAGCAGAAGAAGTTATTGGATTATCATTGTAGATTCCTCTAGGTCCCGTGTTGTCTGGATCTGCAAGGGCCTGGTCCTGTTCTGGCGAAACCCTGCCTGGGGTGAAGGTAAGGGTCCCAGATAGAGGGGCTCTTCTCTGAGTGCCACCTCTTGCACCTGTGCCATAGGTTCGCCACCACTGATCTAGGCTAAAGCTTTCTCACCTTTCAACAAATATTGCCTAGATCTGTAGTCCTGTATGTGTACAGAGCTTCTTAGTAATCTGACATCTAAGTAAGCTTCTGTCCATCTTACTGGCAAGATGGAATCTAGCAGAGAATTCAGAATAAAAAGTAGATTAGTCTTCATTTTATGCTCCTCATGGAGATGCAACATCCTCACTGAAGGCTATCAATGAAGCAGGAGATGAGTGCCTGGCTTGATTGCCGCCTATTGCGGATGTCATGGTAGCATAGTCCTCGTGTAAGCCTCTTCCACACCGAAAAGAGACAGCAGGCTGAAACACGAAAATGAGGGCTGTGTGGTAACAAGGTTCCATCCAGGCTACTTCTGATACAGGTGATTATGGGTCCTGGCTAAAGTTACAGGGGTGGCCTGTGATATAAGTGACTCACACATGGATACAGAGATGATACAAAAAACTTATAGTTCCTTTATTTGGAGAACAGGATGACAAGTTCCCTTTAAATATATTTCACACATTACACACACTAAAACCCCTGAGCTACACTCCCTAGAATTTTTTTAAGTAGGATAGGGTGATCAGTCCTACGGAGTCCAATCAAGCAAGATTTCCAGACTAAGAATTTTGTAATGACCCCCAACTCCAGGACATTACATCTTTTGATGCCATCTTGCCCCCACATACACATGTACACTCAACTCGGTCAATATGAAGTTGTGTTGAATGGAAAGGGCCATTTCTAGACACTTCTCTATGGAAAAAAAGGACCATGCAGATCAAATCCCAATAGCCCAACCCTTATCTTCTTCAACATTGGACACAGCAATCTGCATATAATACACATATACAATCTTCCATGTAACTTCACTCATAAGAAACTGAAGCCAGCAGGAATTCCTGAAGTAAACAGGAAATGGGGAATATTATTGCAGGTTTTCGGTCTTGGCGTTTTCTTTCGCTCAGATCCATAAATGACTTTACGTATCATAACCTCCTGCCATCCAGCACTCACTAGTAAAGCACAATTTTCCTTTTACATGCTAATCCCTCCACCTCAATGTGAAAAAGCTTCCAATTGATCTACAAGGACAAAAACTATAAGATTGCCAGACCAATGTTTGAAAGTAAAAATCAATTTTGAGTCTAACAAAAGCAACCAGAAAGAAAATACAGCACAAAAGCTTAGAGTTACGGTTCTATATATAAATGAGACACATGTGTGGACATGTTTACAGTATATGACACGAATGCTGACCCTGCAAATGTGACGCGGCTGTCCATGGCTCACGTTCCTCTCTGAACCCAGATGCATGGACGTGTCATGGCGTCATCAAGTGGTCACTTATCGCTTTCTGGACGTCTGCAGCAGCAAAAACAGTACACAGATTTTACGATGATTTTGGATTTGAAGGAGGAGACATGTCACCTGTGAGGTACTAGATCTGACTAGATTGTGTCAGATCAGTATTGTATTCACTGACTAACCTTCTAGTGTGAGACAGTTTCTAGCTTATGTACTGTTATACCCATAGGGTCAGTGGGCCAAGTGTGACTTGTCTGTGTGGTGCAGGGACACTAGCATGTGGGGTCGTCATCAGTTCTTGTAAAGGTTTTCAGCATTTTCTTATTGGTAGGTTGGTGTGGATTGCTTACACTTACATCCCTAACCACAGCCCAGCCACCAGCAGAAAGCCCTGGAAACCAGGGGTAATTCTTATACCATACCTAACATGAATGATGTGACATAATATGACCCCTATAAACCAACTAAGAGCCTGCACTAGTGGAGAGGGAGGGAGAAAGGGATAAGTTTATCCTTTATTTCATTGCTTTTTTTATCCCCAGATCCTGGATAGCAACAATTTTACAAGTTTCGTCCAAAGGAAATCAAAATTGATTTGGCTTTAATTTCAGTTTGGCCAAATCTACAAACTGAAGAATAGATATGCTCGCTCGACTTGTAGTCATGGGCACATTTACTTACCCGTCCTTTTGACAAAATACCGCCGATCCAGATGTCCGACGTAGATGTTGGAGCTGCCAGAATTTCACTTAATATTGTGTCGTCCAATTTTCCTGCATGGTCGCTTTGTCCCCCGCTGAGTTCCGCCGGCGTTACCTTTTTCTTCCCGGTGTTGTGAGTGCTGATCTTGCGTCACAATTTGTCTTTCTAAATTCGCGGTTTGTCCAAATCGGTCATGATTTTCGACGACGTCACGCCCCACCTATTTTGTTCGGCATGCCAGCCAAGGGCCGATCGCCATAAAAAAAAAAAACAATCCGTGCCCAAAAACCCTGTGCAATTCCGGGCAAAACGAAAAAATTGCGAAACCCGGAATGCTCCGACGGACGCCTAGTAAATGGGCCCCACTGGGTATTTGTACTGCCCTCATAAATGTGACACTGGGTGTAACACTCATATGATACTTTTTTCTGTAAACGACCATTTTCTCCAATATGGTCATAATTCAATCTCTTTAAAACCTATAATGTCACAGAATGGGGTAATTGAAAGCGCTAACTGTCTCACTGTGCAAGTTTATTGTTGGTCAGCTTCAGGTACTGGGAAGTGAGGCCGACTTCATACGGGATTTGTTTGAAGCTGTGGAAAGTGCAGCGACACGGAAAAATATTCAAGGGACGTAGGGGGTGGGCTGTAAAAACAGAGGTCATAAGCTAATGCTCTGGGGAACTGACATGGCTTTGTGATCCAGAAAAAAAGGAACAAGAGAACAAGGCTTAAACCATTCAAATCACGCTGAAATTTGAAAAATGGCTGCTCATTCTAACTCGACATCTGGAAATTACGGAAAAAAAGGGTGGGGAGACAGACAGGGAGTGAAACTTGGGAGGAAGGGAGAACACGCTATTGTGGAGGGAGCGGGCTACACAGGCCGCGGCGAGCTGCGGTACTCTAAGGGTGATATTAGGTCCTTGAATGGAAAGTACATAGATAGCAGTAGGGAGGGCGTATCTTTTCGCTCTTCATTCTAGATACACCGTACCACATAGTTAGGTCCATAGAACATTCTCGACTAACAGGACTACAAGATGACCTACTACAATTACACTGCACTTCCTAATTACGTAAGTAACCTTTCACTGCAAGACAGTCAATGTACAAACCATTTAGTACTGCCGCAAGATGATATATATAAAACAAACTTCACGGTGCTGTTTTGTATTTCAATATACACTCACCGGCAACACTTTGGGGAAGTGTAGGGTACAAACATGCTATTAACCGGGGTGGGGATGGAGCCCCCCTTAAAATTGCCTTCCAGAACTTCATCAAAATTCTATAACGGAGGGGATAGATACAGAGCAAAGGTGTCTGGAGAGCTCGTCACTCAGAGATTTTTGTGGGCCATATGAGCATGATGGCATCAAAAAGGCACGGTTTGCCGGGTCAGATTGGTGTACGGCGATGGGGGCAGGCATTGCCAGGAAAAATGTCGAAAATCGGTACCGGTTGCCGAAACCACATCGCCAAGGCGTATCTCGTCTAAGGATTTGATATCTATAAAAGGTAAAGACTTTGCGTCGAAACATATTGCAAAAAGGTAACGGCAAGTGACGGGGCGGCAAAAAATTTATCATGTTACAAGAAACCAGAAGTCCTGAGTGGATGATTGCGCAGCTGGTGAGTGACACAGAGGGGGGATGGGCGCATTAAGTCGGGGTCGGGCGAATTAGCTATAACGTACGCGATCAGATGTTGACAGGGTACATTTGATGTGTCGGATAAGGGATTGGAGCAGGTAAGAAAATAAGGTCAAGGAGGCTCACAAGGGACAATATGGGCAGTAGGTACTAGTATGAAAACAAGTTGGTGCACAATCAGTGTGAATATGTTACCAAGGGGTGGCGGACAACAGAGGTGCACAAAAGAAAACTAGTTCCGGCCACCAACAAAGAACAAACCTGAAGCCGGGGCAGCGAAAACCAAACCCGAGCCGTTAACCGTGTTGATACAAGTCTGAAATTTATCGCAGGTGGGGCAAAATTTGACAAAGGTTGGGGGTCTAAAAAAAAATTGACGGGGTGAAAACCGAAAAGGATTCAGGCAAAAAAACTGGAAAGCAAAAAACAATTGAAGGTCGGAGAGAAAAATCGGCGAATGAAAGGTGTCGGTCAGCATAGGGGGAAAAGAAAAAAGAAAAAAAGAATCGATACGATAACAATCAGACCATGCACGTAATTTGTCCAAATCTTCTACTGTCCCAATTTCGATGAGCGTTAATAGAAAAAACCCATTGTCAAGCGGCTCGTTTAACAACATGATGGTCCAGTTCGAGCTGAGGAAAGGAGTGGGCACACGGTAGTGGTAACGTGAAAAAATCTGCTATGCGTAGCCCATCTGGCCTCAAAGTTCGACGTACTGTGTTTCATAGAGTGCTCCTTCTGCCTACCTTGTGTGTTGTGACGGGTGGACTAGATTTGAGTCACTGGTTGCCGGTTTCTATCAGCTCCGAACTCCTGTCCATATCATGCCTCTGAACCGTATGGGGTGGCGGGAGTCAACAAGTGGCAATTCCGGGGCACCACAAAGGGGGGGGCAAACTGGCGGGTTGTAGAAAGGGAAAAAACATGAGGGGCACTGGAGTAAGATAAAATGTTTTCTTTGTAAAAAGGGTGAAATAAACTGGGAAGGCACAATTGGCTCTAAAGGTAACCCGCGGTAGAAAGGGATGGAGAATTGTGGGGTGGCTCAGTGAAAATGGGCCCAGAGGTGATGGGGATCAAGGGGCATTTGGTGGCTAGAGAATAGCTCAGGACCAGCCCTTCTGGACACCAACAACCCATGCACGTTTCAAGCCTCAAATCACCTTTCTTTCCCCATACTGATGTCTCGATGTGTGAAACTGCAGGAGATTGTCTTACATATCCTTGTCATCATTGCACTGTGCCGCTGATGTGCGCTGGTTTATCGGGATTTGTGCGGCTTGACGGGATTGAACAGCAGGGTTTGCGATGGGATTGTGTCGTCACGTGATCGGAGTGTGGCGTCAGCTGGCTTCCATGCGGACAGAAATCAACGGGCCGGGCCGTCGGACGATCTGACATGGTTCGGACTGAGCGCGGGATTAACTTTCAATTGTGTCACAAGAAACACACTTACATCCAGGAAGAAGGAGGTGAACTCTGTCAGCTTGATCGGGGAAGCGAACAGGGCAGAATATACGGGCGGCACGATCTTAGTGAATCGGGACACATGCATCATCGCACGTACACGATGCACATTCTGTGAACTACCATGGAGCGGCATAAGTAATGTTCCCCAGTGTTTTTTATATTTGCGATAGGGCACGGAGCAGACCTAATAAATCTTCAACTTTCTTTTAAGCTTTACTGTGTAAACTTGGAGAGGGTAAATAGAGAAAAAGGATTTAAAGGGATTCTACCACAAGCCACAGTGATATTGACTATTGGCATCATGGAACAGAGACATACTGGGGCCATTTACTTACCCCGGCCCATTGCGATCCAGCGGCGCAGTTTCTCTGCACAGGATTCGGGTCCTCGCTGGGATTTAAGTGGTAGTTCTCCGCCCGTCCACCAGGTGGCGCTGCACGCGCCGAAAATAATCTTAACGCCCCGGAATGCACCATCCCATAGAAGGTGAAGGTGAGCGCTCCCAAGCGCACACCTTTTCGGTTTTTAAATGCGGCGGTTTTTTCCGATACGTCGGGTTTTCGTTCGGCCACCGCCCCCCGATTTCTGTCGCGCGCATGCCGCCCCGATGCGCCACAATCCGATCGCTGTGCGCCACAATCCCTGGGCAATTCATGTACAACGCGGCGCAAGGAAATATTCGGGAACACCGCGGGAAAACGCGAATCGGCCCTAGTAAATGACCCCCACTGTGTTCAATAGTATCTTTGTGCCCTCACTCCAAAGCCAGTCTCTATATGCCCCCTACTTATTATATAGTGCCACACATTCCTGCATCTCAACCATCGATCGCCATGCATCACACAGTGTCCCCCTCAAAACACGCTTTCTAACATGTCCCATTCATTAAAGGAAATCTACCCATTCGTTTGTCATGCATTGTGAACCAAACATACTTGAGAATGCTGTAGCTACACGATGCAGAAACATATCTTTCTTAACTGTGAAACTGAGGTGGTTTTGCTCAATTCACACGAACAATGATTCAAAATTACGATAATGTCGCTCTTGCAGATTACCCATGAGCCTTCTCCTCTTACCATTTAATTAGTCAGCTGCCAGCTTGTCTCGCCCAGAATTCCGTTATGTCAAGCTGTATGTCCCATAACAGGCAGGATAATCATACTCTGCTGCCCACACGCCAGCGGCTGTGTCATGAGTCATCACAGCGTTAGGGGTTGTATTAGTCCTGTCTGGCCAGTTTCAGGAATCCTGTGTAGGTGGAAGAATGTGTTTATCGTACCTCGGGTCAGTGCACCCCAGCTTTTCCAAAGGTCCTGAATTTTATAATGGTTTTTTAACACGAAAACCACCGAGTTCACGGAATAAACAAAAGATATTTTCTGCGTGCAGTGTAGCTACGCCTCTCAGGTATTTTTGGTCACACATGCATGAAATACAATGGATAAAAAGATTTCCTTTACGTGTGAGGGCAATTCTCTTTTCTAGCACTCTCATTAAATCCACTAAGGCTTGAATGCGAAGCTATGACATGCAATCTGAACTGAGGGAGCATTATGAAGACGCTAAAACTGTTCTATAAGCCCATGTGAAACCCAATCAAAAACTAGCTCTCATTTTCTAAAAACACCAGCTGTTTCCGTAACCAAAATCTGAGCTCTGATTGGTTCCTGCAACAGATGGGCAATACAGTTTATTTCAAACGTCTCTTGCAAGCGTTGGCCATGGTTGGTATACGGCTATCTCCTGTCACTTATATTGGAGAGTTTAGCCATGTATAGTAACCAAGTCTTGTCCATACACAAGAACTGAGCGTTCCTTTTGAATCCGCTTCTTGTTTATCATTACATGGAATCAAAACAGACAGATTTCAGACCCCAGTGAATCTGATATTGATCACCTTTTTGATAGAGCAACTGATGTTTCAGAATCCCGTTTGACTTAATAAGCTATCAAATAAATGGAAACTGGAAAACATTTTGGGAAATCTCACATCAAAATAAGCATAAAACCAGGGACCACTTGACTTAATGCATCCCAGTACTGTGACTGTGTTACATCTACTCATAGTGATGTTACCATGGTGCTCCTCCTTCAATATCTAATAATCACACCTTTTAATACATATCGCTAATGAGCCTGAGGGCTCCCATGGGACATATACGAAGCCCTCTGTGCTCTGGATTCACCAGGATGTGATAACCCACGCCCATCAGGCCGATTAGCAAATTTAATTTGATATTAGAAGGAGTGAGACATGGATAACACATATAAGACAATTACCACCATCATGGGGCCTGGATCTATGAGTAAGTGGTCCCTGAGTTTATATGAGATGGTATTTAATAGGTTCTAGCATCACACTTCTCAAGACCCAAACAATTTGTGAAGAGTACTTTAACTAAAATGTGCATCTTTACCGCCAGTGCTGTACCACCAGGTTAAGGATTGTAAACCAATGACACTTATCTCTAGTGTGTGCCCTCTCTGACAGGACCGCCAACTCCTCTTTAAGCTTCTTGTTTGCCCTTGGGTTTTTAAGAAACAAAATCTTTAAATTATGCAGCTGATGTCTAATGGGGCTCCAGAGTCTCACATTAAACAACCATGGAATCCGTAGCCCTCACGGTCATTTTGCTTAATTTTAAAAGCCTTTTAGGAAAAACCAGGACATAAACATTAAATAAGGCCAATCCGCCAGATGCACTAGTGGCACAAGCCAATGCTATCTAAGTGTGCGTGCGTTTACAATCTTTTGATCCCTGGTTGGGTAATGCCCTTGTAAATTGTTTGCAAAGTCAAAGTGGGGGACTTTTTGCTGTGTTCCGGGAGGGGATTGATAAATTGCTTACATTCCCCCAATTGTGCCATGCTTTTGCCTATTCTTTCCAGGCATAAGTGATTGCTGGTATACTAGAGGGAATATACTTATCCCAGTACTGAGAACAACTAAGGGTCAATAAACCTCATCCAGAAATACGGGTCTTCCAAGCTGTCATGTCCACGAAACCCAGGAATTGAGCTCACTCTCTTCGTCATTGAATTTGGCTTCAGAGCGGAGAGTCAACGCCTATCCATAAGCCAATGTGACACTTTTTTGTTAGGGAAGCCATTTTCTTCTCCCTTGTCTAGGTTTATTATACATGTAGCAGCCCAGAGAGTGAGATGGAAGAAGCAAAATCCCTTGGTTTATGACACGGATTTGATCCTTACACAGGATACCGTCGGAGGTCTAGGGAGACGAACTCGTTGCATACTACTTTCGGCTGTGTAAATAAGAGTGATAAATGGAACTAGGATGATACACAGAGGACTTTGCACTCACTTCTATCTCATCGGCTGTCACGAAGTGTTGAGCAAGTATTAATTTTAGTGTAGTTTATACAACTTTCCACAATACCTCAAGTTTAATATCTTATTTTTATATAGTCCAAAATAATAATAATAATTCCGCTTGATATTTACTATAGCGCCTACAGATGACGCAGCGGCTGCACAGAACTTTCAATCAGTCCTTGCCCCATGGGGCTACAATCTAACATCATCCTACCAGTATTTTTTGGAGTGTGGAGGAAACCAGAGGGACCTGGAGGAAAACCCACGTAACATGGCAGAGAATGATACAACTCACTCTTGCCAGATTGGGTTGGACCCTGCCTGGTCCCAGCACTGCCAGCCGTGTAATGCTTCACAGCACATCCACCAATAAAGAATATATTACTTTTGGAACAAGGAGTGGGGTTTCCCCATCCCCAACTCTGAGCTTACAGTTATACTCTTTGTAGAACATTGGACTTAATGGATGTGGAGTCCCTCTAGGTACTTATTAAAGAAATTTATCAGTTTTTTTTTTAACAGAATTGATCCTCTTAAAATAACCCAATTCTCGCACACTTGTACTCACAACTATCCCTCCAGCCTCCGAAGATAAGGGGAGTCGGTGAACAGAACTTGACGTTGCTTCCTCCATTCAGCAGATCTACCTACCCGGCTTTACTACCCCTCGTGAGCAGGCATGCTGTGTGATTTGGCCAGGGGACACTCCGGACCAATCACGAGTCCATACCTAGTTTGCTAGGGGGCGTAATATTCCTGCATTTGGATGCCCTGATTTGAACTTACCCATCAATAGGAGGAAAGTGTACCCCTCACCATATTGTCAATGGAGATAATCAACAACAAATCACATAAAATCAAACTAATTAATTTAGTATGGATACGAAGGCGGCTATATACATAAGATTATTAATATTTTTACAGTCTATGGTGATGGTAGAACCTCCTCTCCTCTAGGTGTAGAGGATGCCTCCTGTCTATGGTGATGGTAGAACCTCCTCTCCTCTAGGTGTACAGGATGCCCCCTGTCTATGGTGATGGTAGAACCTCCTCTCCTCTAGGTGTACAGGATGCCCCCTGTCTATGGTGATGGTAGAACCTCCTCTCCTCTAGGTGTAGAGGATGCCCCCTGTCTATGGTGATGGTAGAACCTCCTCTCCTCTAGGTGTAGAGGATGCCCCCTGTCTATGGTGATGGTAGAACTTCCTCCCCTCTAGGTGTAGAGGATGCCCCCTGTCTATGGTGATGGTAGAACCTCCTCTCCTCTAGGTGTACAGGATGTCCCCTGTCTATGGTGATGGTAGAACCTCCTCTCCTCTCCTCTAGGTGTAGAGGATGCCCCCAAGTAATTGACTGTTAGGTGCTGATGAGATGGATGTGTAATATGTAGCGGTGGGTGCAGATAAGATTCCTGACCATTGAAGTGCATGCACTCCCGGCTAGAGCTAAATGTATCTGGTTGCCATTGGTTACAGCATAGACAGCTCTACATGGTGGTGATTAGCACAACCTCTGTGTGTTAGGAAAGTGCATTTCCTGGACTTTTCACCTTCCTCATCAGCTTCTCCTTTTCTCTCCTACAATATACACTCACCGGCCACTTTATTAGGTACACCATGCTAGTAACGGGTTGGACCCCCTTTTGCCTTCAGAACTGCCTCAATTCTTCGTGGCATAGATACAACAAGGTGCTGGAAGCTCCTCAGAGATTTTGCTCCAATTGACATGAGGCATCACAAATCACACATTTGCCCGCAGATTTGGGAGCTGCACATCATGCTGCGATCTCCCTTTCCGCCACGTCCCAACGATTTGCTCTATTGGATTGAGTCTGGTGACTGTGAGGGCCCTTTTGAGAACAGTGAACTCATATTGTCATGTTCAAGAAACCAGTCTGAGATGATTCCAGCTTTATGACATGGCGCATTATCCTGCTGAAAGTAGCCATCAGATGTTACAGGGTACATTGTGGTCATAAAGGGATGGACATGGTCAGCAACAATACTCAGGTAGGCTGTGGCGTTGCAACAATGCTCAATTGGTACCAAGGGCCCCAAAGAGTGCCAAGAAAATATTCCCCACACCATGACACCACCACCACCAGCCTGAACCGTTGATACAAGGCAGGATGGATCCATGCTTTCATGTTGTTGACGCCAAATTCTGACCCTACCATCCGAATGTCGCAGCAGAAATCGAGCTAGCTATATCCAGCCTCGGCCCCATAGCCAAGTATTAGCCACGCCCCTGCCCCCTTAAGTATATGCCAGCTCCCTGCCCCTAATATTCCAGTAGCCCCCTAGTAAGTAGCCAACAACTCACTGATAGTAAGCGCACCTGCCCCCTGACCCTAGCAATCGCCACCTCTGCCCCCTAGCATATACCCGCCTCTTCCGCCCACAGCCTATAGTAAGACCCCTTCCCCATAGTATATAACCAGCCCCTCCCCGTAGGAATAGCCCGGAAAGCCCCCTAGTATCATAGCCAGTATGATTTGCATTCTTCCGTTATGGTCAACCGCAATAACCAAAGTAAACACCATCACACGGTGTATTTACCAATATGACAGTCTCCCTCTGCCCTCCGACACCACGAACTCTCTCTACGTTCCGGTGGGGTCGTGCTTATAAAAATTCACCCGGCTGCAGAGAGTGGGCAGCACCGGTGGCCGATGAACGCCTGGATGCCGTAGCCCAACTCCCAGAACGGGGCCTTGCCCCTCTACCGTTCACTGCATTCATTAATTCCCCCAACCTCCCAATCCCCAAACCCCCCCACACACCACCCGCCCCCGACCCCCGCCCCCCCCCGCGGAATGCCATACTTCCAGCGGAAACGAGATTACCATTCATTTGTTCGCAAACCATGGCACTTACATACACCAGGAAAAGAAGTGAACTCCGAACGACTGAGCGGGAAGCGACAAAGCCTAGGATATCGGGTTGCATATTATTATGAATCGCGGCCAGAGTGCGTTCGTCGGACAATGCCTTTCGGGATCGTGCAGGACGCGTAAGTAATGGGTTTTCCACATAGATATACTTTTAATTTTAAAACACTTTTTTCTATTCTACTTTTTTAAACTTTTGTTATCATTCTCCCTTGAGCAAGCAAGACATCTCACTTTTGTTTATTATACTGGTATTGTCATTTTGGCTCCAAGCAATATTAATAAGCGTGATAACACCCATTATCTTGGACTCCATACTACCTAAAACCGAGCGTTTGTATGCATATTACAAATCCTAAGAAACTCATCTTTTAAATCAGGTGGCTATGTGGGTTCTGTGATCTACAGATGCGGCAAATACGGTCTGTATCCCCTGTTCACATAACCAAAAGCCTGATGTGATTTTAGAGATGACTAAATTTATATATGTAACATTTAACAATAATAAATACCAAAAGCACAGTTCTAGGAATGGCCCCCTCCAAGCCTATAAGTGACTCTTATCAGTAAAAAGTGACTTGTCTCTGCTTCAAAGTTTTATGCCTACAATGAACATGCGTTGTTATCTCTATAACCACGAACAGAACAGAAGCGTTCCTCAACCGCGCATCAGCAAAAAAAGGACATGGTTAAAATTTATTCAGGTCATTTTGAATATTCAAATTCATATGATAAGTTATAGACGTGATGCGAACCTTTTATAGAGCGAGAAGGGGCCCAACTACATAAACAACCAAAATCCACTTATTTACCATACATGCCAACATGGCATTTCGAGCAGTCCCTTATGGCTACCATGTTTTTCGAACATCATTCAATTTATTAGCTCTCCTATAAGGCCACCAATAGAGTTAAAGAGGTGGGGCATATTAAAAGATTGTAGAAGGAGGCTAAATTAAATTTCAGGCCATCATTGTAGCTTCTCTCCATGAAAATGTTGGACAATGGCAGTTCTGGCCCCACACTTCTACTTTTTCCCAGCAGTTCAACAGCCAATGAGATTTCGCTTTAAATAGCTCGGAGAGCGCACTCTTTTATTGCTTGGGACTGCAGGAAGATTTGGGGGAACATCTTAAGTGCCACCGAAATCTGGCCACCCGTGCCATAGGTTCGCCTCCACTGTTATAGAAGCTACTTCAAAATGTTAAAATTAAACCGGTTTTTCTAATTTAAGATGTGATATTTTATGATAATATACTAAGATGAGATTGTTTTGTCTCTGATATAATGCACTGAACATATGACGTGCTGGCACTATAATCAAGCCATAGAGTCCTCTATTTGGCCATACCCCACCGATAAATCTTCTCAAGGCAGGCTCGGGGTCCTTCACTGTAAACCGTCGCGGTGCCACAGGAACGCCGCTCTCAGCATGCCGCTTAGACCAAATAACCCGACAGTTCAGGTCATTATAAATCCATCCGGGTGGTCAGAGCTTTCCTATCCTGGGGTCCTAGTGCCAATGCGGGAGCTGTGCCCCCAGTCTGGACCACAGTTTACTGCAATCTTCTTCTGTCACAGTGCCATAGAAAGCCTCACGTCCAAAAGAACTACCCGTTAATGCTGCCATAAAAAGACAAGCGGTCATACGGATTTTCTTCTTCCATCCACTTTTACTGTTAGTACACAGGTCCTCACTAGACTTCCGGAGAAGTTCTTTGGGTGCATTCCTTTATTATTACCCTAAAGGCACTAAGAGAGGTTCTAAATATGTTATTAATCTGGGGTGCTCTGACTATCAATCCCGGAGCTCTCATAGCCCTGTCTTTTAAGTTATAACTCCCCCCTGTTCCAATAAATCCCACCTGGGTCTCAAAAAGGAGGAGTAATAAATTAAAAGACACTTTAATACTTTTCTATATATTCAATTGTAGCATGGTAGAGGTTATAACCATATAAAGAAGTCTGAATCAACATCAAATAATCTAAAAACTCCTTAGTAGGTCGGTCTATCATCAGTGAAAACTGATGGTAGAATGTCCTTGAAACGGTTTAGAGCACAATTTGATAGATCCACTTAATGGTTTAAATGACAAAAGTAATTCGGCTTTTCTCAACTGTGGCTATACGCATACCCACCTACCTACAAGATACAGACATCACTTTTTGTGAGAGAAAAACACGATCTTTGTTAGTATTGAACAGGCCAAAAATGTTCATATGAAATCCATGCCTATGCCCTACTCTCAACCACCCCCTAGTTCAGTGTGAGGCGAACCTTTAGTGGCCAGACGCCAAAAAACAACCCAAACCCGCCCTTATTTTTATCGCGAGGGGCCAAGCAAAAAGCTCCCAAGCCTGCAAAAACTTGCAATCCAGAATTGACCTCCTGGTGGACCTCAACCCAGTAGAAGAGGGCGAGAGGGGCCAGCCTGGGTAGCTTGCGGTCCAGTGTCCACTCTGTAAACCCTGTAGGGGCCAGCGAGGAGGTCTCCATAGGTAATATCACGGCCCGGTCCTAGACATTCTCTTCTCCTCCCTCGTCCTACCGTCCCCAAGTACGAAGTAAGTAATGACAATATACTGGCACGCAGCATCTTTTAATTCTTAGAACTGCAGGAAAAGACTTCTTTTGAGTCCTGTTGATGTGCTGTGGGCGATGGCCCAAGTGCCCACAGAAAGGGCTCGTGCCGCCTCTGGCACCCGTCCCATAGGTTGCACACCACGTGCCCGTTGTGCACAAAGTATAATACGCCTAACCCCTTTACAGTGGGGGGCTTGGCCCCTATAGCAAGCTTCTAAAAAGTTATACAGATCTATAACACTCAGCTGTTTATACAATACACTCATTTACACTCATACACAGGTAAGACTACTTAAAATACACACACATCCAGTTTAGCACTAAGACACACACCAATACATTCTTCAACACATACAGTTATGCACTCTATGCATTTTACACTGATGGATGTAGCTGATACTCCCGCAACTGATACACTGGACTTATACAAATTCAAGGGCATTTGGGAGGTATGCATATTACTAGGTGGAACCACCACGAATGGATTACAGCTTGTCAAATAAAAGAAGCTTTATTCATTACTTTATTCATGCTGATCAGATTTTTCACTTCAAAGAAATGAATATAAAATGATAATCCAAAAACGATAGCTGTTCCTGTTAAGAGTCAGCATGGGAAAGCATGGGCGCACTGGTCGTTGTATCCTGTTATAGCACTTGAGGGAAAACAATCTTTGGTCATGTATTACCCAAACATGCCTTCACATTCTTGACAAAAATTGTACAATGGGGAAAGTTTTTCCGTTGCACAGGCGGTTCCTGGTTTGAATTTATCAATCAAATATTGTCTGAGGTAATAAGACATTAGATATAACCACAACAAACTGTATACATAGGAAACTGACCCATTATTAAGTTTGTCAACCGTTTGTCAGAGGCTGTAAGCACTGTGCAGGCTTAGGACCAACCTTTTAGTCCACTTTCACAAGTCCTTATTTCCATCATCTTTGCATCAGTGGTTTTGAAGCCAACTAGAGGTGTGAAAATTCAAGAGAAAAAGTCTAGGAAAGCTCGTCTCTGCAGACACCTGTGGCTATTTATAGTGACAGCATAGGTCACAGAACTCTCTGTTCCTTTAAAGATGTTGCCATACATAGCATCGCACAATAAGCCAGTATAAGTTTAATGCCAGTATACGATTCCCCGAGAAATACCCTATACAGTGACGGCGCTAAAAATGCCCAGTCTATGAAATGGGAAATCATACAACATTCACATTTTGTTGAATGCGATATTTCTCAATGGTCTGGTTGCTAGTCTAAAAACCCCCAATTTTGCAACGACTAAAAATTTAATATGAAGGGATCAAAAGTCAGCAAGTGCCACAATGAATTTCAATGAAGATGTCCTGCTTGACAGCAAAAAAAAATCATCACAATAGTACATTTTGTATTTCTTGGCAATTATATTCTTTTTTTTCCACATCAAACTGTGCCCCATTACAAGGCGGTCCCCTACTTAAGAATCACTTCGACTTGCATACGACCGCTAGTTACAAACCGAGAAAGGAACCTCTGGAATTGGTAATTTATGTACTTTAAGCCCAGGCTAGCAATACCAGCTTAACAGTTATCACAGGTGTCTGAATGAAGATGTATTTGTAATCTTGAATTCTTATGACAATCCAACATTGTTAAAAACAAATCAATTGTCACAGAGACCAAAAAGTCTGGGCTGGGATTTGCAAATGTTAAATATACGTTCCGATTACTACCAATTCAACGTACGAACAAACACTACCGACCCTATCATGTATGTAACCCATGGACTAGCCTGTAGCTTGATTATCTAAGTGCAACAGTGTTTCTTTGCTATCCTCTCACTTTAGCATACTCCAGCAGTACCGTGTCTTTTGGTTGTGCTGATTTTCTCTGTGCACTCCATAGAGTGTTTAGAGATCAGGGTTTCAACAGAAGGTGGGTCCGCTGCTCCTGCCACTCTGGAGAGAGAGAAAAGGGAGATCTCTATGTGTTGCCTGAGTGTTTCAGCATGTGATCGCTCAGAACTTTTTCTGTTCTCTCTTCATGCACCTTAATATGTGTGATAGACCCGCCATCCAACAATCACTTTGTTTCCTAGCAGTTTCTAAACATCAAAGAAGCTTAATTAGGTTCTTACCCAACAAAGAAATACACTTCAGGTACAGTCTTCACGCGCTTTCCCTACTTATAATGCTCGTATCTCCTACATTGATGAAAAGCTTCATATTTTAATACAATTTTTATACAATAATAAGCATTCTGTGTCATAAGAGATACATTGTGACATCAAGCAGAGAGAGTGTGATTATAATGTGGGTGTTATATACACCAGTTGGGGTAATTTTATGTCTCAATCGAGGCATTGTGGATGTCAAAATGGGCAATGGATATTGTGATGTCATAAAGAGACATTGTGATGTTATGAAATGAGGCAATGTGATGTCACACAGGGGCATTATGATAGTAAATATCGGGCATTATTATACACAATCTGGGGCTCGTTTCAAAATAGAGCATTAGATCCCAACATGTGGGGCATGTGCCTTGTACACAAAAGATATTGTGGTGTCCAAGTGGGCATATAGGAGTCATAATGCCTATGTTTGGTTGTCACAAGGGTGGAATTGTGAGTGTCATAACGGGACCTTGTGCTAAAGAGCACACAAATGGCAGGCCACTGCTGATAGGGGGTCAATTCAAATCCAAGCACAACACACATTATTAATATGGCAATTAGAAAAATTAAACAAGTTATTACAAGTATCCAAAAAGAAAAAAAAAACACTATCAAAAAAACAACCAGACCCATACATTAAAAAACGAGACTCACCACCAGATTTACGGAGTTCTTAGACTGTCACCACAAGCAGACTATTTACCTTAGGGGTAAATTGCCATTGATTTCCCATCTTCATCAAGTCCACTATATGAATAAAGAGACTAAATATTTTTATTGAGGTGGAGCGCGCTCAGCCTTCAGCCGCCGGGCGCCTCCGGCCCATACAATAATAAAATATGAGAAGCCCCCTCTATCAACTTCATTTTCCCTGCCTTAGTGCTGCAGAAGAAGGTTTATACTTCCCAACGCATCCTGCGAGATATGCAGACGGGGGCAGATGGACGTCACCAAGCATGTCTGAGTGCTTGCGACAGCTGTAAAAACTTATCGTGATGAAGGGGTTGGCGTGCATTTTATTATCGGACGCGACAGTAGGAGGCGCTAGGCTGATCCGATCCCGTCTGGCTTATCCCATGATTTTACAAAGTTCTTTATTATGTACGGAGCTTTATGAAGATGGGAGAAGAAACACGTGCCACTTAACCCTCGGTTTCGTAACAACATTTCTTTGGTGACAGTTCTACCGACCACTAAATATGGTGTAATGTCCTTTAAAGATGTACAAGGACAAAACACAAAAATTCTGGTACGGGAAGGTGGCCCCACCACAGGCCCAAAACCAGTAATATTAAGGGACTCCCTAGGTAAAACAATTCAACAACAACCAGGTAAACCAAATCATTCGTGTAGTGATAATATATAAACTAAAACATAAACAAAAATACAAGAAAAGTTACCCCATTAACACCTTTAAGGTAACCACCATGAGGGAATATTAATTCCAGATGTAGGTCTGATGGTAGATTCCTCTGCCTCCCTCTGCCCAATCTGTAATTTTTAATTCCAGGAATTTACCTAACATGTTATAAAAAACTGAATTGTTAGTATATTAAATTACAGCAGAGTGTGTACTGCCTTAGTTTCCAGTGCCCCGGCCAGGACTAGGTACACGCCCCAGTAGTCATGGGTCACGGGGATCAGAGTCCAGGCCCGGCATGGCATTTAACTAAATACCTTTCCCCTGGACTACTAGCGGCAGGCTCACGTGGACTCCTCAGTTCCCGGCTTGTAGCACGTCCACAATCTCTTACTAGTTTTTTTGTTTCCATGCCCGTGCAATTATCATGATTTCCTGTTGTGACCGACTCTGTTTTTCCGTTCCTAACCCATGCTGCTGCTTCACTAGACCTCAAAAACCGCTACCATCCCGACTCTGATCCTAGGTGCTGCCCGTCTTCACCACCTTCTGCCTGTCCCCAACTAAGAGCTTTGCCTAACGACTTCTGGACTATGCCTTTGCCACCAAGCGCGAACAAAGTCGCGACTGTGAACAACGTGGTGGTACCAACGCCGACAGCAATCCAACCACTTTGGTAAAACCAGGGTACCACCGTAGACTATCCGGTCCAGATTTTCGCTTATGTTATCGTCTCTGGGGTCCATGGGTCCTTTACCCCTGGTTGTCTGGGACATTAGCCTCTGCAGTTAATTACCCATTGTACGCCACTGGGCCTCTAGTAGCCCATAAGCCGTGGGTGCAATCACGAGGTGCCTTCACAACACACAAGTCTTGAACAATAGGGGTGTTGTGATGTAAGTAGGCATTCTGAGTAGCATAATAGCGATTGCATTGATTTCACAGTAGCCAGTATTGTGCCTTTTGGTTGCAATTGTGATGTCATGGATTAGCATTGCATTTTCAAATGTGGCATTTGATGTCAAAGGGAGTCATTGTCATGTCATAGGGCACTGTCCTGTATTAGCAGC
This sequence comes from Engystomops pustulosus, assembly GCA_019512145.1. Classification (NCBI taxonomy): domain Eukaryota; kingdom Metazoa; phylum Chordata; class Amphibia; order Anura; family Leptodactylidae; genus Engystomops; species Engystomops pustulosus. Next base: position 14,443,694 of record CM033647.1, on the reverse strand, counting down.
TCGTCATTGTTGTTTTCACAGGATGAACTAAATCAATAAGTATAATAGCGGCATTGTGATGTCACATCGTGTCAATGTAAACTCATGATGCGCAGTTGTGCATGCAATAAAGGGAAGGTTGACTGTGATTCATGAGAAGAAGCAGTTAAAGGGGTTTCCCACGAACAGGTTAGGCCCCTATGACCACAGATAGGGCACTATTTGGCTGAATTTCCGGGGTCCAGTGATGAGACCCCCATATACACAAAAACAAGGAGTCCAATTGGGGTACATGTATCTCCGTCGTCTCGCGACCCTTCGTTTTCTCCGTCAAGTAAGGGCAGAATGGTCATGCGCGTGCGTCTGATCCTTACTCTGACAGAGGCGACAAGTGTGTTTTCAACTTAGAGGTACATGGGACCCCTTTATTTTCTGATCTGTGGGTCTCATGGCCTGATACTTGATGCCTCTCTGTGTGAGAAAACCCTTTTAAAGAGGACTCTCACACCATACTGAACAAACGACCTGCAGGTAGAGTGAAGTGTTACCGGAAACCTCGAACACTGCGCGGAGTACAATGTAATCGCGGACGCGCTGCAAAGCTGTCGACATATTCATGAGGGGGGGCCGTCATGTAGCATCACCGCCCAACCGCCCCCCACTGAATACTCGCCGCTTGCTGCAGTCCCATTGTACTCCGCCGCAGTGTTAGATAGCGTTCTAAACCGAAGTACCCTGCATTTGTTCAAACACAAGGAGCTGTTACTTTAGAACACTCTAGTGCCGAAATTCTAGGTGACAGGTCCTCTTTAACTCATAATGTGCATTCCTAATGTCGTACTAGTGAGTTTAATTGACAATATGGTATGTTTTTCACAAGGGCGTGTCACAATTTTTGACAAATTTGTTTACAATTTTTTTGGAGGCTGGCCATGCTCCAAAAGACTGGTGATGTCACAGTGGCAAATTTGGTGCTCCCAGATACGACATTGCGACGTCATAATTAGCAATTCTAAAGTCACATGTAATAATGTGACTTTCATACTAATGGGCAAGGAAAGTATTGGCTGAATGTTATATACAGTGATATGACCCATCAGGTGCGTTTGATATTGTTAGGTCGTTGGTACATCACTTCCCAAATGGGTCCTGGTGGGCCCTAACAAAGTGTTGGAAGCTTGACCCACTGACATGGCAACTACCTAGGAAAAGGCAGGCCCATAGTGGCTTCGGAATGAGGAATTACCCTTAAAAATATACATACAACACCATATACACTCAACCGTCCCACTTTATTAGGTATACACCATGCTAGTAACGGTTGGACCCCCTTTTGCTTCACAGAACTGCCCTCAATTACTTCGTGGCCTAGATCACAAAGTGTGCTGGAAGACACTTCCGCAGAAGATTTTGCTCATATTGACAGATTGCCAAAAAGCCAACAGAAAAACAAGAGAAACCAGTTGCCCATATTTGTCGTCTACACTCCATGTGCGCATCTCCCTTTCCACACATCCCAAATATCTCGATTTGGATTGAGATCTGGGACTGTGAGGTCATTTGAGTACGTAAACTCTTGTATGAGCGATGAAATGCCCCATCAGAGACCTGATCTCAAGTCTTTATGAATGGCGCTATCGCTGACAGTATCTCACCCATATGTTTGTGGTCATAAAGGGATGGACATGGTCAGCAACAATGCTCAGGTAGGCTGTGGCGTTGCAACGATGCTTAATTGGTACCAAGGGGCCCAAAGAGTGCCAAGAAAATATTCCCCACACCATGACACCACCACCACCAGCCTGAACCGTTGATACAAGGCAGGATGGATCCATGCTTTCATGTTGTTGATGCCAAATTATGACCCTACCATCCGAATGTCGCAGCAGAAATCGAGACTCATCAGACCAGGCAACGTTTTTCCAATCTTCTACTGTCCAATTTCGATGAGCTTGTGCAAATTGTAGCCTCGGTTTCCTGTTCTTAGCTGAAAGGAGTAGCACCCGGTGTGGTCTTCTGCTGCTGTAGCCCATCTGCCTCAAAGTTCGACGTACTGTGCGTTCACAGATGCTCTTCTGCCTACCTTGGTTGTAACGGGTGGCGATTTGAGTCATTGTTGCCTTTCTATCAGCTCGAACCAGTCTGCCCATTCTCCTCTGACCTCTGGCATCAACAAGGCATTTCCGCCCACAGAACTGCCGCTCACTGGATGTTTTTTCTTTTTCGGACCATTCTCTGTAAACCCTAGAGATGGTTGTGCGTGAAATTCCCAGTAGATCAGCAGTTTCTGAAATACTCAGACAAGCCCTTCTGGCACCAACAACCATGCCCCGTTCAAAGGCACTCAAATCACCTTTCTTCCCCATACTGATGCTCGTTTTGAACTGCAGGAGATTGTCTTGACCATGTCTACATGCCTAAATGCACTGAGTTGCCGCCATGTGATTGGCTGATTAGAAAGTGTTAAAGAGCAGTTGGACAGGTGTACCTAATAAAGTGGCCGGTGAGTGTATATATATATATATATATATATATACACACAAACACATCTATACATACATACATACATATATATGTATGTATGGAGGGATGTGTGGGCGGGTGGATGTGATGAGCGGGGGAGTGTGCGGGCCAGTGGGCGGGTCCGTCAGGTGGGAACCCGCCACCACCCCCTAGTCTTGCAGGAGGTGCGCCGCCTGAGGCAGGTGCGCCCCTGTCCGGGCCGTGCCCCTGTTTGTTTGCTCCGCTGACTTCAGCTTCCAGCCAGAAACGGTGGCTGGCCACGGCCACCCGCCACCATATCTCAGCGCAGGGCACAGTGCTGGGAATAGAATTTCTCTATAAATTCCTCATGGTGTTCTAGATCTCTGCTTGCTGTCATTCTATAGAAAGCCTCTTTACTTCCAGTGGACTGAAATTTTAATTGTAGTTTGAGGCAAATTTTTTTTTTTGCCCCAGTGACAATTGGAGTTTCAAAATTTTTTTCTGTAATGGGACCAAGGATTATCAATTAAGCTTCATAATGGACACCTTACAGCTGATCATTGCAGCCTGGGACCATAGAAAAGCATCCAGAGAGCTTTACCAGAGGTCATAGTGGGCAGAGGGGTCCGTCTTTAACTATGGGTCGTCTGTAAGCCAGGGGACCGCCTGTACATGACTTTGAGATCGTTTTTTTTCATAACGTGTTGTACTTCACAATAGTGGTAAATTTTCATAGATTTTTTTGTGTTTATTTAAAAAATCAGCAGAATTTCATCACATTTACTTACAGGGTCACTGGAATTCACTGAAAGCGCATTGTCCGTCTATAATGCACAGTGCGGTGATTCATTAAGATTGTGTGCTTGAAATCATGAGTGTGTCGCACACACTACTTAAATACGTGTGCACGCCCCGAAAAAAATGCACAAAAAATCCGACAAAAGTGCGCAACACGACCCTTAGTAAATGAGCCCCATAGTTTAATCACAGTTTAACAAGTTCTCAAGGAGATTTTAGAATTTACTTTTTTGGGGATCAATTTTATTTTTAGAACCCCCTATTAATCACCCCATTTTCGAATCTGCACCCCTCACATTATTAAAAACTATTTTTACAAAGCTTGTTAACCCTTTGAGAGCATCATAGTAATTAAATCAAAATGTAGGTGAATTTGAGAATGCTCTAATTTTGTCAGTAATATATTAATTTTGTCCTAAAACTTACACATTTACTAATAATAAAAGGAGAAAACTTGTCTTGAAATTTCTTATGCAGTGTGAATATTAATTGTTTTATGGGTATGCAGTCCCTGCCCCCTAGTATATAGCCATCCCCCGTCCTGTAGTATATAGCCAACAACTCCTTGGTATATAGCCAGCCCCTGCCCCTAGCATATAGCCAGCCCCTGCCCCCTAGCATATAGCCAGCCTCTGCCCCATAGCATATATAGCCAGACCCTGCCCCTAGTATATAGCCAGTAGCCTCCTAGTATATAGACAACAACTCCCTGGTATAAAGCCAGCCCCTGCCCCCTAGCATATAGCCAGCCCCTGCCCTCTAGCATATAGCCAGCCCCTGCCCTCTAGCATATAGCCAACCTCTGCCCCATAGCATATATAGCCAGCCCCTGCCCCCTAGTATATAGCCAGCCCCTGCCCCTAGTATATAGCCAGTAGCCCCCTAGTATATAGCCAACAACTCCCTGATATATAGCCAGCCCCTGCCCCTAGCATATAGCCAACCTCTGCCCCCTAGCATATAGCCAGCCTCTGCCCCCAAGCATATAGTAAGCCCCTTCCCTCTAGTATATAGCCAGCCCCTGCCCCTTAGTATATAGCCAGCAGCCCCCTAGTATATAGCCAGTAATTGATTTTTGACATTCTTCCTTTAGGTGTTCACCGCATAACCAAATAAACACATCACAGGTTATTTACCATATGACAGTCCCTCTGACCCTCCGAGAACAAGAGCTCTCAACGTATCTGGTTGGGGTCTGCGTATAAAAATTCACCGGCTGCAGAGAGTGGGCAGTCACCGGGGGAGGAACGCCTTGTGCCGTTTCACTCCCAGACGGCCTTGCCCACTCTCCGTTCAGCTGCATTCATTAATTCCCCACCTCTCACCCCCCGTTAATGCCTTCAAGGAGGCGCGGGATTTAACATTCAATTTGTGTCGCAACCATGCACTACATACACCAGGAAGAAGAGGTGAAACTCCGGAAGGACCTTGCATGATCTTAGTGAATCGCGGCAGATGGCTTCAGGCAGACATGCACTTTCGGGGATCGTGAGGACGTGTAAGTAATGTGCCACATTAATTTACTTTTTATTTAAAAACATTTTTTTATACCTTTTTTTAACCTTTTTTATCAGTCCCACTAGAATGAGCAAGCACGCATCTACTTCTTGTTTATTAAATACTGTGATTGATCATTTTGCTCCAATGCAATATTAATAAGCTGATACCCCTACTTGGGTCATTAGTACCTAAAACCATGCTTTTTTGTATCATATTAAATCAGAAACTCATCTTTTAAACAGGGTTGGGTTTTGGATCTAACAGAGGCGGCAATATCTGTCTGTATCCCTGGTTTGTAGCTGCACAGAACCAAGGCCTGATGTGATTTAGAGACTGACTTGTAATCGTAACCATTTAAAATAATCCAAAAGCACAGTTCTAGGGATGGCCCCCCCTCACTCTAATAAAGTGACTCTTAAGTAAAAGTTGACCCTCCCTCCTCTTGTCCTGCTCACAATTTCTGCCTAGTATTAAAAACATGCAGCTGTATCTAATAACCACGATACCATGCAGTTCGTCCCCACTTCTCACTTTTCTCCGCAGTTCAAAACCCGCATGAAATGTGCTTTAAAATACTCTGAGCAGAGCAGTATCTTTTAAGTTGCTTGGGACTGCCAGGAAATTTGGTGGTATTTGGTCCTGTTTTGGTGAAATTGGGACAACGGCCTGAGGCCACAGAAAGGGCTCTGAGTGCCACCTCTGCCACCCATGCCATAGGTTCTCCACCTGCTATAGGAGTACTCAGAAAGCAAATTTTTAACTGTGGTACTTTGAAACTACCAAACCTATGTTTCCATCATACTTCAAATGTAGGTAAAACATTAAACAGATATTAATTAGGATGTGATATATTTTTCACTGATAAATAATACAAATGAGATTGTTTGAATCTCTATATAATGCACTGAACATATGTTGTTGCTCGGGACTTACAGCCAGTAAAGAATCTTTGGCCATGGCCACCACGATAAATTACTCTCAAAGGCGACTTGGGGTACTTTTCACTGGTAATTACAGTCGCAAGGGTGCCACAGGGAAACGGCGCTCTCACTGCAGGCCGCTTGACACGCATTTCATGGTTATCCGATCCTGGGTGTTCAGAGCTTTTCCAGCCGAGACACAGTTACTGAAAATCTTCTTCTGACAGTGCCATAGAAAGGCCTCGCTCAAAAGAAATCCTTAATGGCTGCCATATAAAGAATAGATGGTACATGCAATTGGTAAAGTAAGCTGGTCATAAAGGAGTTCTTCCATTCACTTTTACTGTAGTAAACATGTCCTGCTAAGAAATGCCTGAGGAGTTCTTCGGGCTTCTTTAATTATTTTACACTATATGCACTATAGAGAGTCTAAAATTATGCTTATAGTCGTGGGTGACTGGCTACACATCACCGAGCGCTCAGTGCACCCGTCTTGTAATTATATTAACTCCCCCTGTTCCAATACAAGTCCACCTGGTCTCAAAAAGGAGAGGAGTGAAAAATTAAAACGGACCATGTATCACTTTAATATTGATGCATTGTAGCATGTAGGAGTTATACTAACAAGAAGTCCTGAAGACTATCATTCTAAGGAAACTCAGCTTAGTAGGGGTCAGGTCGTATCATCAGTAAAACTGAGGTAGTGTCCTTTAACGCGTTAGAATGCAAATTTGATATATCCAACTTATGTTTAAATGACAACAGTAAGTTCTGCTTTGCTCAACTGTGCTACATACACACCTTACCTAATATAAGACATCGGTTTGTGAGGAGAAAAACCTTAATGTGTTATTATGATAGGCAACACCGGAATGGTTCTGCCATGCCTATTGCCCTACTCTAAACTCACCCCCTAGTGTGTGCACAAAGTATAATACCACTACCCCTTTAGTGGAGAGGCTTGCCCCATAGCACGCTTCTAAAAAGATACATATCTATACACTCATGTGTATACAAGACACCAATTATACACTCAACATACAGTACTATACTTAATACACACCATACAGTTGTACACTAATACACACATTTATACATTCTTACACACATACATTTATGCACCATATATACATTTTACACTGATGGATGAGAGCTGATGACTCCCGCAACCTGGAGCATTGGACTGTATACAAATATCAAGGACATTGGGAGTATGCAGTACTAGTGGACCACCACACATGGGTTAACAGCTTGTCATAGCTTTATTATTACTTTATTATTCAAGATTTTTCCTTCAAAGAAATGAATAAAATGATAATCAACGATAGCTGTTACCTGTAAGAGGTCAGCATGGAAAAGCAGGGCGCACTGTCGTTGTATCCTGTTATAGCACTGAGGGGAAACAAGCTTGTCATGTAAGCGACCAAACATGCCTACACATTCTTGACTAAAAATTGTACAATGGAAATTTTCCGGCAGCATGGGCTGTTCCTGGTATTGAGATTTATCAATCAATATTGTATGAGGTTACAGCATTTAGATATAAACAAACTGTAATACATAGGCTACTGAACCATTTTAAGTTGTCACCTTTTGTCATAGATATGTAGCACTTGTGCAGCTTAGAGCCAACACTCTTTAGCCACTTTCACAATGTCAGTATTTCAATCAGTATGTTGCATCATGTTTGAAACCAAACTAGAGGTGGAAAAAGAAAGAAAAAGTATAATGGAAAGCTCGGTATCTCTTCAGGACACCTGTGGCTATTTATAGTGACCAGCATAGGGCACAGAACTATCTTGAACCTTTAAAGATGTGTGCCATACATGAGCACGCACAGTAGCAAGTACGTATGAGCGGTGTTATACAGATCCCGGTGGTGAAAACCTCTATACAGGCCTAAAATGCCATCTATTGAAAATGTAAAATAAAACATCCCTTTTGTTGAACGCTATATTTTCAATGTCGGTTTGCTATTCTACCCCCACATTTTGCCAACACGTAAAAATTTTTAATAGAAGGGGATCAAAAGATCAGGCAATTCCAAAAATGATTTCAATGAGATGTCCTGCTCGATCAACAAAAAAAAATCACACAATATGACATTTTGGTTTAATATGGCCATATTTTATATTTTGTCCACCATCATGCTCTTCGAATGTAGAAAACTTGCCATTATCTTGATTATCTAAGTGAAGCAGTAGTTTCTTTGCTATCCTCTCACTTTGAGCTACTCCACAGTAATCCAGTTTTTGAGTTGTGCTGATATCTCTGTCCTCCATAAGTTGTTTAGAGATAGGGTTTCACAGAAGGTAGGTGTGCTGCGTCCCTGGCCACGTCTGGAGAGAGAGAAAGGAAGATCCTCTATGTGTTGCTGACGTGTATTAAAGCATGTGATCTGCAGAACTTGTCTGTCTTCTCTCATGCACCTTAAGATGTGTGATAGACTCACCACAATCTTCTTCTGTTGTCCTACAGTGTCTAACATCAGAAGAGCTATAATGCTGTAGGTCTACGACCAACAAGAATATACACTTCCATGTACCAGTCTTAATCACTGCTGCTTTCCACTACTTATATATGCTGGTATTCTCCACATGTGATGAAAGCGTCTATGATGTTATACAATTTTTATACAATAATATAGCATTCTGTGTCATAAAGACATTGTGACATCACAGTAGAGCAGTGGATTGAGTAATGGGGGTGTTATGATACACCAGTGAGGGTAATTTTATGTCTCAATCGAGCATTGTGATGCAAAATGGGCATGGATATTGTGATGTCATAAAGAGACATTGTGATGTTTGAAATGAGGCAAGTGATGTCACCAGGGGCATTATGATGTAATATGGGATTATTATACACAATGGGGCTTTTCAAAATAGAGCATTATATACCAACATGTGGGGCATGTCTTGTTACAAAAAGATATTGTGGTGTCACAAGTGGGCATATAGGAGTTCATAATGTCCTATGTTTGGTTGTCACAAGGGGGGAATTGTGATGTCATAAGGGACCTTGTGCTAAAGCACACAAATGGCAGGCACTGCTGAGTATGGGGGTAATTCACATATCCAAGCAACACACAAAATTATAATAGCATAGAAAATGTAAACAATTATTAAATATCCAAAAAGAAAAAAAAAAAACTATCAAAAAAACAACCAGACCCAAATTAAAACAAACGTAGGACTCACCACCAGATTTAGCGGAGTTCGACTGTCACCAAGCAGCTATTACCTTAGGGGTAAATGCCAGTGCTTTCCCATCTTCATCAGTCCACTATATGAATAAAGACTAAAATATTTTATTGAGGTGGAGGCGCTCAGCCTTCAGCGCCGGGCGCCTCCGGCTCCATACAATAATAAAATATATAAGCCCCCTTTATCAACATTCATTTTCCCTGTCTTAGTGCTGCAGAAAAGGTTTAGTCATTCCCACGCATCCGCGAGATATGCAGACGGCAGATGACGTCACCAAGCTGTCTGAAGTGCTTGCGGACAGCTGTAAAAATTAGTTGATGAAGGGGTTGGCGTGCATTTTATTATCGACGACGTGGAGGCGCTAGGCTGCACCCGATCGCCTCTGGCTTATCAGTGATTTTTACAAAGTTCTTTATTCATGTACGGAGTTTATGAAGATGGGAGAAACACTGCCACTTAACCCTACGTGTAACAATCATTTCTTTGGTGACAGTCTACCACACTAAATATGGTGGTAGATGTCCTTTAAAAGTACAAGGACAAAACACAAACATTCGTTGGTAGGGAAGGTGGCCCCACCACAGGCTCCCAAAACCATTAAGTGTAAGACTGCCCTAGGTAAAAAATTCATACAACAACCATGGTAACAAATAATTCTGGGTGTATAGAAATAATTAAAACAATAACAAAAATAAGAAAAGTTACCCCATTAACACCTTTAAGGAAACCTACCATGAGGGAATATAATCAGATAGTAGGTCTGATGGTAGATTCCTCCTGCCTCCCTCTGCCCAATCTGTAATTTTTAATCCAGGAATTTACCTACTTGTTAAAAACTTGAATTTTAGTATATTTAAATTAACAGCAGAGGTGTACTGCCTTAGTTTCCAGTGCCCGGCCAGGCTAGTACACGCCCCAGTGTCATGGGTGCACCGGGATTGGTACCAGGCCCAGCATGCATGTAACTTACCTTCCCCTGGCTCTAGCGGCAGGCTCGTGGCTCCTCAGGTCCGGCTGTGCACGTCCCACATCTCTTTAGTTTTTTTTTTCCATGCCCCTGCAATTGTCCTGATTTCCTGTTGTGACCTCTGTTTTCCGTTCCTAACCCATGCTGCGTGTCCTGACCTAACCGCTACGTCCCGACTCTGATCCTGTGCTGCCCGTCTTCACCTTCTGCCTGTCCCCAACTAAGAGTTTGCCTACGCTTCTGTACTAGCCTTTGCCACCAATGCGGACAAAGTCGCGACTGTGGAACAACGTGGTGGTACCACGCCACAGCAAGTCAACCGCTGTTGGTAAAACCAGGAGTACCACCTAGACTTCCGGTCAGATGTCGCTTATGTTATCGTCTCTGGGGTCCATGGGTCCTTACCCCTGGTGTCTGACATTAGCCTCTGCAGTTAATTTACCCATGTACCCACTGGTGCACCTAGTACCCATGAAGCCGTGGGTGCAATCTGAGCGTGCCTTCACAACCACAGAGCATGTGAAATAGGGTGTTGTGATGTAATGAGGCATTCTGATGTCATAATAGCATTGAGATTTCACAGTACCAGTATTGGCCTATTTGGTTGCATTGTGATGTCATGATTAGCATTGCATTTTCAAATGTGGCATTTTGATGTCAAAGGACATTGTCATGTCATAAGGGCACTGTCATGTAGTTACAGTCGGTCATTTTGTTTTCACAGTGATGAATTCAATATTATAATAGGGCATTGTGATGTCACATCTGTCAATGTAAACTCATGATGCGGCATTGTGCTGCAATAAAGGGAAGGTTGCACTGTGATCATAAAGAAGCATAGTTAAAGGGTTTCCCACGAAACAGGTTAGGCCCTACCACAATAGGGCCTACTTTGCTGAATTTCAGGGTCCAGTGATGAGACCCCCATAGATAACAAAAACAAGGAGTCCAATGGGGTCCCATGTATCTCCGTCGCTCGGACCCTTCGTTTGCTCCGTCAGAGTAAAGGAGCAGAATGGTCATGCGCGTCGTCTGATCCTTTACTCTGACACAGAGCGACAAGGGTTTTCAACTGAGTACATGGGACCCCTTATTTTCGTATCTGTGGGGTCTCATCACTGATATCCTGTGGATATGCCTAACTTTGTTCGTGGAAAACCCCTTTTAAAGAGACTCTCACCCATATGAACAAACGCCGCAGTGTTAGAGTGATAGTGTTACCGGAAACCTCTAACACTGCAGCGGAGTACAATGTAATCGTCGGACCGCTCGCAAAGCTGTACGACATATTCATGAGGGGGCGGTCCAAGGCGCTGCCTCTTCCCCGGACCATCCCGCTCACTCCATAGGCTGGCGGTGACTGCTGGCGTCATGTAGCAGTCACCGCCCCAACCCCGCCCCCACATGAATACATCGGACCGCTTTGCGTGTGATGCTGCCTTCTTCCTCAGGGAATCCGTAGAGAATTAGTTTTGTCTTTCTTGGACGTACCCCGCTAACCGGTTGAACGTCACCACCGGATTGCAATCAGAACTGTGTATGGAGCAGTAGCCACCCCCGCGCCGGGGCTCTACTCACGTGCAAAACACTAGCCCGCAAGTACTATGAACTCCGTTTGGATACCTGTGGAAAGCACCACCCTCGGACAACCATAATCGTGGACTTTACCAATTTTCGGATTCCACACCAAAAGGGATTATCACACTTGCAGACCAGGAGGTTCGGGTTACACCACATCACCAGGTCTCCACTTAATATTCTAAGAGCAAATTATACCATACTAGACCCCAAAATACCACAGTTTTATCATTGTTACGAGTCTTATGGGCGAGGTACATTTTGTTTTATATATATTATGCCATCACAGTAGTAGAATATTCCATACAATACCCCAGTTGCTGGGCCCCCCTGACAGTGTGGGCCCCATAGAGATGCTAGTTGCTGCTACCCTCGCGTAGTTACGCCCCTGCCACTGGGAGGATTGCTCTGGTGTTGTAAGTGGTCCAATTGTAGAGCTCCATTGTGGAAAATGCACCATTTTGAGCTTTTAGCTACTTGGCAATTTAAAACATTTAAAACAGAGAGTCATAATTGCCACTGAAAACCAAGTGAATTCAACACCGTTTCAAGCAAATGTTTCCTCTAGACTAGTCTCATATAAATGTGTTACAGAACATCCATGGCTGATCGCCAAAGAACCTATCCTGGTTTTTGTTTTTGCTATATATAAAACCGATCCCTGACTTGCAAAATAAATGCAATGAGGCTTACCGTCACACAACATGTGTCAACATCCCTGCCAATGCAAAGTCGAAGAGGAGTGTTGCGACTAAGCCCCTAAATTATGTGGGTCCCCTAATGAGCAGAATCTGATCAGCTCCTCGCAGAGGACAATGTACAATATAATTAGGTAATTGTTGAAGCGGTACATTCTGCCTGGTAGGCAAGGGTTTAAATATTGTTGCATCGTGTCATGCCAATAATCATGCTTAGTGCACTAATTGTAACTGGGGTGTGATTGGGAGAGAGACCATGCCTGACACAGGATTAACTAAACCCTTAGTCAGGGGAGGAGTCACATCTCTTACAGGCACCAGCCTGTGTGAGACAGACGTGGTCTTACAGCTCTAGCTTTTGAACTGAGAAGCACCACCTCAGAGCTCGTGCTCTGACACGGCCCTAGGCCCAGCAGCTTTACAGAGTGTAGTCCACCCCTTCAGGGCTAACAATGAACCATTCCCGGGATAAAAAGCTGAAGCCTTCCTAAACATAGGACCACAGCTCAATCCCAGCCTTGCACCTGCATTCCAGGTGGTGAACAGACTCCTCTGGTTCTCTCTCAAAGAGCCTCCCAGATCCTACCTCTGCTAAGGGTCTTTTTGGCCGTTGCCTGCTGTCGCTGTTGGTTTTCAAATAAAGAACTATAAGTTATTTTGCACAAGTTGGCCTCGCTGGTCCTGTTACGGCTGTATGTAACAACACAAGGGAGGGCACCATCCATCTACCGGGACACCCCACTACAGGACATCTGAGGGCTGGCCCAGGGAGAATCAGTCAACAAGCCTCCTCTCTATATCATTGTCTTGCATAACACCACCTTGCTGGAGACCTGCCAGCTGTAGGACCAGCACTCCGGTCCCCATACCAAGCACCATGACACATAGCGTGTCCTAAGGCCGCAACCACCACGCCACTCCAAGGCCCCCACGAAAAGGCTAGGCCCTGGTGGGGAAAATGTCGCATGTGCCATCTCGGCGCGCAGAACACGGTTGCGGATTTGTTTCCGCCGTATCAAGTCCGTATGTGGAGGTCAACACAAAACACCAATGGACACCAGAAAACAAGCAACAGCCAAAACTTGGGCTGAGTAGGAACTGCCATGAGTTTGGGCTTAGATGTCTCGTTCTACAGATTTGTGAATTTCCAAAAGAGGTAGTAAGAAATTAGGTGTCATGGTGCAGTGGGAATAGCCAAAGCAACCTGCTCAGCGATAGGCCTGTTCGCTGAATGGGGGGCCATGTATCATAGTTTTTCTTTTCTTTGAATGTATAATTGAGACATTGGAAGGTCTTTTGGCGCTATGTTAGATCATGACTTTTTACGATGTGATTACATGTTCAGTATTTACCTGTCCTGCGCAGCGGCAACCATTTTGGCTTCTTTTTGAGACTTTTGTGGCAAATGTATCAAATACACATGCCATTAGTGAGGGGGTTATAGGCAGAGACAGAGGACAAAGTAATGTGAGGGGGAGTATAGAAACATTGCAATGAAACCGATACAGCAGCTGAGGATAGGTTGATTTGCCTAAATACATTACTATTAAACATTTGAGTTTAAAAAACTTTACATGTGATTAACTCATTTTTTCACACATGCATTATTGTGGTGTTAATGCATGTGTTTCACATTGTCTTTACATCGCGTTTTGTAAATGCAATGGTAACAGCAGTAATTGGGCAAATCCTACGAATCAGCTGTTGTAATGCGTTTCAAAACGCAAATGATAAACGCCACACGTGTGACCTCACTCTTAGAAAAGTAACCAAAAATTGAAAAAATGTAAAAAACGGTACATGCAAAAATGTATGATATTAAAAGAGCCAGGTTTAATGTGCAAAAATTTCAAAACATTTAAGCAAGTGAAATTAATTCCAATTACATGGTTTAAAATAGGAAATTAATGAAAAAAAATCCACACTTTGCACCTGGTCTGGACCCCAGGTGCAGATTTGCGAATAAAAAAAAACTAACATAAAAAAGTTATACTAGTGAAATGTTGCACGGGACATCTGAAAATTAAAGATACATAAGGCCACACTGAACATGGTGCATACCAAGGTTTATGTACCTGAAAAAACAACAGCAAAAAGTAAGCAGTGAAACGTCGCAAACAACCAACCAAAGTCGCAAAATTAAACAATGTAAGAAACAAAAGAAGAAACAAACATACTGTCCCCATATGAATTTCCTGTATTAGAAACATGATAGGTTGCGAGTGGCTGACCAGAAAACATGAGATCACAAAGAGCAACAGCGAGGAGATACCTGACCACTAATCGAGCGTGAATCTGGGCTTGGTAGAAATGCTCTTAACCAAAAATATATGGAGACCAGTTTTCTAAGATTTAGAATATGTAGTAACTCTGTGGGGGGTGCAACGTGATATACTAGTGTTGGAGAGCGGCCAGCACAAGGCCTGGATAAATGTAGCAAGTATTTTCCACTATGAATCTCTACCTAGAATTTGTAGCAATTTAATGCTACTGTGTAATTGTAGTAAACAAGAGAAACATACAAATAAGTCCTAAAACAGTACTGTATCGTGAAATTGACTACACACCATAAATGCAAAGTGTGGCCTTTATGTTCTACAGGAACTTGCATCCGACTCTAAAAATAGATATTTTCAGCGGGTGCAGCAAGATTTAGAAGAGTGATAATAAATGCAAACATGTATAAAGACCATATTTTAAAACAGATTCCCAATGTGCTGTTGGAAGAGCTATGCTATGCCGGAATCACCTTTATACCAATGGATAAGAGACACTATTTATTGAAATAACCAAATTACATTGAAATAACAATTTCTAGAGCAATTTTATGATCTCATTTTAGACTGATTTTGCAGACACACAATGTAAAGTAAGAAAGTCACATAGCAATACCCACAAATAAGAGCAGTGTTAGGCTGTATACCACACTAATGGTGCCTGCTGTAACGTAGCACGGTAGGCAGCCATTCTCTCTTTTTTTTTTTTTTTTGCACTGCTCAACCACTGCCATCTCCACGCGAGATAGGGCACACAGCCCATAATACAAGGAAAAGAATAGGACATCTGTCCTAGCATTCCGGGCAAAACGAAACGCGTTCCGCAGTGTGCTGCCACCAAAACCGCGCTTGAGACGCATGGCGGCCGCTATTCAGTCCCCCATGGATCGTCCGTTGAATTTAGCACGTAAACTGCTAGCTTTCCGATAAAGCTAGCAAAACACTGAGCTACCCATAGCATTCAGAATTATGACGAAATATTTATAAGGCGGAGAACTGAGGACAACAGGTGAACTGCAGATTTGAAGCTGCGCAAGTCAACAACGTCCAAATGGATCTGTATGTAGGAGTGCCAGTCAGGAGGAACCGCAGAGGAGGCAGCGCCTCGGATGCCACTCATGAAATACACTGGACACGTAAGCTTGGCCACTGATGTGGCGGCTAAGGGTGATGGCAACACGTGCACACTGTTAACCGTTTTGGGGCGTTATTTAAGCAGTCCGATGCATTATTAATTAAAGATAAAGTGGTCAAACCTGTCAAAAAAGAATTGCGTTTTACAAAAATGGAGCAGGTTTTTTAACGCACTGCTTAAAAACGGCCCAAAACCCATGTGTGCCACCCCCCCTAACACTGTTAGCCAGCTTTATTGAAAAGGTTCCGTGGGGGATTTACACCTGTATCCACTGATATCATAGGATCCGAAAGGACGTTCTCATGACTACTATAGGACCTCAGACCTTTTGGGGCCTTCAGGTGGGAACCCAGTGGTAAAGGGAAGGCCCCCAAACAGGCAGATCTCCCTACATTATCATTGTATCCTATTTCCTGTAGAAAATGTAAGTCGTGTATGAGATACCAGCCCTAACAGCAACATTGGTATTTCGCAATTAGGTATTTAGAGTGTATTGCACTGATCGGGGAAAGAAATGCCTTTATTTACCAAAACATGCGTCTTTACACAAATAAAGGGAATGATCAAAAAATACCATAGGGAGAGAAAAACTAGCTTAGTGAGGAAATCGACATAATTCCACCCATTAGATGGTTAAAGACTGTCTCCACAAACAGACAAAAACAGCTGCTGCTGGTTGGGTTAATGCAGCTTCATCTTCTACTTTCCGCATAGGAAGCTGTGTGATGGGGGGGGGGGGAAGTTACAATAATGGATATGTATAGGTTATCCCAGGAAACATGATGCTAGCATATATACAGTATACCACATGTATTAGAAGAGGGCTATGACAATTTTGATTGTTCTCTGTATGAATAGGTGTTTTCCAGGGGCATGAAACTGAACCAAAGTATGCTACATAAAACCTAAAGAAACCAGTAAGGAGATGCCAATTCTGGCTTGTTTTCTAGTTGTGCCTTCGCTATGAATGGCATTAGTAAACATTGACATTATTTTCTGCCAGGTTTGTCCACATAGAGGCAAAGATTCCCTACATCTTACCTACTTTCAGCTCCTCTCGCTTATTGTTGCAAGCAAAGGCCCATAACTATTTCATTTTGTGGGTTAGTGGTATTCACAAGGTGGCCTCTCTAAATGGTATGAGCTATTTTTAGCTAGGGACTTTTAGGGGGAGGGGGGAGGGGGTGGGAGGGCTATCGGCGGCATGCGTGCGTTTTGAACCCGTTTTTAAACACGTCCATTAAAAACCGCATGCGTTATTATGCATCCCGTTTTTGACCCGTTTTATAATACGATGAAGTGGTAAATGAAACAGAAAAAAAAAAAAACAAAAACAAAGGATGAGGTTTTAAAAAAAAACTCGCTATTGCATTTTTTAACAGATTCTCTTAAAAACTGCGGTTTCATTACGCCGTGTGCCGCGGCCTAAGTCAATGTTGATTCAATAAGTATTATTTATCAAGGATAAAATAAATTTCGGTAATGAACTTTTTGGCCCAACTTCACACAAATGTAATTCATATCAGCTGTGGTCGCAATTGATGTTCATCAGCATATTGTGGCATATCATTGTGCGAGTGCTGCCTGAGCTGAACAACGGTGCATACTGCCAGTTTGAGCCGCGTTGCGGGCTTCAAATGGTCATGTGTAATCCATAGGTTGAGTGTCTATATTCAAAATACATTGTGTGCTTCTTGTCACATCTGAATGAAAATGGGTACCAACAATTGGCCAACATCAGATTCACATTTGGAATTGGGGGTCTATTAGCTGACATGACATAGCAGCACCCTGAGCTGCGCCTAGTGAATGGACTAATGGTTAAAGAAAATATCCCTCCCTAACCCATACCTTTTCTAAATGTCACAGCAGACTGATATACGTGATTTAAAGGGTTAAACCCAGATTGCGTCTTTCAACAACTGCACGAGCAGCTGTTAACAAAACTGGCACTTGCTTATGGGCTCCGTGTAGTCATTATCCTCTATACAGGTTGAAATGAAATTCTCCCTCCTACCTTTTAATTATATATGTGTAAGGGCTGAACAAAGTATCAAAACCTTATTATTCCTTTATGCATCGAGGTATTAAGGAATTAAACACAAGACTAAACAGCCACTGTCTATGAAAAAAGAAAAGACCTTCAATATATAAATAATTAGGCGTATTAATTGACAAATACTGCCCAGCAAACATCACAGTCCAGGCCAAGAAATGACCAAAGTAAAAGCAAACTTCAACAAAACACAAAAAAAAAAAAAAATTATCTATCTATTCATTGGCCCAATGTAACTCATCCAACCCCACTCCTAAGTACAACGCTAAAAAAAATGCTCAAAAAAAAAAAGTAAAAAAGTTACTGCATGATCAGAATATTTTTCTTTAGCAATATGCTTGGTCTTTATAGTCCTTAGTTAATTTTCTGTATGTCTCAACTTGTACTTTCTTTAGTTATGTTTTGTAAAGATTTCTTCCATTTGACCCTCCCTTGGAGAAAAAAAACACCCTAGTTCTTACTCCAACCTTTGCCAACACCACTGCCCAGACAAAAGAAATAATAATCAGGGTTGATATTGGCAGACAATCTACACGGTGACAATTAAAAAAACAAAATTCTTCAAATATAAATTAAATATGGTATACTGTAAAAGCCCCAACACCGTCCAGCCGGTATTCCACGGTACAGAAAAAGGACAGCCAGCTGTTACCACTATGTAACCTACAAGCCATTAAAAGGTAAAAAAATAAAATACAAACATAGGAACCCCACATCCCAGGGTTTATCTAGTCCCTCCCCCCCCCCCCCATTTGCATAAGTTTAATAAGAAAATCGACTGAGATTTATTCCCCTTATTACCCTCAGACGGTGGAGTGGACAGCAAGTTGAATGCAACCACCAAACGGCATTGTGAATAAAAGGGTTGGCACACTCAATTAAGAGACGCAGGGCGCTTATAAAAGAATTGCACAAGGGCACATAAACTGCACCCAAAAGTGGGTGGGGGTGGCAAGGAGCGGATGAAAATGGCCATGTAGCCTTATGTGGAAGGTGGGACGGAGCATCACCTGTTGAGTGACCCATATTTGAGCGTGGATAAGGGTGGGGAGGCGGTTGGAGAAGGAATTATATATAGAATTTATTTTGACAGAGAGGAACGACCCACTCTAGTCTCTTCATCCTGTTATCTGCTCTTGTTTACAATCACCTCCTTCGTCCCTAAAAAGAGAAAAAGACATTAATGTGTTAGATTTTTTTGGAAGGACTGATACCGGGCCATCAGCAACGTATACGACATGAGTTTTGAACGTCCGACAACACGCCATTCCAGTGAACTGTCACCAGCGCAGATTTGCACTAGATACTAGTCCATAGCTGCGAGTTTGACTAGCATCAGCTCACTGGACTGGAGAACCATGGATTGCGAATGAGCCCACTGGAAGGCATTGGTATCTTACTCATAGAAGGGCGCGTAACCATGTTTAGAGGGCGACAACACTTAATTTCCACGTATTAGCCACCAGTACAACACTGAATATTGCTGCCAAATTAATTTCAACTTTGCAAAAATGTTTTCTTTCCACCCAGTAGCTTAGCCTAAAATTACTTTAGTTGAATGAGTGGAACAAACACATAGTCAGCCATCAGATGTGACCTCTGTCACTCTCAATATGCTATCGAAACAAAAGTGAAGACTAAATTGATATTGCACCATTTGGCCCAAATCTTACTGTTTGGGGAAAAAAAAACAACAAAAAACACAAAAAAACTTATCGTCATCTTCTGCTGTTCCTATTTCACAGAGGTTCCATCGTCTTCATTCATCTTCGTCACCCTTCATCAGCATCCTTAATCCGTCGTCCTAACAAGATAAGTCAGTTGTTAGATATCCACCTCACTGTGTAAAAATATATTTTCTTGAAAGTATACATGACAAACATCCCATTTTCCAACACTGAGAACCATCAATCCCACCATTGTATTACCACCACTGACACTGATCTAAGTGAGAAGCGGAGTGAACACAATAAAGTATCCATCGTATGGTTTCCCATACTGTCCAACCCGACGATGTATAATTAAATAAACGCGATGCCAAACAACTAGTACTAATCAATTTTGTGAACAACAACGTTTCTTTCCCTATTAACTGAAACAAACTGAGAGGTCTTTATATTATGGCTCACACTACCTTCAATTTCATCCTCCTCTTTCCTCCCAACATTCTTCCTCCCTTCTCCACAATGTCTGACGCCCATCATCTCATTCTCTTCATTCATCCTAAAACGGATTATGGAAGGCAATCATAAGAAAAAGCTGGCAATATATTGGCTTCTGTATACAATTTTCTGCATACATACAATATATCGGGTCTCACTGGATACAAAATACAGCAGCCCCGGGGTTAGCGTACAAGCATAAGGTTCTGTTAGGTTCTAAGTTACTCAAATAATTTCTATGCAAGATCAGAATGTATACTTTATAACGTTGTAATCACTCCCACAAACCTATTTTTTGCGTCTCATGTGTGACATATTTGATTTTTAAAACTGTTGGATTGTCATAGAAGCCCTAGGATTAACCCTAACTTAAATGCTCATTGCAGACACACTTTAATAACCCTTTATAGTTTGTTTATGTACCTAGGCTAAAGTAAGCAATTACAAAAGGCCATTTGGAAACCTAGGGGTCATCTGTAAGTCGGAGTGTTCTTAAGTAGTGGACCGCATGTTTTTTGATATTTCAGTTTATGATAAAAAGGCTGTGGCAATAATTTTTACTTCAAATATTGAACCCACATCAAGCCATGGTATCTTAATCAAGTATGTAATGGCTGGTACAGGGCAAGGTGCAGGACTGAGATCATTAAGATCTGTGCCCTCTAGACGCCATGGGAGATAACTAAAGCTATGCTAGAGGATCACATTGGAGTTAGGACACAGAATAGACACGTACTGTCTTTCAATTGGATAGGGCTGTCTTTTCCATTTTTGTTCCTTCACAACTGGGTCCTTTCTCTTTTCCATCTCACAGTCCTGACAAGGAAGTACGTTAGAAATTCACTTATCTAATGGCTGGGAAAATACAAGGAGATACACATTGAAGAAGAATCCGACTACAAGTCAGCAATGTTTATATCTTCAGCAGCATGTTCACACACATAAAGGAAAGCAGCTGAAACAACCTCAGTCATAAGACACAAGTTGAAAGTATCAAGGCTCTTGTACTACTACGGTCTACCAGGCTCACAAAATTGGTTACTTTACGTACTAGTTCTACTAGAGCAGTGGTTCTCAACCTTTCTAATGCTGTGACCCACACATACAGTCCTCATGCTGTTGGTTGACCCAAACCATGCACAACTCCCAGTAATAAGAAAACACAGTAAAAAAATTTCGGCTCCGATGGCTTTAGGGGACCCCCGGTTTTGGTCGTTTTTCGACCCCAGCTGGGGTCCCGACCCAACAGGTTAGAGAACCACTGTACTAGCGACATGTTATAAAAGAAGGCACTTCCCCCTTATGTTGTGTGATAGCCCATGACTACTGGCGCTGGTGTACAGAACCTAATACACCATCCACCGCTCCTGTCCAAACTACAGCACAGCTTATGAGCAATGCCGGGACTATCCTGACATTAGCAATACATTTCCCCACCATACGATCCTCCAAGTACAGCATATACACGCCCGGCACCTCCCTGCTTACCCACAATACAGAGCAGCTATACTTCATAGCACAGTGGGGGTAGATGTGATTGGTGAAACTCGTAGCACAAAGGGAGTTCTATTTATGGACAGCTAAATTGTGCAGACTTGGCCAGCCCGTCAGTATACAGTAACCCGGCATAGGAAGGCGGGACAGGATAACTACTATTTCGTCATGACCCGCAGCTGGCGCTCGCTACATTCCACGCATCTAAATCCCATTTCAAATTTGGAGCATTTACTACAGGCGGCTATAGGACTGAGCTCCGGGCAGTCTAGGCTCCGCCATGACCTTTTCCCGCGTTCCGGGGCCGCTGGTTGGGCTGCCGCCTCCTTGTCCCAGCCCATAATATGGCGCACAGGATCATGGGATTTGTAAAGCCGCTCAAGGGGGCTCGCCTGCTCCTTATGCAGACACGCCCGGGAGAAAGGCGGAGAAAAACTACAACTCCCAATAGGCTGTTCAAAGCAATTTGGCATGAGTGAATGCCACAGGCTCCAACGTGGGGAATGAACAAATGATTGTATAGAATATAAACGCAGGTATAACATGAATTGACGAGCTGCCATCACTTGTTAAATGATTAGCAGCTGCACAAGATTGATGAGTGGATGCGCCAGCCAGACCTCCCCCGGCCACACAGCGCAGGCACCGGAGGGCTATTTACCGCTGTCCTAAGTGTGAAAATACAGCGCCAAAGGGTACATTCCAAGGTAGACAGTAAGAACCCTCTCCCAACATCTAATTTAAAGGCTCGCCTTTACAGTCTTTAATACGAGTTACCACGTCCCCCTCCCCTGATCCCTGGAGATTCATCTTCTCACCGGGACTGAGCCGGTGGACGTGAAGAACTGTGTACAACACAAACAGATGGCAGGCACCACATGCCACTCCCCCCCCGTCCTATCTAAAGCATCCGAGCAGCTGGGACCTCCGAACCCTTGCGCTGCCCAACAAAGGACTTTCCGCTGGGATCGCAGCGACTCCAAGCACTGTGACCGATCAATCCCGCACCGATACTAGCGCCGGAAGGTTTGCTCAGTCCGTAGACGTTGTCAGCCACCGATGCAATAAAGCGCGGGCTCGCGGCGCCAATCTAGGGCTCTCCCTGCTGCGCGCCTAACAGAGCACGTAACGGAGAACAGGAGGGGATGAGCTCTGACACTACACCGGGTACCCAGCCGACATCTACGAGGAACCGCCGGCATGTATCTACGGTGCATACTGTACACACTATTATTACATATACACCTAGAAGTCTGACAGTAGAGCCACAACGAGCGAGCGCACCACATTACCGTACACCAGCAACATTGGGAACATAGACCCACCAACCGATCAACCCACCGACTAGGTATCCACACTTATCGATTACACCTAGCAACCAATGACCGTATATCCAATATACCGAGCAACCCTCCGACTATGTATCCACAGATAGAGGATTCACCCATACCAGAGATACATCCGAGTCACTGACCATGTCTCCAATAACGAGCACTCACCCACTAATATTGATACAACCTAGCAACCATGGGACCATATATCCACAACCGGACCACCCAGCCGGGACACGAGGTGGATACACAAAGTTTCCTGTGTGGCGATCGGTCATTTAGCAATGACCATTCACACTATTATATAGAAAAGGCTTAATACAGTGAACATTTTTTATTCCACCTCTTGATTTTCCTGCTTGACATTAGTGCTTCTTTCTTATGGTGCACAGGATGACACATCACTTTAGACAATTCTGGCTTTACGCGCGTCATTCGTTATGTTAGTGCTATGGCATCACAATAAAGTAAGGAATTTATAAATGTATATTTGATATCTACTTCTTGAGGCCAGTTTTTCATGCACATCCCCGCTATTTTCTATATGTAATGAATCCCGGCAGAGTGCATCATCGCCGGACAATGCACATTCTGTGAACTCCATGGAGCGGATAAGTAAATGTTCCCCAGTGTTTTTTATATTTGCGATAGGCACTGGAGCAGACCTAATAAATCTTCACTTTCTTTTAGCTTTACTGTGTAGACTTGGAGAGGGTAAATAGAGAAAAAAGGATTTAAAGGGATTCTACCATCAGCCACAGTGATATGTGACTATTGGCATCATGGAACAGAGACATACTGTATGTCAATTAGTATCTTTGTGCCCTCACTCCAAAGCCAGTCTCTATACTGCCCCCTACTTATTATATAGTGCCACACATTCCTGCATCTCAACCATCCCATCGCCATGACATCACACAGTGTCTCCCCTCAAACACGCTGTTCTCAACATGTCCCATTCATTAAAGGAAATCTACCATTTGTTTTCATGCATTGTGAACCAAACATACTTTGAGAATGCTGTAGCTACACTGATGCAGAAACATATCTTGTTTAACTGTCAAACTGAGTGGTTTTGCTCAAAAAACAATGATAAAATTATGATAATGTCGCTCCTGCAGCTGACCTGGTGCTCCTCCTCTTACCATAGTTATGCACTGCTCCAGCCTTGTCCTGCCCAGAATATGTAATCACTGTATTGTCCCTAACAGGCAGGAGTAATCAATTGCTGCACCATCCGCCAGCTGCTGTGTATGAGTCATCCAGCTCAGGTTGATTAGTCCTGTCCTGACAGTTCAGGAAGCTCATGTGTAGGTGGAAGGAATGTGTTTATGTACCTCAGTCTGTGCACCCAGCTTTTCCAAGGTCCTGAATTTTATAATAGTTTTTTGAACAAAACCACTAAGTTCAGGAATTAAAAAAAAGATATGTTTCTGCGTCAGTGTAGCTACAGCCTTCTCAAGGTATGTTTGGTTCACATTGCATGAAATACAAATGGTAGATTTCCTTTAAGTGTGAGGGCAATCTCTTTCTACCAGCTCATTAAATCCACTGTACATGCGCTGAAAATGTAAACTCTGACATGCTAGGGGAGATTTATAACAGCTAAAACTGTTCTAGTAGCCCATGGAAACCAATCAAAACTCAGCTTTCATTTTCTCACAGCTGTTTCTAAACCAAAATCTGAGCTCTGATTGGTTTCCATGGGCAACTGGAACAGTTTTACTTCAAACGTCTCTTGCAGCGTGGCCATGTTGGATAACGGCATCTCCTGTTTACTTTTATTGGAGCTGTAGTAACATAGTTTGTCCACTCCACAGAGAACTGAGCTGTTCTTTTGGCTCCGCTCTCTGTTTATTCTTACATTGGAATCAGAAACAGACAGATGTCAGACCCCCATTGAACTGATATTGATCACCTTTTTGATAAGCAACTGATATTCATAACCGTTTGATTAATAGGTTATCAAAATAAATAAACTGGAAAACATTTTTGGGAAATCTACCATCAAAATTAAGCACTCATAGATCCAGGCCCTGTGACTGTGATAATCTACTTATATGTGTTATCCATGGTCTCCTTCCTTCTAATATCAACTTTTATAAATATGCCTGAAGGGCTATGGGCATATTACAGAAGCCCTCTGTGCTCTGGATTTACAGGATGTGATAACACGCCCATCAGGCCGATTAGCATAATTTTTAATTTTGATATTAGAAGGTAATTGGCCATGGATAACAAATATAAGAAGATTACTACAGTCATGGTGCCTGGATCTATGAGTAATGTCCCTGGTTTATCATGAAGGATATTAATAGTTCTAGCACCACAACTTCTCAAGACCTGTTTTATGCCCTCAGGTGTTATAAAAAATCGGGTGAGACTTTAACATAAATGTTGCATTTCCACCATCTACCACCAGGTTTAAGGATTGTAAACCAAGCACACTTATATACTGGTGTGTGCCCTCTCTGGCAAGATCCACTCTTCTTTAAGCTTCTTTTGCCCTTGTTTTTAAGAAAAAAAAATCTTTAAATTATGCAAATGAGCCTAATGGGGCTCCAGGCTCCATTAAACACCAATGGAGTCTGTAGCCCCTCAGGCTCATTTGCATAATTTTAAAAGCCCTTTTTAGGAAAAACCAGGGCATAAAACGCTTAAAGAAGAGCCAATCCTGCCAGAGAGGGCACACACCAGTATATAAGTGTGCTTGGTTTACAATCTTTGATCCTGGTGGTAGATGCCCTTTAAATTGTTTGCAAATCAAAGTGGAGTGACTTTTGCTGTGTTCGGGGGGATTGATAAATTCTTCATTTCCCCCAATTGTCCATGCTTTTGCTTCTTTACAGGCATAGTGATGCTGGTATACAGAGAGGGAATATACACCTCCAGCAGAACATAAAGGGTCTATAACCTCCTGCCAGAAATACGGGTCTTCCAGCTGTCATTCCCAGGTAATTGAGCTCACTCTCTTCTATTGAATGTTGGCTTCAGAGAGGTCACGTCCAAAGCCACATGTGAGCACTTTTTGTTAGGAAAGATCTTTCTTCTCCCTTTCTAGTGTTATTCTAGATGTCACAGAGAGTGAGATGGAGAGAAAGCAAATCCTTGGTTTATGACACGGATGATCCTTTACACAGGAGGTTCCCAGGGATGGATGAACTCGTTGGCATCTACTCGGCTGTGTAAATAATAGTGATAATGGAATAGATGATGACACGAGATGGGACATGTGCAGTCACTCTATCTCATCTTGTCACCAGTGTAGCAATATATATTTATAGTAGTTTATACAACTTCAAAACCCTAGTTTAATTCTATTTTATAAGCCACAAAAATAATAATAATAATTCCTTATTATATGCGCCTACAGATGACGCAGCGCTGCACAGAACTTGCCAAATCAGTCCTGTCCCCATGGGGCTCACAATCTAATCCCTACCAGTATGTTTTTGGAGTGTGGGAGGAAACCAGAGGACCTGGAGGAAAACCCACGTAAACATGGAGAGAATATACAACAACTCTTGCAGAGTGGACCCTTGGTCTCCAGCACTGGAAGGCTGTAATGCTTAACCACTAAGCCACCATAAAGAAATATATTACTTTTGTGAGTTGCCATCCCCCACTCTGACTACAGTATCTCTTTAAACATTGGATTATGATGTGGGTCTCTAGGTTATTAAGAAATTGTATCAAGTTTTTTTTTTTTTTTTTAAAAGATCTCTAAAATAACAATTCTCGCACATTGTCTCACAAGCATCCCTCCATGCCTCCCAATTAGGGATGAGTGGAACAGAACTTGAAGTTTGCTTCCTCCATTCAGCAGATTACCTAACCGGCTTTACGCCCTAGTGACTAGGCATGGCTGTGATTGGCCAGGTGGACACTCCTGGCCAATCACAGTCATACCTAGTTGCTAGGGGCGTAATGATTCATGATTGGATGCCCGATTTCTTTCCCTATCATATGAGGGAATTACCCTCACCTATGTTCAATGGAGATAATCCAACAACAATCACATAAAATCAAAATAAATTAAATTTAGTATGGAATACGAAGGCGCTATATACAAAAGAGTATGAATATTTTTACCATTATTATAGTAAAACAACAATTTTTCGCGAGTAAGTGGAGTTATGCAGTAAGGAAGGGTGGTGACTAAGGGTGTCACCATTTTGGGTTGACAGGATTTTTTAAGGGTTAATCTATCTTTGTGAAATGTCGAATTATACAAATATCAGATTATAATGCTTTCCGTGAGAAAAACAGACACATAATAGAGAAATATCCGTTTCCATGACTTTAGACAACGTCTTCCATTGTGTACTGATAACATTACGGTATTAGGATTATTCCTACCTTTTCCCGTTCTGTGTCGTATCATTGCCACGAAAAGAGCGCCGTGTCAGAACAGGGAACATGTCTCTAACCTACACTTACAATGTACATAGTTTTCTCTATAAGTACCGTATTACTTAAACAAGAACAATGATCCACTGGACATACGAAAACGGGAAAAAGGGATTTCAGACTTATAATTTTTTGTCTTTGTTTATAGCACCTACAGATTACGCAGCGCTGCACAAAGCATGACAACCTACCGGACCCTCTCTGCTGCTGTAACGCTGTGAATTTCCCACTGTGGGAATAATAAGGATTATCTTAGGTTTTGGAGTGTGGGAGGAAGCTGGAGGACCCGGAGAGGAAAACCCAGTAAACACGGGGAGAAGAAATACAAACACTTTGCAGATGTTGACCTGGGACTAGAACCCAGGACTCCAGCGCTGCAAGGCAGAAGTGCTACTCACTAAGCCGCCATGCGCCCATCCGTCCAAAACCCTTGAGGGGATGTCCAAAAATCCCAAATGTTTCACCACTCAAATACAGAAGGAAATACAGCTGCATAAGGCCTTTGGAATAGAATTGTATAAAAGAATCACTGGAACTTTATTGTTTTTGTTCTTGTACTACAATGTTTTTGTTAGCGCCAAAAACAAAGTTTGGTTCGTGAAAAACTTTTAGGCGGTAGGAAAAAAAATATTTCAATAGTGTTAGAGTTTAACGATTAAGCTAAGTATATAATAATTGATGTGACCTTCCTTGCCTTAGCTAACCCACCCACTCAGCTCCTCATCCCCCATCTCAGCTCCTCTGACCCCACAAATCAGATAATTAGTCCCCAAACCTTCATCTCAGGTTCTATTTCCCCCTATCTCAGCTCATCAGCACCCCCCCCCCCCCACTCAATTTGGCTCCTCAGCCCACCTACCTAAGTCACTCATACCCCAAATAAGTTCCTCAGCCCCCAAACAGCTCCTAACCTCCCCCAAATCAGCTCCTCAACCCCCTACCACCCTCCAACTTTGTCCTCAGCCTCCCTTCATTTAGCTCCTCGTCCCCATCTCAGTTTCAAACTCCCCCAAATTAACTAGTTAGTTCCCCACATCAGCTCCTCAGCCAATCCAAATCAGTCTTCATACTGCCCATCTCAGCTCCAAATACCCCAAAATTTGTCCTCAGCTCTTCCCAATCTTGAGCTCTATGCGGACTAACAATGTGTGAGTCGAACCACACAGAAAACGTCAAACCGAAGAGCCAATCCTGCCAGAGAGGGCACACACCAGTATATAAGTGTGCTTGGTTTACAATCTTTGATCCTGGTGGTAGATGCCCTTTAAATTGTTTGCAAATCAAAGTGGAGTGACTTTTGCTGTGTTCGGGAGGGATTGATAAATACTTCATTTCCCCCCATTGTCCATGCTTTTGCTTCTTTACAGGCATAGTGATTGCTGGTATACAGAGAGGGAATATACACCTCCAGCAGAACATAAAGGGTCTATAACCTCCTGCCAGAAATACGGGTCTTCCAGCTGTCATTCCCAGGTAATTGAGCTCACTCTCTTCTCATTGAATGTTGGCTTCAGAGAGGTCACGTCCAAAGCCACATGTGAGCACTTTTTGTTAGGAAAGATCTTTCTTCTCCCTTTCTAGTGTTTATTTCTAGATGTCACAGAGAGTAAGATGGAAGAAAGCAAATCCTTGGTTTATGACACGGATGATCCTTTACACAGGAGGTCTCCCAGGGATGGATGAACTCGCTGGCATCTACTCCGGCTGTGTAAATAATAGTGATAATGGAATAGATGATGACACGAGATGGGACATGTGCAGTCACTTCTATCTCATCTTGTCACAAGTGTAGCAATATTATATTTATAGTAGTTTATACAACTTCAAAACCCTAGTTTAATTCTATTTTTATTGAGCCACAAATAATAATAATTCCTTTATTTATATAGCGCACACAGATTACGTAGCGCTGCACAGAACTTGCCAAATCAGTCCCTGTCCCCATGGGTGCTTACAATCTAATCAACCTACCAGTGTGTTTTTGGAGTGTGGGAGGAAACCAGAGGACCTGGAGGAAACCCACATAAACATGGCGAGAATATACAAACTCTTTGCAGATGTTGACCCTTGGTCTCCAGCACTGCAAGGCTGTAATGCTTAACCACTAAGCCACCATAAAGAAATATATTACTTTTGTGAGTTGCCCATCCCCCACTCTGACTACAGTTATCTCTTTGTAAACATTGGACTTATGATGTGGAGTCCTCTAGGTTTATTAAGAAATTGTATCAAGTTTTTTTTTTAAAGAATCTCCTTAAAATAACAATTCTCGCACACTTCTACTCACAAGCATCCCTCCATGCCTCCCAATTAGGGATGAGTGGAACAGAACTTGAAGTTTGGCTTCCTCCATTCAGCAGATCTACCTAACCCGGCTTTACGCCCCTAGTGACTAGGCATGGCTGTAATTGGCCAGGTGGACACTCCTGGCCAATCACAGTCATACCTAGTTGCTAGGGGCGTAATGATTCCTGATTGGATGCCCGATTTCTTTCCCTATCATATGAGGAAATTACCCTCACCTATTGTCAATGGAGATAATCCAACAACAAATCACATAAAATCAAACTAATTAAATTTAGTATGGAATACGAAGGCGCTATATACATAAAGAGTATGAATATTTTTACCATTATTATAGTAAAACAACAATTTTTCGCAGAAGTAGGAGTTATGCATGTAAGGAAGGGATGCACCTAAGGTGTCAACCATTTTGGGTTGACAGGATTTTAAAGGCTTAATCTATCTTTGTGAAATGTCGAATTTATACAATAATCAGATTATAATGCTTTCCGTGAAGAAAACAGAAACAATAATAGAGAAATATCCTGTTTCCATGACCTTTAGACAACGTCTTCCATTGTGTATCTGATAACATTACGGTATTAGGATTATTTCCTGACCTTTTCCCGTTCTGTCGTCGTATCATTGCCACGAAAAGAGCCGCGTGCTCAGATACAGGGAACATGTCTCTAACCTTACACTTACAATGTACATAGTTTTCTCATTATAAGTACCGTATTACTATAAACAGAACAATGATCCACTGGACATACGAAAACGGGAAAAAGGGATTTCAGACTTATAATTTTTCTTTGTTTATATAGCACCTACAGATTACGCAGCGCTGCACAAAGCATGACAACCTACCAGTGTACCCTCTCTGCTGCTGTAACGCTGTGAATTTCCCCACTGTGGGACTAATAAAGGATTATCTTAGGTTTTGGAGTGTGGGAGGAAGCTGGAGGACCCGGAGGAAACCCACGTAAACATGGGGAGAACATATAAACACTTTGCAGATGTTGACCTGGGACTAGAACCCAGGACTCCAGCGCTGCAAGGCAGAAGTGCTACTCACTAAGCCGCCATGCTGCCCATCCATCCAAACCCATTGAGGGGATGTCCAAAAATCCCAAATGTTTCACCACTCAAATACAGAAGGAAATACAGCTGCATAGGTCACTTTTGGAATAGAATTGTATAAAAATGTATATCACATGGAACTTTTCTTTTTGTGTTCTTGTACTACAATGTTTTTTGTTACCGCCAAAACAAACATCCATTGGTTCTGTGAAAAACTTTTAGGCGATATGGAAAAAATATTTTTAATAGTGTTTTAGAGTTTAACGATTAAGCTAAGTATATAATTGATGTGACCTTCCTTTGCCTTAGCTACCCCACCAACTCAGCTCCTCATCCCCCATCTCAGCTCCTCTGACCCCACAAATCAGATAATCAGTCCCAAAAATCAGCTCCTCAAACCTTTATGTCAGGTCCTATTTCTCACTATCTCAGCTCCTCTGCCCCCCCCCCCCCCACACACACACACTCAATTTGGCTCCTCAGCCCACCTACCTAAGCCACACATACCCACCCCCAAATAAGTTCCTCAGACCCCAAACAGCTCCTAACCTCCCCCAAATCAGATCCTCAACCCCCTCCAACTTTGCTCCTCAGCCTCCCCTTCATCTTAGCTCCTCGTCCCCATCTCAGTTCTTCAAACTCCCCCAAATTAACTAGTTAGTTCCCCACATCAGCTCCTCAGCCAATCCAAATCAGCTCCTCATACCGCCCATCTCAGCTCCAAATACCCCAAAATTTGCTCCTCAGCCTCCTCCCAATCTTGAGCTCTATGCAGACTAACAATGTGGTGCTCAAGAACACAAAGAATGAGGCAAGTCTGAGGACCACAAAGTAGTCAGCTAAGGAAACAGCAAGTGAAAGAAATAATGTATATTATTAAGATTTCTTTGTTCATTAACTTTGCATTTTGACAAGTGATCATTCTATTTTTTTGCGCAGTATTGTGCAGAAGCCAGCTTTTTTTTCACCCGGTTTGGGTGGTAGCCCTAGGCTCAAGCCTTCTAGGGGGTCAATGGCCACTCAAACCACCCACCAAATTTTATACTGAGAAGGACTTGCACACATCTCTGTACATCTGTTCTTGCTCTCAATATACGTATTGGTCCATTCAGGACCTTTGACTGTCCTCCAAAGGTCCTGAAATCACAGATCTAAAGCAGCAGAAGGGACACATCCTCCAGTCCCCAAGAAGCTGATTCTAGTACCAGGAAGAACTCCAAAAAGGACTAGTAGGAAGTGACTCCAGACTTGTAGGGGCTATACCAGTGATGGCGAACCTTTTAGAGACCGAGTGCCCAAACTACAACCATGACCCACTTATTTATCGCAAAGTGCCAACACAGAAATTTAATTTGTGATTTATACTCTCTTCTCTGTCATAGTTTTCATTGATACCAGCACCTGAGGACACCAATAAAGCAGAAAATAGAAGAAATTTGGACGATCATTGTAGCTTCCCTCCAGGGTCCCATAAACAGGAAGAATTGTCAGGACCGGAGCAGGAGCTACAATGATAATCCAGATCTCTCCACACCTTCCCACTCCTCCAGTAGTCCCAGGTAATATAGCTCTGTGCACAGCAAGCCCTGGGCTCTCTGGGACTGCAGAAAGATACCCGGAGTCCTCTTTGGTGATGGCCTGAGTGCCCACAGAAAGGGCTCCGAGTGCCACCTCTGCCACCAGTGCCATATGTTCGCCACCACTGGGCTATAATATTCATAGAGCCCAGGACCCATGGTAGTCCTCATCCCGGAGGGGAGTTAGTTGATATCTGGCACTACTGATATTAGTAATAGTACTGATAGTACTTTATAGAAACCCTGATAAATACCCCCCATATGTCCATGTAAAATTGACCGCTTGGTAATCACAAATAATATAAAGAAGCAATTAAAGATATCCATAACAAAAACATGCTGAATAGTTCTCAAGAATGATGCCGGGAAATGCAAAATCCGACTATTATCAGATGAGATTGGAAGACAACATAGACTGACACTCATATTACTGCCCTACAATACATTCTTATAATACTGTATGGCCATTGTGATAGGTCTGGACTTAGTGAAATGTTATATTCTATTTTTCATCATGATTCATTGTATTTTAACAAGTCCTGACCCCATTCAGAGCATGACACTGCTAATTGGCTTTTTTCACTGAACCTGAAAATTCAAGCCCTTGAAGACTTCTGGCTGTATATTTTTTAATGAGGAAACAAATCACACCTTGTGTCACACAAATAGGGACCGTGAGTAACAAACATTCAGGGGCGACGGGGGTAATTTTGGCTTTTGATCTGCTGGCAAATGAAAGCAATTAGTATCTGGCGTCTACCGGGCTTGTGACCAGGGATCTGCATAGAGCCCGATCCCTGTGCTTGTCACACCACAAAGGATATTCTGCTGCTATTATAATTGACTATAATTAGTCTAATGATTTCTGCAGGACTTATCTAACCCACAGGACACAAAAAGAACTTGACAGCAGTAAAAAAAAGCAACTTAACCTTCTAAAAGCGCGACGAGCGTAAAATGGCAAAGGTTAGATTTGTCTATTACAATGAAAAAAAAAAGTGACAGCGAGGAAACGAAATAGCAACGTAACTAGAAGTAAAAGATATGATACGTTCTCTACTAATATGATACAGGTAATTGGCCGTACAGTAACAACTAATTTGCAGTACAGGCAGTCCCCGGGTTACATACAAGATAGGGTCTGTAGGTTTGTTCTTAAGTTGAATTTGTATGTAAGTCGGAACTGTATATTTTATCATTGAATACCAGACAAGAACTTTTTTGGTCTCTGTGACAATTGGATTTTAAAATGTGGGTTGTCATAAGGATTAGGATTAATAATAAATCTTCATTACAGACACCTGTGATAACGTTACAGCGATTATTGTAGCCTAAGACTAAAGTACAGTAAATTACCAATATCCAGAGGTCCGTTTGTAACTAGGGGTCGTATGTAAGTCGGGTGTTCTTAAATAGGGGACCGCCTGTATTTATTCTTAACATAGGGGATAATTATTAGACTGGTTCAGCGCTTCACATAATGATGCAATGTTTAGGAGGCTCCTGCACCTTTGGCGATATTCAAACTGCAGAATGTTCTACTTTTAAGAGCGCGAATAGGACACAGTAGTTATATAATCATTCTCTAATGCCGGCTGCAGACAAACGCATTCAGCGTGAAGGAAGCAGCAGGACTTGCTTGAGCAGTCTGCTGTGAGATAGGTGAAGGAGGTGGGAGCAGCTGGACGTACTGTATAAGACTGAGCTGACAGCTGTAAGATAAGAGGGGGAAATCCCATTGCTGAGTGAGAGAATGTGAGGGAAGCAAGAGGACTTGCTTCAGACTGAGCAGTCTGCTGTGAGATAGGAGAAGGAGATGGGAGTGGCTTATGGACGAGAGCAGCTGGACGTACTTTATCAGACTGAGCAGTCTGCTGTGAGATAGGAGAAGGAGATGGGAGTGGCTTAGGTAGAGGAGCAGCTGAACTTGCTATATAAGACTGAGCTGACAACTGTAAGTTGGAAGGGGGAAATTGCATTGCTCAGTCAGAGAATGTAAGGGAAACAGGAGGACTTGCTGCAGACTGAGCAGTCTGCTGTGAGATGGGAGAAGGAGGTGGGAGTGGCTTATGGACGAGAGCACCTGGACGTACTTTATCAGACTGAGCAGTCTGCTGTGAGGTGGGAGTGGCTTATGGACGAGAGCAGCTGGACGTACTTTATCAGACTGAGCAGTCTGCTGTGAGATGGGAGAAGAAGGGGTGTGTCTAGATTAGAGGAGCAGCGTGACATGACTTCAGACTGAGCTGTCTGGTATGAAATAGGAGAAGGAGAGAATATGGCTGAGGAAGGGAAGCAGCAGGGAATGCTGGAGCTTGTAGCTGATGTTTGTGCGGAGAGTTGGAGTTGATTGAGGAATTTTACTGGGGAATTTTAGAAGAAATCAACAGGGGAAGTCTGCTGTACATAGTGGTACATGCAAACAACAAAACGTTCTGCAAAAAATTCTCCACACACAGTTGCATGCATCAGGATCCAGGTTACAATACGGAAAAATGTTTTTTTTTTATTTTCATTTTTAAGCTTTTAAAACATACTAATTATTAGGGGGAGACACTGAGAGCCAGTGTCGGACTGGCCCACCAGAGTACCAGAGGATCCCCCGGTGGGCCCAGGCTCTACCCGGTACTGGACCCCAGAGGTACAGCAGAAGAAAAGGCTACTAGAGTATGTTTTCTAAAAGTTGTTGGAGGGTGGGCCCCCAGCGTAAATTATCTGGTGGGTCCAAGGAACCCCAGTTTAACACTGCTGAGAGCAGACGTGTTCTAGTCACCCATGACAACCAATTACAGCTTGTTTTTTCATTTTCCCACAGCTGTTTTTAAAATTAAGGCTGAGCTCTGAATGGTTGACACATCTGATAAATCTCCCCCTATATACTAGTTATCTCTGTGATCGAACTAACGCAAAGACTAAAGGGAATGGGGCTCATTTACTTACCAGGTCCTGTCGCGATCCCGTGGCGCGATGTCCAACGAGGATTCGGGCCTGCCGCGATTCACTAAGGTCGTGCGCCCGATATCCAGTAGTTGTCGCTGCTGCGCCGAGGTCCGCCGGAGTTCACCTGCTTCTTCTCTGTGCATGTGAGTGCTTGATCTTGCGACTCATTTAGTTTTTTTTATTCCACAGTTTTTCCAAATCCGTCGGGTTGTCCGAAGGCCACGCTCCCCAATTTCTGATGCGTGAAAGCCAGCGCGATTGCGCCAAAATCCCGGCAGAATTCGGTGCGAAACAGAAAAATTCGGGAAACCCGACGAAAGTGCGGCCGCGGAGCCCTTAGTAAATGAGCCCCAATGTGTCATTTGGACTACAAAGCCATAAAAGCAAAGTCCAAAAGAAAATTGGACTGAATTTTTTTTTTGTGCATTACACTGCATTTGGAATTTTTTATCAGTATACAGGACAATAATATTAAACGATGCTGCTAGGAAGAACAATTTGTCCCGCAGATAACAAGCCCTCATACAGCTCTGTAAATGGAAAAAATACAAAGTAATGGCTCTTGAAATGCGGGGCGTAGAAACAGGGATGCAAAAAAAAATTCCAAAAAAAACGCTTAAATGGGTTTAAAGATTTGACTATAAAAATAAAAACACCAAAAAACCCTCCAGGATCTTTTAGAGCCTGTACGACATGCTGTGTGGACATACTCAAAGATGCCTAAAAATACAGCGAAATGGGAAAGAAACAACAACACAACTGTGTGTGAATGAGCTCATCCATATGAAAAGTTCCCAAACTGTTATTCTATCGCTTCTCTTTATAGCGGCCAGATATGAATTCCCGGATGGATGAACTGTAATCCGGCGTCTCTCGCTAATGTATTCAGTGACACTCTTTGTGGGATTACAGGTGGCCGGCTCGCTGTTTGCTACCTGGAGCACAGGGGATACAGGCGGGTTTAATTATACATGCTGCTTAATGAGGCGGCATTAGTACACGGGAGCGGAGAGGTTGGGAACACTGAGGTCTGAGAGCAAATGCTTATCTGTATGGCAATGAATTCATCCTAATGAGTTTCTCATATGAAAGGACTGGCGAATTACTGTTATCTGATCGTTTGAAGAATCCGCTCTAATACCTTCGGAAGACTCTTTTATAGTCTCTGGAGTGACAGAGCCCCCCCCTATGAGATCCTTCGTGAATATATATTCAGCTCTGGATGAGAACGTGCTCATGGCGTATCTGAAGAGTGATGGAAATACAGATTATTCCATGGCATTGTTAGGAATCTAATAACGGATTTGATCTCCGACCTGTGAATCACAAATACAAAATGGTGAAAAAAAAAGAATTGTCTTTATATTATTCTATTCCTTTCTTCAGCTCTGTTGCCTCTGCTGTTGATTTACACTAGCACGGTGGCTTAGTGGTTAAGCATTACATCCTTGCAGCGCTGGAGACTTGGGTTCAAAATCTGCAAAGAGTTTGTATGTTCTCTCCATGTTTATGTGGGTTTCCTCCGGGGGCCTCCGGTTTCCTCCCACACTCCAAAATATACTGGTAGGTTGATCAGATTGTGAGCCCCATTGGGGACAGGGACTGGTTTGGCAAGCTCTATGCAGTGCTGGGTAATCCGTGTGCGCTATATGAATATAGGAATTATTAGTATATATAATTTTTATTACACCAGAAACAATTAGCATTGGTTTTCTCCACATTTTGCCACTAAAGACTATTTCCAAAAAGAAGTGACTTTGGCAGCAGTATTCCTACTGTCAGGTAGAGCCCCTTAAAGGGGTTGGTCACTTTGTGTTAATTTTTTATTATAAAATCCAATAAGTGTTCCAAAAGAGGAAAAGGAGAAAAAAAATCTCCCTTTCTAGCGCAATCTGCCACGTAGCGCAAGGTTACCCTTATAGTAAAATGAAAACGTTAGAGGATAAGTAGGTACAATAACCTTTTTTGGTTGTGCTGCAATTCAGGCACAACTCTGGTAAGGGTATAGGTGTGAATAGACTGTTGGAGTGTTGCAGCCTAGACCTTGGATATATCAGCATATCCCAGGCATTTAGCAAATAACTAGTGCTGGGAATATACCATGAGGCAATGGTGTGAAAGGAAACGCAAAGCAAAACATTGGCGTTCCACGGAGAGCCACTCAAATTCTGGGTAACATGAACTCCATTTATTTGGAGATTTGAGCAAATAACAACGCATTTCGCACCTCTGCTGCGGGTGCTTCATCAGGTCTAAAACAGTTGAAAAAGCTGCACACAACTTCTGTGATGTAGCAGTGACAGCCTCTGTAACAGGGAAAGGAGATCCCTGCGAAGGTAGCTCACAGGACGCTGTAGAGGAATGAGTGCTCATTGATGTCTGTGGTCCCAGGACCCTCCATCTCCTGCCATTTTATGGAATGGAGAAGCACGCTTCTGCGCGTGATGACAGTTCTGAACTAGGGTTGTGGCTAATGATTCCATGAAAATGGTGCTGAACCACTAACCAAATATCTATTGGTAAGTGGCTTAATATAATGAGCCTCATATATGTAATAAAATACTAACATAAAGAGGCCAACCCCTTTAAATAATAACTAAACCATTGATGAGAATGTTTTCCTATCTCAGACACGAATACAGCATAAGATAATAGTTAACATTGCTATGAATTTTATTAAGAAAAATCTTCTTTGCCCCATGTTTTGCTTCTTTCTTCTCCAGTCGTGAGCATTGTATCTGAAAAGCTTTCTGAACACAGCAGATTGAATTGAAAAGTTTTGTTATTAGAAACCAGCTTATCCTTACCTATCAGTTGTCAGTGTCCTGCTAAAGGCAGGAAAAAAAATGAATGCACTAGATTTATCACAGTGATTGATGCAGACATAAGAGTAACCAGAAAAGACCCAGCTAGTATAGAGCCAGGCTAAACTGAGGAGGATAGCAAAGAAACTGCTGGATATAGGTAACAAAGATAATAGGCTAAGTTGTTCTACATCCCAAGAACTATTGGATTGTGAAAAAAATGTCCTTTAATAAGGAAAATATGTGAAATATATGGTAAAAATATGATTACATTTTAGTAGTAAGCTGCAATAGGATTATGCTACATATAATATATACCCTTGATTTTAGTGCACTTTTAGTGACATATTATTGCCAATAATATTATTTAGCAATTATAAACCAATAAGCGACAAAACAAAATATAGGTCCAGCCTTTACGTGTACATGTTATTTGCATAGCTAAGGAGATTGACTGCTTCCCTGTAGGGACCTTGAATACATTGAAACAATTTATTCATTTCCCAGCTGATTTCCTACATCATGTGTTATTTACTCTCATTTGTGGTCACATTTTCTGCGCAATTGACTCTAAAACTACTATATATAGAGAAGAGTCGAGGACGTGAAACCTTGTCCTTTGACAGTCCATGTTTCTTCATTCTATAATATAGATAATTGGCATCAAGCAAACGAATAATGTGACAACATTATATTTCTTAGATACCTAGTAATAAAAAATCCATAAATTTAGAGAGGTCAACGCATCAGTCACGTACATGAATCTTGTATGGCAGGACACAGAGTCCTTACTGCTCTTTATTATGGCCAAGTAAGGAAATAATAAAGGGGCTATAGGGGGCTTCCATAAAGCATCATATCCTATGTACATAATGTACAGGCTGTATATGTCACACCTAAGGTCAAGGCCACACAGGGTATAACCACTGCAAGTTAAATGGGACCATGCACGGAGGCCGGAAGAAGCGCGAACTGCGCGAAACGGCCATTGCCTTTTTGTAAGCATCATCCCCCACTTTGACTGCTTCCCTGTAGGGACCTTGAATACATTGAAACAATTTATTCATTTCCCAGCTGATTTCCTACATCATGTGTTATTTACTCTCATTTGTGGTCACATTTTCTGCGCAATTGACTCTAAAACTACTATATATAGAGAAGAGTCGAGGACGTGAAACCTTGTCCTTTGACAGTCCATGTTTCTTCATTCTATAATATAGATAATTGGCATCAAGCAAACGAATAATGTGACAACATTATATTTCTTAGATACCTAGTAATAAAAAATCCATACATTTAGAGAGGTCAACGCATCAGTCACGTACATGAATCTTGTATGGCCGGACACAGAGTCCTTACTGCTCTTTATTATGGCCAAGTAAGGAAATAATAAAGGGGCTATAGGGGGCTTCCATAAAGCATCATATCCTATGTACATAATGTACAGGCTGTATATGTCACACCTAAGGTCAAGGCCACACAGGGTATAACCACTGCAAGTTAAATGGGACCATGCACGGAGGCCGGAAGAAGCGCGAACTGCGCGAAACAGCCATTGCCTTTTTGTAAGCATCATCCCCCACTCCCTCCCTTGCTTGTTCTACTTCTTGTGAGTATCATTCTTTCGATAATAAAGAAGAAGAATTTTTGCAACAGGACGTTGGTGAGTGCCGTCCTCTCCATAAAAACTCTTGACTTTTTCCATGTCGATGTAATACTGTTTGGATTTTGAGCACCACCACTCACTAGAACGCACAACACCCGTTTAGATTCCATTTCTTACGCATGTGCCATATGTATATACTAGTTCAGATCTGCGGTTGGTAGTGCCGTGAGCACCTACCTGTTTTTTTTTGTGGTATAGACAGTAGGTTCTCTCACAAATCCCATCTATCTGCTTGGATAAAAACCTATAGCATTTTTATCATTGCTGCAGAATTAGGGTATTGAATTTCCAACCTGCAGCAAAATTGTGGCTTATAGCAGCGTCCCTAGAATTAAGTTTTAATTTTTTCCTTTGTGCCTACATGTATCTTTAATTACATTTCACTGAATGGGACTAGGGAATTAATGGTTTTGGAACAAACAAAATTACAATTTTGTTATTACATTTAGGTTTGTTTGTCCGGATTTTCTGTCTGGTGTTTATATCTACGTGTTTTAAAACAAAAAGTGATATCCAGGTCATGCAAGAGTTAATGGATTGTGGTCCAACAGTTGTCATCATTTGCCATCTGGGGGAGATGATGGTGAAGAATGTTAATGATTCTTCAGTTAATTCTGTAATAAATAGAGGCTGGAATTAATGCGGAGACAATAACAAGTCAGATCGGGAAATGCTAAATAACATTAGCTCTTCCCCCGGTGAGAGAACAGAGAGAGATAAATGAGGTAATGAGTGTTGACTATCACAACTCAATGGACTTCTCTATTATTTACCTTCTGTGGCTGCAGAATTGTACAATAGATCACATTTCGTCTGGAAATAAGGAAAGATTTCGCACTATGGGGTCTTCTTGCCCCCCCGCCACTTACTGGTGTATTCCTATACAACATTGTAGATTTATGGGGGTCAGAATGTTAAAACAATAACAGATCAGTGGAATGAAGATTGTGGAATGAAGATCAGTTAAGTGAGTTAAGTAACTTGCCTCAGACAGCAGATTACTGACCCAATGGCCCCTACCATCTAAACTTAATCATTTGCATGTAAAAAAAAGTGGGACACTGTATATAGTCTTATTAATTAAGTTCTAGAAATTTGCATTTACTCAGGGGGTACTACTGTATATAATAAGGTACTATATTATAATGTCTTCTGATTCTATAGTACAAAGTATTATGTATTATCATTTATTATGGTACAACAGTATATTGTTTGATATATGTTGGGGTACAACATGATTAGTTCTTAAGTTTATATATTATTTAGGTGCACAGTGTGGGATATAGATGTTTTTACTTAGGGTATTCTAGACAATAAGGAACTATATTAAAATTTATTCTGGGTATATAGTAAAATGTATTATCATTTATTATTGTATCACAGTATATTGTTTGTTATATTCTGGGGCACAACATGATCAGTTCTTAGGTTTATATATTATTTAGGTGCACAGTGTGTGAGATAGTTGTTTTTACTGAGGGGGATACTGTAGAATAAAGTACTATATTATAATTTATTATGGTATCACAATATATTATTTGATATATGCTGGGACACAGCACAATCAGTTATTAGGTTTATATATTATTTAGGTCCACAGTGTGGGATATACTTGTTTTTACTCAGGGGATACTATACAATAAGGTACTATATTATAATTTATTCTGGATATGTATAAATACAATGTATTATTATTAGAGATGAGCGAACACACTCGTCTGGATATGTATAAATACAATGTATTATTATTAGAGATGAGCAAACACACACGTCCGAGCTTGATGCTCGTTCGAGCATTAGTGTACTCGAAACTGCTCGTTGCTCGGATGAATCTTTTGCCAGCTCGAGAAAATGGCATCTCCCGCCGTTTTGATTTTTGGCGGACAGAAATAGAGCCAATCACAAGCCAGGAGAATCTGCACTCCACCCAGCATGACGTGGTACCCTTACACGTCGATAGCAGTGGTTGGCTGGCCAGGAGAGTTGGAGTTGATTGAGGAATTTTACTGGGGAATTTTAGAAGAATCAACAGGGGAAGTCTGCGTACATAGTGGTACATGCGAAACACCAAAACGTTCTGCAAAAATTCTCCACACACAGTTCGATGCATCAGGATCCAGGATTACAATACGGAAAAAATGTTTTTTTTTTTATTTTATTTTTAAGCTTTTAAAACTACTAATATTAGGGGGAGACATGAGAGCCAGTGTCGGACTGGCCCACAGAGTACAGAGGTCCCCGGTGGGCCCCAGGCCTACCCGGTGACTGGACCCCAGAGTACAGCAAGCCAGAAGCGTACTAGAGTATGTTTCTAAAAGTGTTGGAGGGGGGCACCCAGTGTAAATTATCTGGTGGGTCCAAGGAACCCCAGTTAACACTGCTGAGAGCAGACGTTTTCTCTGTCACCCATGACAACCATTAAAGCTTGTTTTCATTTTCCCACAGCTGTTTTTAAAGATAAGGCTGAGCTTGAATGGTTGACACATCTGATAAATCTCCCCCTAATACTAGTATCTCTGTGACGAAAACAAGTAAAGACTAAAGGGTGAAAGTTGGACGGTGGGATGCTCACTATGGGACAGGTCTTGCTCAGCGGGCATCGATGGCCAGCGCGAGGATTTCAAAGAGGGAGTTTGTCGATTCACTAAGGTCTGTGCGGCCCGATATCCAGTAGTTGTCGCTGCTGCGCCGAGGTCCGCCGGAGTTCACCTGCTTCTTCTCTGTGCATGTGAGTGCTTGATCTTGCGACTCATTTAGTTTTTTTATTCCACAGTTTTTCCAAATCCGTCGGGTTGTCGAAGGCCACAATCCCAATTCTGATGCGTGAAAGCCAGCGCGGATTGGCGCCAAAATACCGCGGAATTCTGGGCGAAACAGAAATAAATTCGGGAAACCCGACGAAAGTGCGGCGCGGAGCCCTTTAGTAAATGAGCCCCAATGTTCATTTGGACTACAAAGCCATAAAAGCAAAGTCCAAAAGAAATTGGACTGAATTTTTTTTTTGTGCATTACAGTGCATTTGGAATTTTTATCAGTATAAAGGACCAATATATAAAACGAATGCTGCTAGGGAAGAACAATTTGTCCCGCAGATAACAAGCCCTCATTACAGCTCCTGTAAATGGAAAAAAATACAAAGTAATGGCTCTTGAAATGCGGGGCGTAAGAAACAGGGATGCAAAAAAAAATTCCAAAAAAAAAACGCCTTTGTAAAGGGGTTTAAAGATTTGACTATAAAAATAAAACACCAACAAAACCCTCCAGGATCTTTAGGAGGACTGTGCGACTGCTGTGTGGACATACTCAAAGCTGCCTAAAAATACAGCGAAATGGGAAAGAAACAACAACACAAACTGTGTGGTGAATGAGCTCATCCATATGAAAAGTTCCCAAACTGTTATTCTATCGCTTCTCTTTATGCGCGAGAGATATGAATTCCCGGATGGATGATGAACTGTAATCCGGCGTCTCTCGCTAAGTATTTCAAGTGACACCTTGTGGGTATATACAGGTGGCGGCTACGCTGTTTGCTACCTGGAGCACGGGATACAGGCGGGTTTAATTATACATGCTGCTGAATGAGGCGGCATTAGTACACGGGAGCGGAGAGGTTGGGAACACTGAGGTCTGAGAGCAAATGCTTATCTGATATGGCAATGAATTCATACTAATGAGTTTTCATATGAAAGGACTGGCGAATATACTCGTTATATCTGATCGTTGAAGAATCCGCTCTAATACCTTCGGAAGACTCTTTTAATAGTCTTCTGAGTGACAGAGCCCCCCCCTATGAGATCCTTCGTGA
The DNA here is from genome assembly GCA_019512145.1 of Engystomops pustulosus. Taxonomy (NCBI): domain Eukaryota; kingdom Metazoa; phylum Chordata; class Amphibia; order Anura; family Leptodactylidae; genus Engystomops; species Engystomops pustulosus. The sequence goes on along the minus strand of CM033647.1, from coordinate 14,400,545 downwards.
ATATTTCAGCTTGGATGAGAACGTGCTCTTGGCGTTCCGAAGGTGATGGAAATACAGATTATTCCATGGCACTTGTTAGGAATCTATAACGGATTTGATCTCTACGACCTGTGAATCACAAATTACAAAAGATTGATGAAAAAAAAAAAGATTGTCTTTATATTATTCTATTCCATTATTCACTCTGTTGCCTCTGCGGTTTGATTACACTAGCACGGTGGCTTAGTGGTTAAGCATTACATCCTTGCAGCGCTGGGACTGGGTTCAAAAATCTGCAAAGAGTTTGTATGTCTCGTATGTTATGTGGGTTTCCTCCGGGGGCCTCCGGTTTCCTCCCCACACTCCACAAAATATATGGTAGGTTGATCAGATTTGTGAGCCCCATTGGGGAGAGGGGACTAATTTGGCAAGCTCTGTGCAGTGCTGGGTAATCCGTGTGCGCTATATGAATATAGGAATTATTAGTATATAAATTTTTATTACACCAGAAAACAATTAGCATTGGTTTTCTCCACATTTTGCCACTAAAGATATTTCCAAAAAGAAGTAGACGTGACTTGGCAGCAGTATTCCTACTGTCAGGTGAGGCCCTAAAGGGGTTGGTCACTTTGTGTGTAATTTTTTTTATAAAATCCAATAAGTGTTCCAAAAAGAGGAAAAGGAGAAAAAAAAATCTCCTTTCTAGCGCAATCTGCCACGTAGCGCAAGGTTACCCCTTATAGTAAATGAAAACGTTAGAGGAGAAGTAGGTACAATAACCTTTTTTGGTTGTGCTGGAATTCAGGCACAACTCTGGTAAGGGTATAGGTGTGAATAGACTGTTGGAGGGTTAGCAAGCCTAGACCTTGGATGTATCAGCATATTCCAGGCATTTAGCAAATAAATAGTTGTGGGAATATACCATGAGGCAATGGTGTGAAAGGAAACGCAAAGCAAAAACATTGGCGTTCCACGGAGAGCCACTCAAATTCTGGGTGGTAACATGAAAACTCATTTATTTGGAGAGATTGGAGCAAATAACAAACGCATTTCGAACCTCTGCTCGGGTGTGCTTCATCAGGTCTAAAACAGTTGAAAAAGTTGCACACAAAATTCTGTGATGTAGCAGTGACAGCCCTCTGTAACAGGAAAGGAGATCCCTGCGAAGGTGATCACAGGACGCTGTAGAGGAATGGTGAGCTATTGATGTCGTGGTCCCAGGACCCTCCATCTCTGCCATTTATGGAAGGAGAAGGACGCTTTGCCGTGATGACAGTTTGAACTAGGGTTGTGGCTAATGATTCCATGAAAATGGTGCTTGAACACACTAACCAAATATCTATTGGTAAGTGGCTTAATATAATGAGCCTCATATGTAAGTAAAAATACTAACATTAAAGAGGCCAACCCCTTTATAATAATAACAAACCATATGATGAGAATGTTTTCCTATCTCCAGACCCGAATTACAGCATAAGATAATAGGTAACATGCTATGAATTTTATTAAGAAAAATCTTCTTTGCCCCTAATGTTTGCTTTTCTTCTCCAGTCGTGAGCATTGATCTGAAAAGCTTCTGAAACACAGCAGATTGAATTGGAAAGTTTTGTTTTAAAAACCAGCTTCTCCTTATCTATCAGTGTCAGTGTCTGCTAAAGGCAGGGAAAAAATTAAATGTACTAGATTTATCACAGTGATGGATGCAGACCTAGAGGAACCAGAAAAAAGACCCAGCTAGTATAGAGCCAGGCTAAACTGAGGAGGGATAGCAAGAAACTGCTGGAAGTAGGTAACAAGATAATAGGCTAAGTTGTCTACATCCCAAGAACTATTGGATTGTGAAAAAAATGTCCTTTAATAAGGAAAAATATGTGAAATATATGGTTAAAAAATTGATTACATTTTAGTAATAAGCTGCAATAGGATTATGCTACATAGAACATAACCTTAATTTTTAGTGCACTTTTAGTGACATTTTATTGCCAATAATATTATTCAGCAATTGTAAACCAGTTAGCAACAAAACAAAATGTAGGTCCAGCCCTTACATGTACATGTTATTTGCATAGCTAAGGAGTTTGACTGCTTCCTGTAGGGACCTTGAATACATTGAAACAATTTATTTCATTTCCCAGCTGATTTCCTACATCATTGTTATTTACTCTCATTGTGGTCACATTTTCTGCGCAATTGACTCTTAAAATACTATATATAGAGAAAGAGTCGAGGACGTGAAATGTCCTTTGACAGTCCATGTTTCTTCATTCTATAATATAGATATAATGGCATCAAGCAAACCAATAAGTGCTTGAACATTATATTTCTTAGATACCTAGTAATAAAAAATCCATACATTTAGAGAGGTCAAAGCATCAGTCAAGTACATGAATCTTGTATGGCCGGGACACAGAGTCCTTACTTCTCTTTATTATGGCCAAGTAAGGAAATAATAAAGGGCTATAGGGGGCTTCCATAAAGCATCATATCCTGGTAATAATGTACAGGCTGTAATATGTCACACCTTAAGGTCAAGGCACACACAGGGTTATAACCACTGCAATGTTAAATGGGACCATGCACGAGGCCGAAGAAGCCGGCGAAAATGCGGCGAAACAGCCATTGCCTTTTTGTAGATCATCCCCCACTCCCTCCCTGCTTGTTCTACTTCTTGTGAGTATCATCTTTCGATAATAAAGAAGAAGAATTTTGTCAACAGGACGTTGGTGAGTGCCGTCCTCTCCATAAAAAACTCTTGACTTTTTCCATGTCGATGTAATACTGTTTGGATTTTGAGCACAACCACTCACTAGGAACGCACAACACCCGTTTGATTCCATTTCTTACGCATGTGCATATGTATATACTAGTTTCAGATCTGCGGTTGGTAGTGCCGTGATCACCTACCTGTTTTTTTTTGTGGTATGAGACAGTAGGTTCTCTCACAAATCCCATCTACTGCTTGGATAAAAACCTATAGCATTTTTATTCATTGCTTGCAGAATTAGGGTATGAATTTCAACAACCTGCAGCAAAATTGTGGCTTTATAGCAGGTCCCTAGAATAAGTTTTAATTTTTGCCTTGTGTGTACATGTATCTTAATACATTTCACTGAATGGGACTAGGGAATTAATGGTTTTGGAACAAACACAAAATGACAAGTTTGTTATACATTTAGGTTTGTTTGTCGCGGATTTCTGTCTGGTGTTTCTATCTACGTGTAAGTGAGAGAAAAGTCAAGCCCATATCCAGGTCATGAGAAGAGTTAATGGATTGTGGTCCAACAGTTGTCATCATTTGCCATCTGGGGGAGATGATGGTGAAGAATGTTAATGCATTCTTCAGTTAATTCTGTAATAAATAGAGGCTGGATGAATTAATGCGGAGCAATACAAGTCAGATCGGGAAATGCTAATAACATTAGCTCTTCCCCGGTTGAGAGACAGAGAGATAGATAGGTAAGTGAGTGGTGACTATCAAACTCAATGGATCTTCTTATTATTTACACTCGTGCTGCGCAGAATTGTACAATAGATCACATTTTGTCTGGAAACAAGGAAAGATGACTTGTAGAATGCTTTTTCTGTGTCTGGGGACCTTTTCGCACTATGGGGTCTTCTTCGCCCCCCCCCCCACCCCCCCCCCCCCCCACCCCCCCCGCCACTTACTGGTGTATTCCTCTATACAACTGGTTGGTAGATTTGTATGGGGTCAGATAGTTAAGGCAAAAAACAGATCAGTGGAATGAAGATTGTGGAATGAAGATCACGGTTAAGTGCGTTAAGTAACTTGCCTCAGCGGCAGATTGCTGACCCAATGGCCCCTACCATCTAACTTGATCATTTGCACTGTAAAAAAAATGGGACACTGTATATAGTCTTATTAATTAAGTTCTAGAAAATTTGCATTTATAGGGGGGTACTACTGTATTATAATTAAGGTACTATATTATAATGTATTCTGATTCTATAGTACACAAAGTATATGTATTATGCATTTATTATGGTACAACAGTATATTGTTTGATATATTGGGGTACAAATGATTAGTTCTTAAGTTTATATATATTAGGTGCACAGTGTGGGATATAGATGTTTTTAATCAGGGTATTTATGAGACAATAAGGGAACTATATTAAAATTTATTCTGGTATATAGTAAAATGTATTATCATTTGATTATTGTATCCACAGTATATTGTTTGATATATGCTGGCGGAAAACATGATCAGTATTTAGGTTTATATATTATTTAGGTGCACAGTGTTGTGAGATAGTTGTTTTTAATGAGGGGGATTACTGTTAGATAAAAGTACTTATATTATAATTTATTATGGTATCACAATATATTATTTGATATATGCTGGGAGCACAGCACAATCAGTTATTAGGTTATATATATTTAGCGGTCAACGAAGTGGGAGGCGCATTATACATTGTTTTACGGTCAGGGCCCATACCTAGACAATAACCCCCCGTAAACCTACTTATTAATTTATTAGAGAGATGAGCCGTAACACACTCGGCTCGCCTACACCTTCTGATGGAAAGGTGTAGCTAAAACATACAACAATGTATTACGTATGAGATATTCTTCAATGATGTGCAGCCAAAGAGAAAAGAAAACAAGTGTCACGTGAGAATGATGAGTAGTGTATGAGCATTAGTGCTTAATCGCAAAACTGCTCGTTGATAGCATGAATCTCATTTGCCAGCCCGAGAAAAGGCCATCTCCCGCTGTTGGCATTTTTCCGGCGAGCCACGAAACAGAGCCAAATCACCAAGCCCCAGTTTTCTTTTTTCTGGGCACTTCGCAAAGCAACCGATGACGTCCCTCCCGGTACACTTAAAGTACCTCCCCCCCGTTTCCAGCGATTATGCCAGTGGTTGGAGACCCCACGATCAGCCCTTTCCTCCCGGCCCATTTCTTCCCTATTGAGGCACCTCACCCCCACCCTTTTCCCCCACGACATTTTCCCATCCACTTCCCATTTCTTGACGTGGATTCTCAAATGGAGATAGACTACAACCTCTTTCGCACCCAGTCGAGTTTTTGGAACGCGTTTCAGTCCTCTATGTCTGACCTGAACGATGCCTACTTCCCGTTCTTGGATAGGGCCCCGAACTCCCTCTTCTTTTCGAGAGCATGGCCTATCTGATCGTGTCAGCCGAGATAGTGTCTCCCCTAGTTTGTCGTGTTCTATTCTAGAATAGTGTGAGGCAGTGGGTCCGTGCAGTTGATCCTACCAATGCCCGAAGCCAAAGCCCTTGTCCCTAGCCCGGAGTTGCTAGAACTATGGTTTTAATTTTCCTTGGGTGCTGCTAGACTGGGCGTTGATGGCAACTAGTAGCCCTGCAGCGACTTTAACCCCTCCTCCTTTTTGGAGTACACTATTGTGACGAAACTTAACAGACCAGTTGTCTTCACACCAACGATAAATCCAGGTGTGGGCTGTTCCAGTGCTAGGTTATGACACTACGGCATACAAGAAACCCAACGGGCTTTTTATCCCAGGGGCTACAAGTTTCCCACGCCATGATACAATATATTTTTCTCGGTGATTTGAAGCGTTCTCCACCCCCTTTCCCCCCGTCCCGTACGGCCATGCGCGATTTCCGTCCCCTAGCGCACTACGAGTGCTGTCCGCAGCCCCTAGTACCATATCTGTGAAGACATTTCCGCAGGTGAGACCCTTTTCCCCCCCTTTCCCCTTGCGAGTTTTTTTTACTTTTTTTTTTTCCACGTTCATTATTATAGCCCTCGTAGTCGCACACTACATATACCCTATCCTCAAAACACTATAACCCGTGGACCCCACATCCCCTTCTATCTAGGAGGTATGTATAGACTCCTGATTACGGCACAGTCCCTGACGCCTTTTTTCGTTTTTTTTTTGGTATAAACTAAGCAGTTGTCCATCCGCTCATGTGCCACAGCACCCCCCAAATCCCCTGTATGTGTGCTTGCACTCAGGTGCCTCCTTTTCTAGCGGTTTTACCTGCAAAACTTCCCTCTTTCCCCCCACACCGCCATGCAATCATACATCATCTTCTGTTGGATCGTACTTCCCCCTGTGTAATTTTTTCTGCCCTAGTATATAAAAAAAACCACTACAACCACCCTTAAAACACCAAAAAACCATTTTTACCAGTTAGTACACTTTAATTTTTTTGAAAATTGTTTAACCCGTCTGAGGGGACCTTCTAGGGTTCCCTTTAGAGGTATCCCGTCCCCCTCCCACAGTTTCCTTCGTCGACCGTGGGCGTCCCAATTATCTGTTCTCATATGTCTTCTGTAAATTAGCGTCACCATGCCAAGGCGCGCCCGTTTCCTCGTACCACAGTCCCTTTTCCTGGTCCTTTCTCTGGGCGGTGTTTCTGTGTTCGAGTACACCATCTCTTCCTAGCACAACTTGCATTGTTTACGTTTTCTCTACTCCCCTCCCCTCCCCCCTGTATCCCGTTTTCCGATGCCGCAGGACAGAACTGTCCCCTCCGACCCTCTCCCCTGGGATTACCGCCTTCCCCGCAGAGCCTACACCTACCTCCTAGGTTGCTTCATGACGGCTCACAGTGGACTGGCCGACTCCGTGGCTTTCCGCTAGAGCACACCTCGTCTTTGTCAGGCCTTTTCACGGAATCACTTGGCAAATCACCGATCGCCACTGTCTTTGTGGATTTTTGCGTTTGACAATGCTTCTGCCATTTTTATTCCACCCATTTGCAGTTCTTCCAAGTATATTTTTTAGCATGTCCTACTCAATGCCTGCTCACTCTTGATATCAGCAATCTACTACAGCTTTCCCTCCACCTCAGCTCTTCCCCCAGTTCTGCCTTTTTTTCCCATTCCCCTTCCCTTGGAACTAATTGGAGCATTTGAATTATTCCAGTTTGACAACCCTATTTACTCTGATTTCCCGGCAACTATGTTTTCTTTTGTTTTAGGACTCATCTCCTTACCTCTAGCGACTCCCCCCAGTTACACACTACACTACAGGGTCTTGGTCGACTGACTTCCCATAAGGCAGGCATCTGTGATTTGCTCCTCCGGTATTCCCCCTTTCCAGATCCTCCCTTAGGCCATTAAGGCTGTCGTTTTGTTTTCAACAACTTTTCCTTTCGGCTGCGTCGAGTGATTTTACCCTTCCTTCTTCAGGAGTTTAGTTGAGTGTATATCGATGAGGACATTATGCTGAAGATAGGCGCGAAGAATTCTGTTGTGGATAAGATGGTGACTTTTTGAATCCGATTTTTTTGAATGTACTGCCCTGTTTGGACGACCTTTACGGTTGTCAGCACATAGTAGGTCTGCTTTGCAGTTGTTGTTTATGGAAGCATAGAGTCTTAGGTATTTCCCCCAGCTGCGTGATGGGGGTTGAGCAGACCTGATTGTTTTCCAGACTAGTCTAATAGATAGAGTTTGCTCCAGTGCTACTGAATTCTCGCAGTGAATTTCATTTAGAACCAAGCGGCGTTTTTTTAGTAGGCCGGTTTCTTTTTCGTTTCTCTTTTACTTCTACTTCCACCTCCCGCCTCTTCCGTGCAAAAAGTGCTGTCTCGCAGACGGACGCGAGACAGTCCACGTACTTTTCCCTTCATTTTATCCTTTTTTTTTCGTGGCAAATTTTGAGAACAGGCATTGGATCCTTAATGAGAGAAATTAGTTAGAGGGTTAAGGTTTTTTGGGGCAAGACGGAGATGGCCTTCGTGCAAGAGCTGGATGCCTGCATCACTTGCCAAATGGTTCACGTAGTGAAGTCTTCCCGTGGCGATCTGGGATAGATTTTCTTGGAACCCAAGTATCGCATCTCGGGTTTCTTATGAAACACCGGAGTTCTTCTCCTATGGGATTTTTCCCCGAAGGACTGTGCCTAGTGTGCAACCGTGCCAAACCATGGATCAGCCGCGGGTTCTACCTTTACTAGCTTAACTACAACAGTATGCAAGAGGCAATATGAACGCCCCTAAACACCCCCAATCAATGGAACCAAGGCGCCAGGATTCAAACTCCGGGCGGCAACACCCTGCTCCTTTTCCCTGTGTCTTATTTGGCGCCTCTGCCAGTCAGCCCCCTGCCCAGGACCCCGGCCCAAACACCTCCCTTGCGAAAACTACACCTTCGCCTCCACGATCCTCCACAGCATCCATCAATGTCTCCATGCGCAGCGTCCAGCTCTCTATACCCCAGACTCTGGAGCGCAAGAGGAAATACTACACAAAAACAATGGACCTTATTGTCACGGCAGGGATTAAGCTCAAGAAATTATTTTATAAAACTGCCTTGACCCATATCCGGACAAGTGAAAAAATAAAAATAAAACATCACTTTTATTAGAGATTCTTAAAAGAGGTTGCACTATATTGCAAACTGTTGTGGCATATACCAATAGATGCACAGGACAAACAGTGGATTAAAAGCACAGTGTGAACTGGGTCATGGGCAGTTGCAGATAGTTAGTGCTACAAAGTGCGAGATAGCGGACACAAGAGGAAATACAGTGCAACACACCCACACGCCCAAGCCCTCAACGTCCACATCGCCAAATTACTTAGCCTGGAGATGCTGCCCTATAGGCTGGTAGAGACCGAAGCCTTTCGCAACCTCATGGCACCTCATAGCGGGCACCGACCCTCGGTAGTCGGTCCCGCCGCCTTCACACTACTTTTCCAGATGTGCTATCCCAGCCCTTCACCACAGTGGTTCAGACAACATTCATCCGTGCCCTGGGAACAACGCCATTTCGATCAAGGTCCACCTGACCCGGGAACGTTGAACGAGTGCTGCGGGCAGGGCCACAATATCAAGATGGCATATGGGTGTGTAATTGGGGGAGGAGGGGCGTTGGAAATGTGCGGGAAACCAACTGCGGGAAACTGGGGAGGAGTAGGTAAGAGAATGAAGGAATAAAGGAGGATGGGACTTGCAGGAGCCAATAACCGAGTAAATGGGATAAAAGGGCCGACTAGAATGCGACCTCTGAATGCCACCGAACCGCCTCATCCGCATCCAGAAAAGAAAGAGAGAAACGGAAGAAGAAAGTTTTCTATGTCCTTATCCTACTGGGGACTGTTACCCTCCATCATATAAGGAGTACGTCAGGCTTCTTTTCTTCAATAATTTTAAGCAATTTCTATTCCATTTCCGTAGTGATTATGGTAATTTTTGCATAGCTCTTTTGGTCACCTATTTCTATGTATCCCCACGACCCGCACTGTTCCCTCCTCTCTTTTCCATCTAACTTTGCCGCAGTTTTTTGATCCAGGTGGATACACTAAAAGGGATGCAACACTTTGTAGACTTTACAGTTCATTCATTAGTATCCCAGAAAATGATAATTACATAAAAAGATTCTAAATTGCGGAGAATTGAAATCCCCTTTAAATAGAATGATTGGATATCCGTGTTCTGTAGTGTGAAGTATATTCCGGGCCCCTAATGAGTTGTAATCATTTCCGTGCTCCTCCTGTCGGCAGAGATGTGATTGCAGGATTAGTCTTCATACGGCACATTCAGCAGAGGGTGAGAGTCTAGATAAGGGTTGGACAGGCATTATAATTATCATAATGACTTGTTTCTCCCGTTTTCATTGACATTTGCATGTGACATTCAATAGACGCGTTATAACCTCGCTGCCTGACCCTCCATGAAGTGACAAGGCTGAATGGATGGATATGACAACAATTAAAGACTACACGGTCCAGTACCAAAAATGATAATGAAAAAAATATATATATATAAAAAATGACAATGTATATTAAACTATAAGATGCAACAGACCTTAAAATATATATAAACGTATTGCTCATCTGCGACCATTGTTTTCTCCAATATGAATCAAGTGTTTAAGATTTTTTTTTGTTATGATTTAATCTGCAGGCTGCAGGATACTAGGTAATTTACCAATATATAATATATACAGACAGTCCCGGGTTACGTACAAGATAGGGTCCGGAGGTTTGTTCTTAAGTTGAATTTGTATGTAAGTCGAAACTGTATATTTAATAATTGTAGATCCAGACAAAAAAAAATTTGGCCCCAGTGACAATTGGAGTTTAAACATTTTTTGATGTAATGGGACCAAGGATTATCAATACAGCTTCATTACAGACACCTTACAGCTGATCATTGCAGTCTGGGACTATAGCAACATCCAGAGAGCTTCACCAGAGGTCAGAGGGGTCTGTCTGTAACTATGGGTTGTCTGTAAGTCGGGTGTCCTTAAGAAGGGGACCGCCTGTATAATAATTAAAATTATGGCAGGTCAGTTTTTTTTCACTGATGAGTCTGAGAAACCAAATGTGATATTTTCAAACAATAAATCTTTATTTATCTGGTGCCATCAAATTCCGTAGCGCTTAACATTTATGGGTAACATAGAAATAGAATAAGACATTATAGTCATGTGAAACAATAGGAGTGAGCACAAAGCAATGTTAAACCTTCCGTTTTTGCGGACCCAGTGGAGACAAAAAGCAATGGATGCGTATCGAAATTTTTTTACCAATAAGTGAAACCACTCTAAAGTGAAGCCTAAAGTTTTTTTTGCAGCTGAAGAGTTAAAAAGGAAGCAACGTGAAGACAAAACGCAACGGATGCACAACAGATGCGCAATAAACATGCCACTGGGAAACCACGCTTAAAGAGGTGTCCATGGATTCTGGGACTAGGGATTACAGGACTAAGGGTCCACGGATCGCATTTCCATCAGACTGTCATGGTATTCGGGATTAGCGCCGCTGGGACAGGTATTTAGCAGGGGATTGTGTAGCACGTGATCAAATTAAGGCTCAGCTGCGTTGGCTTTCATGCAACAGAAATCGGGGGGCGACAGTTGGATGATCCGACGGATTCGGACTGAGCGCGGGATTTAACTTTCAAATTGTGTCGCAACATCAAGCACTTACATGCACCAGGAAGAAGAAGGTGAACTCCGTCAGACCGCAGGGAAACGACACATGCAGGATATCGGGCGCACAATCTTAGTGAATCGCAGCACAGTGCATTATACACGGACAATGCACTTTACGGAACTCCTCTGGACGGCCTCATTGACCCACATTTGTCAAAAACAGTGCAAACTGCACTAGGTACAATTTACTGTCTAGTGTGCAGGGGGCGCCAGATACATGAATTGTGGGGCATGTTCTTCATGAAGCTGGTGCCCCTGCACTGCCCCCACAGAGTGCACCAACTCTTTTGGCATCTAAAAAACATCAACAAATAGTTCTTTGAATAACTCCTTCCCCATGCAGAACACCCGCCTTCTGTGTATTCGGGACACGTTTGTTTATGTGGTTAATGGATATTATAGACAGTAAAAATGTCTAAAATGAGGGCAGTAATGACATTAATTTCGCCTGAAATATCTGCAATAAGTAGTTATATTATCGACCAACCGGTTCACGGCTTCTGTCTACCAATATTGATTTTGTAATTGCATAGAGTTAACAAGGCGTCTATTAACCCTTTTTGCCATCCAATAAATGCAGGCAGATCCTCCTCTCCTAATAGCTATGGATGTTTCCAGCCAATAAACATAATGCAGGCTCGTATTAAAGGGATAACACGTTGTACATGTCGTTTTACTCAGGAATGACTTTGCTTATTGAACTGTGATAGGAAGTGATATCCTTTCCCTAAAGGAGCCAATAAAAATGAGTTGTGATTTGTGTGACTGCACATGGATCATTGGCACTATCCAGTCTTACTGATATGAGATGACTGATGATGATGACCACTACTGCTGCTACTGGAGACGGGCACTGATGATGATGATGACCACTACTGCTGCTACTGGAGACGGGCACTGATGATGATGATGACCACTACTGCTGCTACTGGAGACGGGCACTGATGATGATGATGACCACTACTGCTGCTACTGGACACAGCCACTGCTGCTATGAATTTTCACTGTTATTTGCTTTTTTCAGTTTAACCAGAAAATCTGCTGCTGGGCCGCACGACACCAGAACACAGCTACAGGAGTCATAACGGTGAAACACCTGACGTGTCATGTGACCTGACGTCATATCTTGCTTTCCATTAGCATCCAGAGCCCCTCCCCCTCCAACTCGCAGCTAGCAGGAGGGGAAGGAGCGCCGGACACACATGACCTGCTTGTCCCTGCTCCTGCCTGAGCACATTCTGCGAGTAGCAGCAGTGTACATTGAGCGTCAGTGTATACAGTGCTGCTGCTTAGCAGCGCTACACACTGAACACCGGTACCGGGAGCCGCGTCACTGCCGCGGAGCTAGCTGTCAGCGGCGCCGCGGACCTGCTGATAAACTCCAACGGCCCGGTCCTGGTCCGCGGAACGGCGGTTGGGGACCTCTGGACTAGAGGACGGACTTGGAGAGTGAGCCCTAAGGCTAAATCCCCTTTCCAGGTGTCCCTACCTCATTTCCCAGCCTTCCCTAAGTGGTAGGTGATAACTGGTCAATGTTCACTTCTTGCCCCAAAAAACAACACAGAGACAAAGGCTGGACAATACAAACATAGTGGAGTAGCCGACAGATACGGGTCAGAACCAAGAGGACAATGCAGTACAGAATCGACAAAATGGACAGTCAGAATACAGGCAAAGGGTTACGAAATCCAAAATAGGAACTCCAGATAATCTCCAGCAAGCTCCAAATAAGACTTATTATAGCAAGCAGAGGTAAAATAGCAGCTAAGCCTTATATGAGATGTCAGAGTTCTGGTCTAGAAGGTGATTGGACCAGATCTCTGATATCTGTCAGGATTCGGGATGCGTGGATCCACTGGACCACCACGGGAGGTGGTACTAGTCGACACCTGGGACCGGAGTCTAAGTGGCACCTGGTCTTCACCGGAGCCTGCTACAAAGCAGGATGGAAATGCTGCGGCAGGATACCACCAGGTCGTTCCACAGGTGCAACTAGCCTGCGATGGCAGCCAGGTCGAGGTACCTTAGAAGGAGACAGTCTCGGGGTCAGGTCCAGGCACAGGGTCAGGGCAGGCGGCAGAGATGCAACGTCAAGTCTAATCTGGGGTCAGCAATGAGAGGTCCAGGCAGATGGAACGGGAACACAGGCACACAAGAACGCAGGACACGGGAACTCAGGAGCAGGAACACATGGGAGCAGGAACGCAGGATACAAGGGAACACACAGGAAATTTTGAAGCTGCCACTCGCGCCGCGCTGCCGGAGTCATTGCTGGTTCTAGGCAAGGTGAGTGGGTCACCGGGGGCACTTCTTTATGTTACTGCAGTAGTCCGCGCAGCTGCCATATTACCTTACATTGTGGACGTGACTACAAATGTCCTGCTGTCTCTGGAACCGTTGCCTGGTTTTTGGGTTCCTTGATGTTCCTTGAATGCTTCCTGCTGGCCAGTGACTCTTAGATTCTAAATCTATTGATTTTAAGGTCATTGTGATGTCAATTAGTGCACAGCATTTGTTTTAGCACCGTGTCTGCCTGCCCTGAATTCAAACTGCCTTGGACCACCAGCTGCTTCTTCAATGACGCAGTTGTTTTTGCATGGCCAAACAATGTGCCGAACCTGACGCTGGGGCTGAATCAGAGCCCCCTCCTGCTTTGCACCATTCTGATGGCAAGACCCAAACTGGTCCGCAGGACGGGGCATTACGATAATTTGCTTTAGCCTCCTGGAGAGCTAATGGAGTCTGGCCAACTCTGTTCATGTTATTACATTACTGCTTACACTTAATGTTTTATTATGTTATTCTTTCGTGCAACCCGATCTAGCCATTGGTTGGTAAACCCAGATTACCTTGCAGAGAGCTCCTGCTAAAGTTTATAAAGGAATTAATTGCAAGGCTCTGAGGTCCAGTTGGTGTAAGTCAGTCTACAAGTCTGTAGAGGCAGTCAGACTGCAGCTGCTGTCTCCCTTCAGACGGATACCCCTGCGGCCATACCAGCAGCTCTGTCTGCTACACTCTACAGAGTCTGCACCAGATTTCTACCTCAGCAGCCTAAGCTACTATCTGGTCTACAGGAATACAGCTGAGACAGAGGGAACCTTCCACTACATGGCGGCCTCCTCCTCATCTTGTATCCCCTCACTGGCCCTGATATGTGTGGATGAAGCATAGACCAAGCCACCCGTGACACAACTCGCTAGGCCGCACTACAAACCAGGCGCTCAGGTACCAGGGTATCCAGCTGCCCCTACACCAAGGTCAGGTCCCGGTGGGTAGACGTTGCATAAATGAGCCCTCAAAATACATGACTAGAGACCCTCAGACCAGACCCCTCAATACAAATACAGGCTCTCCAGCTATGCAACCATTTTCCGCTATCCTTTGAATGGAGGTTACCGTAAGACAAAATAAATGTATTCATGAAGAGGTTAATTTTGCAGATATAATGTTATTGTCTGTACTGTGTAACGTGGGACACTGAATACATACAATTTATAACATTTTATAGAATGGAAAACACTATGTACCTGTCGTGTAATTATACATTTCCTCAAAGCAACGCACATCCGCCCTGTCCATCTGCAACTGGCATTTTAATGTACAAATGGAAAGAAATGAAAGCTTTTACCTGTGGTTCCAGGGGCTAAAAATACTTCCATTATGGGCTATTGTTTATGAATAATTCTGTGAATCTCTGTTAAATATACAGTGGTAAAAAAAAGGATTTGATTCACCCCCAATTGTGCAAGTTATTTGTGGATGTTTGAACTCGTTACTAGTGTTGAGCAAACCTGTTGAAGTTCGGATTTCACAAGTGGTACGAACTTTGGATTAAAGTTTATTTCAGCAGCCGAACGTGACCCCTGAATCGGAACCCCATTGAAATTAATAGAGATCCGAACTTTGTGACCCAAAAATGACAGATATGTCCCTGTGGTAGAAGATGCTACGGGTATCCGGACAATGCACTTTCGGGGAACACATCAGGACGGGTAAGTAAATGATCCCCCGATAATGCACTGTGCCGCGATTCACTAAGATTGTGCGCCCGATATCCTGAATGTGTCACTTCCCCGCTCAGGTCCGACAGAGTTCACCTCCTTCCTCTTGGTGTATGTACGTGTTTGATCTTGCGTCACAATTTGAATTTTAAATCCCGCACTCAGTCCGAATCCGTCAGATTCGTCCAACGGCACGCCCACCCAATTTCTGTCGCATGAAAGCCAGCGCAGCTGCGCCACAATCCGATCACGTGCAACACAATCCCCAGTTAAATACCTGCCACAGCAGAGCAAGTCCCAAAAACGTCAGAAAATCAGTCGAAAGTGCGTCCGCGGACCCTTACTAATTATTCTCACTGGGCCACATTTATTAAAGTGTTCCGCCACTTTCCTGTCTGACTTTGCACTGAAAAGAATATGCAAACTGCTTGTACATGTATTTATGAAGTATTTTCCGCCAGCATTGTGTCACGGCTGCACTTTACACACCACGACAAAATACTGTGCACATAAATGGGCGTTCTGGTGCACATTCGCACTGTACACCACATTTATGTCATAATTGTGGTGCACGTCTGTTAAACTGTTAAAGTGCACCAGAAAAGTGGTAGTGCCACTCTGGGGGCGCCAGTTTTGATGAATCTGCCAAACTCTGCACCTATGGCAGTTTGCACTAATTTTGATAAATGTGGCTCACTGTGTCTGGATAGAGAAGATGCTATAGGTATCTAGACGCATTTATTGTCATCACAGTAGAAGACGTTATCAGGGGAATTGCCCTGCAAAAGATGAGCTACAGTAAGTTCTCAAAATAATAACAGGAAATTAAAAGGAAAACTAAAAAAATAATAGAAAATAATAACTCTGAGAAGGAGTTGGCGTTGAATGTTGTGCACAACTTCGTGCTCCAGTGCCTGCACAACTACATGCCCCAGTGCCTACGCAACTACATGCTCCAGTGCCTGCGCAACTACATGCTCCAGTGCCTGCACAACTACATGCCCCAGTGCCTGCGCAACTACATGCTCCAGTGCCTGCGCAACTACATGCTCCAGTGCCTGCGCAACTACATGCTCCAGTTCCTGCACAACTACATGCTCCAGTACATGCACAACTACATGCCCCAGTGCCTGCACAACTACATGCTCCAGTGCCTGCGCAACTACATGCTCCAGTACCTGCGCAACTACAGGCTCCAGTACCTGCGCAACTACATGCTCCAGTACCTGCGCAACTACATGCTCCAGTGCCTGCGCAACTAAATACTCCAGTGCTTGCACAACTACATGCTCCATTGCCTGCACAACTACATGCTCCAGTGCCTGCGCAGCTACATGCTCCAGTGCCTGCACAACTACATGATCCAGTGCCTGCACAACTACATGCTCCAGTGCCTGCACAACTACATGCTCCAGTGCCTGCGCAACTACATGCTCCAGTGCCTGCGCAACTACATGCTCCAGTGCCTGCGCAACTAAATACTCCAGTGCCTGCACAACTACATGCTCCAGTGCCTGCGCAACTAAATACTCCATGCATCCAGGGAGATAGGGGAGGCCACAATGCAGAGAAGGGATCCCCCAGGACAATTCTGCTGTGTTTGTGGTAATGGATCCCGGGGCAGATGATGAAGAGGAGGCCTGTGATGTCAGTGGCAGGCCAGAGGTCTCACTTGACAATGGAAATATTGAAATAACTCACAGTCTCTTTAATGGCAGACACAGTGCAGAACATCAGCAGGTAATAGCGTGATGATGGTCCTTCCTGCAGACACACTCCAGGCAGTGGATTGGTTGGCTGTGGTGATGATTCTATTGTAGAGTAAGAATTTAGAAGTACCTCAATCTTGATCCATAGGAGCCAGATTGGCTCTGCTGTTCTGCAGTAAGATAGGTACAGGGATGCATCTCTTTGGAGGAATCTCAATAGTGAGACTGACCTAGAGCCTGATAGAGCCTACATTTATAGACTATATCTGTCTAGACTGTTCTGAAATATTCTGAGCCTACCAACCAATTCTGCAGGAAAGTTACATTAACTTTAAACATAATATAAACAGATATTACATTATATCCTCAGTGGACGGTAAGATGCAATGTAGGTGTAAAAACTCCTTTTGGGCAATAGATGGCAGCAAAGGAGAATAATTAGATATAGCATAGGTTAAATGAACACCAGGGGAAATTACAGCCTAAAAGGTAAGCTTAAAGGTGCTGAATTTAGTGATGACCCGTCTTGCGGGACATTACACTTCCTGTGCCACCGTTACATTCTCTGTCTGAAGGTTTTTTTTCTAGCAGGCAAAGGTTGGTTATGGCAGCACCATGGCCGGATTGAGGGTGATGGAGGCCAGCTGGATGCAAACTGCTGGGGACCCTTCCCACAATTTTTTTCAATAAAGTAAATGTTGCTCCTCGGAATAATAATGAGTCTACAGAGATGCCGTATAACCTCAAACACACAACCATAGCAACTATGAAGTGCTCTTTAAGAAACATTTCAAGGTCCATCAACAGCATGTGCTGTACCTGCTGCAGGCTGAGCTCTGGACTGTGGGAAGCTCTGGACCAGAGCTCAGTGACAGCTCAGTGACAGTGGCTGTTATTTTTATACCACATAGTAACCACATAAAATAAATTTTGATCCCAGGCATCGCCTATTTTAACAGCTGCACAGCCTGGCCCCAAATATTGGGCCCCCATGTATCTAATATTCTACACCTATGGATGTAGAACCATTATTACAATCCTGCCCAATCCCTTTAAGATACAAAGCCCAGCCAGACAGAATGGCCCATGTATAGGGTTTATATCCTACACATGATACCACATCATACAAGTAATACTACATTCACATTAACGTGTCGGTACCGGAGAGAGGAGGAGGGGATGAAGGCTGCTGGCCCCCGCCCCTCTCCATAGAGAAACATGGGGCTCGGCGCCATGTTATGGGAAAAGATAGGATATGTCCTATCTTTTTACGGGGTTACGGAACGGTACGGTGCCGCACCTGGGCTCCCGTAGTGTTCCGTGCGCCCATTGCCGTCTATGGGGGACGTATATCCAAGGTGTATATGGTGGCCGTATATACGTCCCCTATATAGCTGTGTGAATGCAGCCTAAAGCTAAGTCTAATGTCAAGTCAAAACAGAAGAAACCTCCAATAATTGCATTTTGGTTTCTTTTTTATTGGCATTTTAGTATCCAGTGAAATAAACAGTATAAAATCAGTAAAAAGATGTCTACTGTGATGATGATGAATGAAGCATATTGGTGCGTGCTGCCAAATATAGAAACCCATACACAGTAACCTCTGCTCAGACATCTTTCCATTTCATCTATTCATTTCATATCTCATCCCGCATCATTTCTACATCTCATATCCCACATTCCGGATTTCCTGTGAAGCGGGTGGTTTTGTATCTGAGACGCGTGGACACATAACTTGCATTCATGATATCCTCTCAGCTCACGCAGCTCCGAGCTGCTCCGAGGCCAAAGACAGACCTGAAATTCTTTTATAAAGAACTCGACTGGAATCTTTGCTTATTGCTACAGGATAATAAAATTTAATAACAATCCCAATTCTACCGGTATTTGTATCCTGATTTACATCTCTGGAGGACAAACAACTGCTCTGTAAAAGCTTTTTTATTAAGGCAGTCACGCCAAAAGCCTTTACCCCGATGCAAATCATTTATTTTGGGCAACAGCTATTCAGTTATCACTTGTGTGACACCACGCTGGATTTTATCCTTATTAACCTTTGTAAGTACAAGACGACGTTGTAAATGTACTGCGTTGGTTTAAAGTGAATCCGTCAGCAGTTTTGAATATACAAAGCTGCAGACAGTGGTATTGACTCGAGAGATCTGTAGCAGGCTTCTGGTTAAATATTACAGCACCAGAGAGTGCCTGAGGAGCAGTGCAATGCAGAGATCAAAGACTACCCCAGTGCTCCAAGTTCAACTACAATCATGGAATATTGGACTTGTTGGTTGGACTTGTTGCTGCGTGGTACCACCAGGTCGTTCCACAGGTGTGACTTTGTCCGCGGTGGCACCCAAGGCGAAGTACAGAATTGTAAGGCAAGCTTGTGGTCGGAAATAGGCAGGAGGTCGAGACAGGCAGCACAGGATCAGAGTCGGAGACATAGCGGTAGGTCAGGACAGGCAGCACGGGACCGGAGTCGGGAATGGAATCGAGGTCACAACGGGGAATCAGAATAATCGCAATGGGCATGGAACAAATCTCTCAGGCATAGAGTACAAAGATCTGGCATGGTGTACAGGGAGAGGCAGGTTTCTATAAATTTCTGGGTAATGGCCAGCCCCAATTAACAATGCGCTGGCCCTTTAAATTTTCTGAAGCCGGTGCGCAGGACTGGGAACGGGAGTGGGGACAGGTAAGAAGCTGTTATGGGTTGTGGGAGCACCCGTGACAATGCCACTTTAAACGGCTGTATTAACCCAAAACTGGGTTAATACCCCTATGAAATCGCCAGTTACATACTGTATATAGTGGGAATGTCCTATCATCCCGTCAGCTGGTTGTACCATTGCCGGTAATGTCTCCTATACCATGGACAGAGCAGGGAGCAGACAAATCTGCCCATTGACTCGAATAGGTAAAGGGGAAAGGAGGATTACTTTGCTATTTGTGAGTCAATTTGTGAGGTGATGATACCTCCAATGTGTAGAAGGAGAGTTGTAGTTGTCCCCTTTGTGCACATTTGGTTTTGGCCACTAAAACCAGAAATATCATCTCTTTACCACCTTTTGGTTACTCAGGCAGAAGACTGTCCGCCCGACAAGGCCACGGTGCGATGATGCACCATGTGCTCACCGCTCCGTGACCTGAAGTCATTGAAATCTATGGGGGCTGTGATCTTGTCGCAATTCATGCGACCAGATCGCGGCCCCCCATTGCGGAACGTGTTAATGATCCTTAAATTATTGTTTTCATCTTAATCAACCCTGACACTTTTATCACAATATGAAATCTGTGATGTGTCATAGCAGCCACCCATCTCTGCCGATGCTTTCCCAGAAAACATGCTAAACAATAGCAATGTAAGATGTAGATGGGTAAAACATTGGCTGATAATTGTCTGATACGTTGCCACAGAACATAAGATAAATACTGATTGGGGGTCATTTACTAAGGGCCCGATTCGCGTTTTCCCGACGTGTTACCCGAATATTTCCGATTTGCGCCGATTTTCCCTGAATTGCCCCAGGATTTTGGCGCACGCGATCGGTTGTGGCGATCGGGCTGGCATGCACGCGGCGGAAATCGGGGCGTGGCCGAACGAAACCCGACGGATTCGGAAAACCCCGATTTAAAAAAAAAATTGGTCGCACGGGCCATACTCCCATGCACCACGATAAGACGATGAACTCCAGGCACCTCGGCGGACTTCGGCGCAGCAGCGCCACCTGGTGGACATGCGGGCGCAGACCTTCATGAATCCCCGGAAGAACCAACGCTCGTCAGAGAAGCCTCTGCTGGAACCAAATGGACCGGGTAAGTAAATGTGCCCCATTGTGTTTCCAGCAAATGTGTGAAGGGATAAATCTCAGAACTTTGCTTAGTACGATGCTTGTGTGCACAAAATGTATTTATTAAGCTTTCATTATGTAACCAATAACTGTCTACAACTCAGTGAAATTGCTCTGCTTCAAAGATGGCGTCTTAGCTGAAGACTACTTTCAAAAGATGGCGTCAGCATCAGAGATAAGACCTTGGTGTTCAGGAATGGGACTACGCCAAAGTCTTGGTAATCTCTGGATCCTCCAATGGAGGGAGAACACAGAACAAGCAATGCCTACTCTTGTTTTTATATAATTTTGGATATTGCCTTGAATAAGCAGAATTGCTTTGCCTCTGACCGAGAGGGGGTTATACCTGGTCTGTGTCTGGGTGATTCTTATGCATGCAATCGCATAGGAGAACAACTCATATAAAAAGGGTCACCTAATAAGGAGTCTCCCGCCTCTACAAAGACTGTAGCTCTTGTGTCACCCCCTCATCCTCATAGACTGTAAGCTCTTGTGTCACCCCTCATCCTCATAGCCTGTAAGCTCTTTGCCACCCCCTCATCCTCATAGACTGTAGCTCTGTGTCCCCCACCCCCTCATCCTCTAGACTGAAGCTCTTGTGGCCACCCCCTCATCCTCATAGACTGTAAGCTCTTGTGTCACCCCCTCATCCTCATAGACTGTAAGCTCTGTGTCCCCCCTCATCATCGATAGACTGTAAGCTCCTGTTCCTCCCCATCCTCATAGACTTGTAAGCCCTGTGTCACCCCCCTCATCCTCATAGACTGTAAGCTCTTGTGTCACCCCCCCCTCATCCTCATAGACTGTAAGCTCTTGTGTCACCTCTTCATCCTCATAGACTGTAAGCTCTTGTTCACCTCCTCATCCTCATAGACTGTAAGTTCTTGTGTCACCACTCTTCATCCTCATAGACTGTAAGCTCGTGTGTCACCCCCTCATCCTCATGACTGTAAGCTCCTGTGTCCCTTCTTCGTCCTCATAGACTTGCGAGCAGGCCCTCGCTCATTTGTTTCCATATGACTGTGTTTTACTTTGTAATGTCTTATTTTATTTGTATACGTCCCCCATGAATTGTAAAGCGCTACGGAATATGATGGCGCTATAGAAATAAAAATTTTATTACATATATGCTGTTAATGCAGCTGCATCCAAAGCTAACAGACCTGATCTAGACACAAATCGTATAAATGAATTTTTGGGAAAGGACTATAACGACACAATTGGATATCCAGGTCGCACGCGATCGGATTTTGGCGCGTCGGTGCTGGCATGCACGCAATGAAAATCAGGGGGGCGTGGCCTAGCGAAAACCCGACGGATTCGGGAAAACCGCCGCATTTAAAACAAAAAAAGTGTCGCTTGGGACACGCTTACCTTCACTTGGTCCGGCTCGGTGAATTCCAGTGCGTTTAGATGCTTTTCACGCACAGCGCCACCTGGTGGACGGCGGAGGAACTACCTTAGTGAATCCCGCCGGACCCGAATCCACCGCAGACAACTCGCCACTGATCGCGAACGACCGTGTAAGTAATCTGCCAATGAGTTAGTACTAAGAAGGATCCAGAGTTACATATACATGAACAACACAGCATGAATGCAGGTATCTTTTATTTTGGGTATTCCTGCCATTTTCTCTGTTAGGATGAGGATCGGAATTAGAGAGCAGCGGGGATCGGGTGCCATAGGATTGGGCCAGGTTTAGGGTGCAAAGAAATTACAGGGAAATTCTCTTTTAATGTTAGTTTCTGTAAAGTTCTCAAATTGAATTCATTTCTTGATATGCATATCCTTAGCTACATTTCAATGTTCTTGAATTCATTTTGATTTAAGTAGCTGCTAAAAAGTCATATGAATTGATGAATACACAATGATCCTCTTAAATCGGCGCAATTCTGAATATTCTGACATTCTCAGGTAATGGAAGGGCTGGACCGCCAAAATAAACCTTTTTTTTACATGTTGTTTTGATAGGAAAAAAAAGTCATTAATACGTAAATGTGGTCCAGCGCTTAAGGATGGAATATACGGGGAGTACAGAATGTTATGTTCAGGTAAATACTACTTTTCATGTTTCCTGTGATTAAGAGATTTTAAGAGGTAATTTTTACAGTTTTTGCATAAATATTAGTTTTATAATCTATGTAATTCTCTGTAAAACCTCTCTACTCTCTCTCTTCTACTTGGAGGGTCCGGCCCCCCTCACTTATTGATGGATCTTCATCCTTAATTATTACTAAAATTATTGTTTGTGAGGGAACAGGTTACATAGCAACAGGGGTGTACTTGAGGGGGTGCAGAGGTTGCGGTCGCACCCGGGCCCAAGAGGTTTAGGGGGCCCTTATGTGTCACTTCCCATATGAAAGACTATTCTATAAACCATACATTAGTTCGGGGGCCTGGCACAGACTTTGCCCTGGGGCCCCTCAGCTTCTAGTTACACCACTGGTAAATGACCAAAAAGTCTATTAACAGGGGGGAGGATATCTACTGGATAGAGATAGCGTTACAAAAAACCCCCAGAAAAAAGATCTCAGGTCCTTAAAAAATCCAATTTTTAATACAAATTTAAAACCACATGCAGCACACACTAAATAAAAAAAAAGTTGAATACAGATACAGTTGATATGGGGCTCATTTACTAAGGGTCCACGCCGCACTTTCGTCGGGTTTTCCGAATTCCGTTTTGTGCCGAATTACCCCCGGATTTTGGCATAACCATCGGATTTTGGCTCATTGCCGCCGGCTTGCACGCAACAGAAATCAGGGGCTGTGGTCGTCGGGCAACCAGACGGTTCGGACAAACGGGGAATTTAAAAAAGAGTTGTATCGCAAGATCAGCACTCACATAGACCAGGAAGAATCCGGTGAACTCCGGCGGACTCGACGCAGAAGCGAGGAATGCAGGACTCGGACGCTCGATTTAGTGAATCGTGCCGTACCCAAATCCTCGTCGGACAACACAACCGCCGGGATCGCGACAGGAACCGGTAAGTAAATTCTGTTCCTATAAGACCTATTTCATGTTGGCCCAAAGATGGAGTTGTTCAATACGCTATATACATAATAGACAAGTGTTGCCGCATAATATCAGTCCTCCCAACAACCACATAAATCATGATACCCAAGAGCCCCCAAATAGACTATTAAATTAATATTAATAATGGGGCCTCCGAAGCAGACAATAATAATGGAGACCACCTACCATCACCGACCCTTTGTCCTGACCCTTCTTGCTGTCCTGCAGTCCGGCCACCTTTGCCCAAACAATTTTTTTCTTTCATGTTGTGTTTTCATTATGTGTAATAAAATGATGTGCTTTTATTTTGCAGTTTTGTCTCTTTGATCTCATTTGGTAGTGGCCCTTATTTCAGGGTTTATGTAAAATAACAAAGAAGCCATACTGAACTTTCTCCTTCTCTCCAATTTGTCACAGAGGTTTAAGATGTCAAAAGCTGCTGCCGTTGCAGCCTTTGTCTACATTCACACTAACGTGTGCCCACTGTGCCGTACCCCTATACTGGGACTAGCTGTACACCACTGCTGAGTGATAGACCCACAGTAGTCATGTGCCATGATATAGTGCTTGACGGAAGCAGATAATAATAATAATCTTTATTTATTAGTTTGCCATCAAATCCCCATAGCGTTTTTAAATCATAGATGAAGGACTAGGCATGGGTTCCTTGTGTTTTGAGATCAGTCTATGCTGTTAGTGAAGATCAATTATTCTGCAGAATTGTAAACAGTACACCATGCCTATATTGATCGCATGAAATGACAGCAGCCTCGATGGACTTCTATCTACTTCCCCCAATGCTAAATGGAGGTATGCTGTTTTTTTATGGTTACTATACTTACATGGGTAGATGTTGCAGATTAACAGCACCAGATGTTTCGACACTTTGAATTAGTCTTCTGACTGTGACTTTCAGAGATGGGCAACAGGAACTCTGAACTTTTGAAGGCAATTTTAAACAGCTAAGGAGCACCTCAAGATTACAAACTGGGAAAATGTTCTCAAAATAAAAGCACTGAAAATAAATAGATATTTTAAAAATATTCAAAAGTTCCTGTGAAAGACATAACCATATGGGAATAAGCACTACAGAAAGAAAAAGCCAATGTCTAGTACTGTAGGAGAGCAAAACTGAGAAGGATAAAGCGTTAAGTTATAAAACACGAAGGTAGCGATGAGGTGTTACAGGTTATAGGGGAAAATAAAATCCTGTAAAAACAGATAAAGGCAGCAAAAATAGAAACTGAAAGAAAATCTGCCATGGAGAATTAAA
The DNA here is from genome assembly GCA_019512145.1 of Engystomops pustulosus. Taxonomy (NCBI): domain Eukaryota; kingdom Metazoa; phylum Chordata; class Amphibia; order Anura; family Leptodactylidae; genus Engystomops; species Engystomops pustulosus. The sequence continues at coordinate 14,375,810 of CM033647.1, read as the reverse complement.
ATAACAAACCAAATTATTTTACAAATTTATAATATAAAATTAAAAACAGAGAGTGTGGGCCCCTGAGAATTACTTGGGTTCATGGTGATGGGGATGAGGAAAGGGCCAATCTATTGAATGTCCTTATCAAGTGTCTTTACCCAGAAAGTCCCATGAGAACATCATGAGGAATAATGTAAATCCTCCATTGAATGTCAGGCTGCTAACCCAAGAAGATACAGCGCCCCTGAGCACCACTAAAATACTGCATGAGTTATAGGTACTGTGATAGACAGACATTATTTCTCATATTTGAAGATTCATTAAGGACAGGTTCTGGCCCCAAAACATAGGTTAGATAGTACCACGGAAGGGTAGTAGATATTTCTTCCAAAAATCGTCACAATATTTGGAGTGGCAAATATGCCGGATAATCCGTTTGGAGCTTGATGGTACCGATCTATCGTGTGGCTGGTAGGGTAGAGCTAAATGTTCATTCTCAACCCTTCCTAAAGATCCGGGCCATGAGTCAGTTGCTCCCTTAACAACCGGCAATAATAATAGAAATCTCGACACATGCTGGATCGAACAAAGGAATGATGCAATGTTTCTGATAAAGGTCATTTATATGACACTATCTGTGGTTTGCACTACTGATACCAATTTATGGGGGTTTAATGGCCACCCATCCAATGAACAAGCGCTGGCCCTTTAAATTTTCTGAAGCCGATGGCAGGACTGGGAACGGGAGTGGGGACAGGTAAGAAGCTGTTATGGGTTGTGGGAGGCACCGTGACAATGCCACTTTAAACGGCGATTAACCCAAAACTGGGTTAATACCCCTATGAAATCGCCAGTTACATACTGTATATAGTGGGAATGTCCTATCATCCCGTCAGCTGGTTGTACCATTCTATGCCGGTAATGTTCATATACCATGGACGAGAGGGAGCAGACAAATCTGCCCATTGACTCGAATAGGTAAAGGGGAAAGGAGGATTACTTGCTATTTGTGAGTCAATTTGTGAGGTGATGATACCTCCAATGTGTAGAAGGAGAGTTGTAGTTGTCCCCTTTGTGCCTGAATGACCATGGGCTTTTCTTTGCCATGAAATCTTGCACATTTGGTTTTGGCCACTAAAACCAGAAATATCATCTCTTTACCACTTTTGGTTACTCAGGCAGAGAAGACTGTCCGCCCGACAAGGCCACGGTGCGATGATGCACCTGTGCTCACCGCTCCGTGACCTGAAGTCATTGAAATCTATGGGGGCTGTGATCTTGTCGCAATTCATGCGACCAGATCGTGGCCCCCCATTGCGGAACGTGTAATGATCCTAAATTATTGTTTTCATCTTAATCAACCCTGACACTTTTATTACAATATGAAATCTGTGATGTGTCATAGCAGCCACCCATCCCTGCCGATGCTTTCCCAGAAAACATGCTAAACAATAGCAATGTAGATGTAGATGGGAAAAACATTGGCTGATAATTGTCTGATACGTTGCCACAGAACATAAGATAAATACTGATTGGGGGTCATTTACTAAGGGCCCGATTAGCGTTTTCCCGACGTGTTACCCGAATATTTCCGATTTGCGCCGATTTTCCCTGAATTGCCCCGGGATTTTGGCGCACGCGATCGGTTTGTGGCGCATCGGCGCTGGCATGCACGCGGCGGAAATCGGGGGCGTGGCCAAACGAAAACCCGACGGATTCGGAAAAACCGCCGCATTTAAAAAAAAAATTGGTCGCATGGGCCATACTCACATGCACCATGATGAAGACGATGAACTCCAGGCACCTTGGCGGACTTCGGCGCAGCAGCGCCACCTGGTGGACATCGGGCGCAGGACCTTCATGAATCCCCGGAAGACCCGAACGCTCGTCAGAGAAGCCGCTGCTGGAACGCGAATGGACCGGGTAAGTAAATGTGCCCCATTGTGTTTCCAGCAAATGTGTGAAGGGATAAATCTCAGAACTTTGCTTAGTACGATGCTTGTGTGCACAAAATGTATTTATTACATTTATTAAGCTTTCATTATGTAACCAGATAACTGTCTACAACTACAGTGAAATTGCTCTGCTTCAAAGATGGCGTCTGTACCTGAAGACTACTTTCAAAAGATGGCGTCAGCATCAGAGATAAGACCTTGGTGTTCAGGAATGGGACTACACCAAAGTCTTGGTAATCTCTGGATCCTCCAATGGAGGGAGAACACAGAACAAAGCAATGCCTACTCTTGTTTTTATATAATTTTGGATATTGCCGTGAATAAAGCAGAATTGCTTTGCCTCTGACCGAGAGGGGGTTATACCTGGTCTGTGTCTGGGGTGATTCTTTATGCATGCAATCGCATAGGAGGAACAACTCATATAAAAAAGGGGTCACCTAATAAGGAGGTCTCCCGCCTCTACAAAGACTGTAAGCTCTTGTGTCACCCCCTCATCCTCATAGACTGTAAGCTCTTGTGCCACCCCCTCATCCTCATAGACTGTAAGCTCTTGTGTCACCCCCTCATCCTCATAGACTGTAAGCTCTTGTGCCACCCCCTCATCCTCATAGACTGTAAGCTCTTGTGTCACCCCCTCATCCTCATAGACTGTAAGCTCTTGTGCCACCCCCTCATCCTCATAGACTGTAAGCTCTTGTGTCACCCCCTCATCCTCATAGACTGTAAGCTCTTGTGTCACCCTCTTCATCCTCATAGACTGTAAGCTCTTGTGTCACCTCCTCATCCTCATAGACTGTAAGTTCTTGTGTCACCTCTTCATCCTCATAGACTGTAAGCTCTTGTGTCACCCCCTCATCCTCATAGACTGTAAGCTCCTGTGTCCCTTCTTCGTCCTCATAGACTTGCGAGCAGGGCCCTCGCTCATATTGTTTCCATATGACTGTGTTTTTACTTTGTAATGTCTTATTTTATTTGTATACGTCCCCCATGAATTGTAAAGCGCTACGGAATATGATGGCGCTATAGAAATAAAAATTATTATTACATATATGCTGTTAATGCAGCTGCATCCAAAGCTAACAGACCTGATCTAGACACAAATCGTATAAATGAATTTTTGGGAAAGGAATATAACGACACAATTGGATATCCAGGTCGGATTTATTGAAGGCAACAAGGCAACATCTAATTTTGACATTGGAATAATGTTTTCTCTTAGTCAGATAATGGGGGTCATTTACTAAGGGCCCGATTCGCTTTTTTCCCGACGTGTTACCCGAATATTTCCCATTTGCGCCGACTTGCCCTGTATTGCCCCGGGATTTTGGCGCACGCGATCGGATTTTGGCGCATCGGCGCTGGCATGCACGCGATGAAAATCGGGGGGCGTGGCCTAGCGAAAACCCGACGGATTCGGGAAAACCGCCGCATTTAAAACAAAAAAAGTGTCGCTTGGGACACGCTTACCTTCACTTGGCCCGCTCGGTGAATTCCAGTGCGTTTAGATGCTTTTCAGCGCAGCAGCGACATCTGGTGGACGGCGGAGGAACTACCTTAGTGAATCCCGGCCGGACCCGAATCCACCGCAGAGAACGCGCCGCTGGATCGCGAACGGACCGGGTAAGTAAATCTGCCCCAATGAGTTAGTACTAAGGAAGGATCCAGAGTTACATATACATGAACAACACAGCATGAATGCAGGTATCTTTTATTTTGGTATTTCCTGCCATTTTCTAGGACATGTACTATCCTTTCACGGGGGTACGGAACGGTACGGTACCACACCTGGGCTCCTGTAGTGCGCCCATTGCCGTCTATGGGGGACGTATATCCAAGGTGTATATGGCGGCCGTATATACGTCCCCCATACGGCTGTGTGAATGCAGCCTAAAATGAAATCTAATGTCAAGTCAAAACAGAAGAAACCTCCAATAATTGTATTTTGGTTTCTTTTTTATTGGCATGTTAGTATCCAGTGAAATAAATAATAGTATAAAATTAGGAAAAAGATTTCTACTGTGAAGATGATGAATGAAGCATATTGGTGCGTGCTGCCAAATATAGAAGAACCCACCACATAACCTCTGCTCAGACATCTTTCTATTCATCTATTCATTTATATCTCATCCCGCATCATTTCTACATCTCATATCCCACATTCCGGATTTCCTGTGAAGCGGGTGGTGGTTTGTATCTGAGACGCGTGGACACATAACTTGCATTCATGATATCCTCTCAGCTCACGCAGCTCCGAGCTGCTCCGAGGCCAAAGACAGACCTGAAATTCTTTATAAAGAACTCGACTGGAATCTTTGCTATTGCTACAGGATAATAAATTTAATAACAATCCCAATTCTAACGGTATTTGTATCCTGATTTACATCTCTGGAGGACAAACAAACTGCTCTGTAAAAGCTTTTTATTAAGGAGTCACGCCAAAAGCCTTTACCCCGATGCAAATCATTTATTTGGGCAACAGTATTCAGTTATCACTTGTGTGGACTCACGCTGGATTTTATCCTTATTAACCTTTGTAAGTACAAGACGACGTTTGAAATGTACTGCGTTGGTTTAAAGTGAATCCGTCAGCAGTTTTGAATATACAAAGTGCAGACAGTGGTATTGACTCGGGAGATCTGTAGCGGCTTCTGGTTAAATATTACAGACCAGGAGAGTGCCTGAGGAGCAGTGCAATGCAGAGATCAAGACTACCCAGTGCTCCAAGTTCAACTACAATCATGGAATATTGGACTTGTTGGTTGGATTGGTGTGCGTGGCCTACACAGTTCGTTCCACAGGTGTGACTTTGTCCGCGGTGGCAGCCAAGGCAAGTACAGAATTGTTAAGGCAAGCTTGTGGTCGGAGATAGGCAGGAGGTCGAGAACGGCAGCACAGGATCAGAGTCGGAGACATGGCGGTAGGTCAGGACAGGCAGCACAGGATCGGAGTTGGGAATGGAATCGAGGTCACAACGGGAGAATCAATACAGCATGGGCATGGAACAAATCTCTCAGGCATAGAGCACAAAGATCTGGCATGGTGTAAGGGAGAGGCAGGTTTTAAATAATTTCTGGGTAATGGCCAGCCCCATTAACAATGCGCTGGCCCTTTAAATTTTCTGAAGCCGGCTGCAGGACTGGGAACGGGAGTGGGGACAGGTAAGAAGCTGTTATGGGGTGGGAGCACCCGTGACAATGCCACTTTAAACGGGTGTATAACCCAAAACTGGGTTAATACCCCTATGAAATCGCCAGTTACTACTGTATATAGTGGGAATGTCCTATCATCCCGTCAGCTGGTTGTACCATTGCGCGTAATGTCTCCTATACCATGGACAGAGCAGGGAGCAGACAAATCTGCCCATTGACGTCGAATAGGTAAAGGGGAAAGGAGAGACTTTGCTATTTGTGAGTCAATTGTGAGGTGATGATACCTCCAAGTGTAGAAGGAGAGTGTTGTAGTTGTCCCCTTTGTGCCTGAATGACCATGGGCTTTTCTTTGCCATGAATCTGCACATTGGTTTTGGCCACTAAACCAGAAAATCATCTCTTTACCACCTTTTGGTTACTCAGGCAGAAGACGTCGCCGACAGGCCACGGTGCGATGATGCACTGTGTGCTCACCGCTGCTGACCTGAAGTCATTGAATCTATGGGGGCTGTGATCTTGTCGCAATTCATGCGACCAGATCGTGCCCCCCATTGCGGAACGTGTTAATGATCCTTAAATTATTGTTCATCTTAATCAACCCTGACACGTATTCACAATATGAAATCTGTGATGTGTCATAGCAGCCACCCATCCCTGCCGATGCTTTCCCAGAAAACATGCTACATAGCAATGTAAGATGTAGATGGGTAAAAACATTGGCTGATAATGTTGATACGTTGCAGACATCAGACATAGATAAATACTGATTGGGGGTCATTTACTAAGGGCCCGATTCGCGTTTCCCGACGTGTTACCCGAAATTTTCCGATTGCGCGATTTTCTGAATTGCCCAGGATTTGGCGCACGCGATCGGTTGTGTGCGATCGGGCTGGCATGCACGCGGCGGAAATCGGGGCGTGGGCCGAACGAAACCCGAGGATTCGGAAAAACCGCCGTATTTAAAAAAAAAATTGGTCGCACGGGCATACTCACATGCACCACGATGAAGACGATGAACTCAGGCACCTCGGCGGACTTCGGCGCAGAGCACGCCACCTGGTGGACATCGGGGGCAGGACCTTCATGAATCCCGGAAGACCCGACTAAGCTCGTCAGAGAAGCCCTGCTGGAACGCAAATGGACCGGGTAGTAAATGTGCCCATTGTGTTTCCAGCAAATGTGTGAAGGGATAAATCTCAGAACTTTGCTTAGTACGATGCTGTGTGCACAAATGTATTTATTAAGCTTCATTATGTAACCGATAACTGTCTACAACTACAGTGAAATTGCTCGCTTCAAAGATGGCGTCTGTAGCTGAAGATATTTCAAAAGATGGCGTCGCATCAGAGATAAGACCTTGGTGTTCAGGAATGGGACTACGCCAAAGTCTTGGTAATCTCTGGATCCTCCAATGAGGGAGAACACAGAACAAAGCAATGCCTACTCTTGTTTTTAATAATTTTGGATATTGCCTTGAATAAAGCAGAATTGCTTTGCCTCTGACCGAGAGGGGGTTATACCTGGTCTGTGTCTGGGTGATTCTTATGCATGCAATGCATAGGAGGAACAACTCATATAAAAAAGGGGTCACCTAATAGGAGGTCTCCCGCCCCTCTACAAAGAACTGAAGCTCTTGTGTCACCCCTCATCCTCATGACTGTAAGCTCTTGTGTCACCCCTCATCCTCATAGACTGTAAGCTCTCTTGTGCCACCCCCTCATCCTCATAGACTGTAGCCTCTTGTGTCACCCCCCTCATCCTCATAGACTGAAGCTCTTGTGCCACCCCCTCATCCTCATAGACTGTAAGCTCTTGTGTCACCCTCATCCTCATAGACTGTAAGCTCTTGTGTCCCCCCCATCATCATAGACTGTAGATCCTGTGTCCTCCCTCATCCTCATAGACTGTAAGCTCCTGTGTCACCCCTCATCCTCATAGACTGTAAGCTCTGTGTCACCCCCTATCCTCATAGACTGTAAGCTCTTGTGTCACCTCTTCATCCTCATAGACTGAAGCTCTTGTGTCACCTCCTCATCCTCATAGACTGTAGTCTTGTGTCACCCCCCTCCTAGTAATGACCGTATCGTCGTCCGTAAGGATGACACGTCGAACTGCTTCACAATAAGACCTAGTAAGTTGAGTAAACATCTATTCAAGACTGTAAGATTATTCGTGTCACCTACTCATACTCATGACGTAAGTGCCTCGACGTTCTACCTACATCCCTCCAATAGGGACGTAAGCTCATGTGTCTACTTTTGTCCTCATACTTGAGCAGGGCACTCACTACATCATGTTCTCTCCATAATATACTTGTTTTTACTTTGTAATGTCTTTGTTATTGTATAGGTTCCACCCAATTGGAATTTTAAGCGTCTACGGAATATGACTTGAGGCTATCAGAGAATAAAAATTATTTATTCACACACTATCAAGCTGCGCTTAATGAGCTGGGCATCAAAGCTAACAGCACCTGATTAGACACAAATCGTTATAAAGAATTTTTGGGGAAAGGACTATAAGCACAATTGAGATACAGGTCGCAACGATCGGATTTTGGCGCTGTCGGTTCGCGGCCATGCACGCAATGAAAATCAGGGGTGGCGCTGGCCTAGCGAAAAACCCGACGGATTGGGGAAGAAAACGCGCCGCCATTTTAAAACAAAAAAGTGTCGCGTGGACACGAGCTTACCTTCACTTGGTCCGGCTCGGTGAATTCCAGGCGTGTAGATGGCTTTCAGGCACGCAGGCCACCTGGTGGAAGCGCGGGGAGGAATCCTCTAGTGAATCACGGGCCGGACCCAATAAACCGCCAGACAACGCGGCCACTGGATCGCGAACGGACCGGGTAAGTAAATCTGCCCCAATGAGTTAGTACTAAGGAAGGATCCAGAGTTACATATACATGAACAACACAGCATGAATGCAGGTATCTTTTATTTTTGGGTATTTCCTGCCATTTTCTCTGTTAGGATGAGGATCGGGAATTGGAGAGCAGCGGGGATCGGGTGCCATAAGGATTGGGCCAGGTTTAGGTGCAAAAGAAATTACAGGGAAATTCTCTTTTAATGTTAGTTTCTGTAAAGTTCTCAAATTGAATTCATTTCACGTTGATGCATATCCTTAGCTACATTTCAATGTTCTTGAATTCATTTGATTTAAGTAGCTGCTAAAAAGTCATAATGAATTGATGAATACAAAATGATCCTCTTAAATCGGCGCAATTCTGAATATTCTGACATTTCTCAAGGTAATGGAATGGCTGGACATCCGCCAAAATAAACCTTGTTTTTACATTTTTGTTTGATAGGAAAAAAAGTCATTAATACGTAAATGTGTCCAGCGCTTAAGGATGGAATATACGGGAGTACAGAATGTTATGTTCAGGTAAATTACTACTTTCATGTTTCCTGTGATTAAGAGACTTTAAGAGGTAATTTTTACAGTTTTTGCATAAATTATTAGTTATAATCTATGTAAATTACTCTGTAAAAAAACCTCTCTACCTCTCTCTCTTTCTACTTGGGAGGGTCCGGCCCCCCCTCATCTTATTGATGGATCTTTCATCCTTAATTATTACTAAAATTATTGTTTGTGAGGGAACAGGTTACATAAACAACAGGGGTGTAACTTGAGGGGGTGCAGAGGTTGCGGTCGCACCCGGGCCCAAGAGGTTTAGGGGGCCCTTATGGTGTCACTTTCCCATATGAGAAGACTATTACTATAAACCATACATTATAGTCGGTGGCCTGGCGCAGACTTTGCACTGGGGCCCATCAGCTTCTAGTTACACCACTGGTAAATGACCAAAAAGTCTATATACAGGGGGAGGATATCTACTGGATAGAGATAGCGTTACAAAAAAACCCCAGAAAAAGGAGTCATCAGGTCCTTAAAAAATCCAATTTTTTTAATACAAATTTAAAAGCCACATGCAGCACACACTAAATAAAAAAAAAGTTGAATACAGATACAGTTGATATTGGGGCTCATTTACTAAGGGTCCGAACGCCGCACTTTCGTCGGGTTTTCCGAATATTTCCGTTTTGTGCCGAATTACCCCCGGATTTTGGCACACGCATCGGATTTTGGCTCATTGCCGCCGGCTTGCACGCAACAGAAATCAGGGGCTGTGGTCGTCGGGCAACCAGACGGATTCGGACAAACCGGGGAATTTAAAAAAGGAGTTGTATCGCAAGATCAGCACTCACATAGACCAGGAAGAAGCCGGTGAACTCCGGCGGACCTCGACGCAGAAGCGAGGAATGCAGGAACTCGGACGCTCGATGTTAGTGAATCGCGCCGTACCCGAATCCTCGTCGGACAACACACCGCGGGATCGCGACAGGACCGGGTAAGTAAATTCTGTTCCTATAAGACCTATTTCATGTTGGCCCAAAAGATGGATGGATGTTCAATACAGCTATATACATAATAGGACAAGTGTTGGCGCATAAATATCAGTCCTCCCAACAAACCACATAAATCATAATACCCAAGAGCCCCCAAAATAGACTATTATAATAATATTATAATGGGGCCTCCGAAGCAGACAATAATAATGGAGACCACCTACCATCACCGACCCTTTGTCCTGACCCTTCTTGCTGTCCTGCAGTCCGGCCACCTTTTGCCCAAACAATTTTTTTCTTTCATGTTGTGTTTTTCATTATGTGTAATAAAATGATGTGCTTTTATTTTGCAGTTTTGTCTCTTTGATCTCATTTGGTAGTGGCCCTTAATTTCAGGGATTTATGTAAAATAACAAAAGAAGCCATACTGAACTTTCTCCTTCACTCCAATTTGTCACAGAGGTTTAAGATGTCAAAAGCTGCTGCCGTTGCAGCCTTTGTCTACATTCACACTAACGTGTGCCCACTGTGCCGTACCCCTATACTGGGACTAGCTGTACACCACTGCTGAGTGATAGACTACAGTAGTCATGTGCCATTGATACAGTGCTTGACGGAAGCAGATAATAATAATAATCTTTATTTATATAGTGCCATCATATTCCATAGCGTTTTACAGATCATAGATGAAGGACATAGGCATGGGTTCCTTTGTGTTTTGAGATCAGTCTATGCTGTTAGTGAAAGATCAATTATTCTGCAGAATTGTAAACTGTACACCATGCATATATTTGATCGCATGAAATGACAGCAGCCTCGATGGACTTCTACTTCCCCCAATGCTAAATGGAGGTATGCTGTTATTTTATGTGATACTATACTTACATGGGGTAGATGTTGCAGATGTAACAGCACCAGATGTTTCGACACTTTGAATTAGTCTTCTGACTGTGACTTTCAGAAGATGGGCAACAGGAACTCTGAACTTTTGAAGGGCAAATTTTAAACAGCTAAGGGAGCACCTCAAGAGTACAAACTTGGAAAATGTTCTCAAAAATAAAAGCACTGAAAATAAATGAGATATTTTTAAAAATATTCTAAAAAGTTCCTGTGAAAGACATATACCATATGGGAATAAGCACTACAGAAAGAAAAAGCCAATGTCTAGTACTGTAAGGAGAGCAAAAACTGAGAAGGATAAAGCGTTTAAGTTACTAAAACACGAAGGTAGCGATGAGGTGTTACAGGATTATAGGGGGAAAAATAAATCCTGTAAAAACAGATAAAGGCAGCAAAAATAGAAACTGAAAGAAAATCTGCCATGGAGAATTAAAATAATCAAACCAAATTATTTTACAAATTTATAAATAGTAAAAAATTAAAAACAGAGAGTGTGGGCCCCCTGAGGAATTACTTGGAGTTCATGGTGATGGGGATGAGGAAAGGGCCAATCTATTGAATGTCTCATTATCAAGTGTCTTTACCCAGGAAAGTCCCATGAGAACATCATGAGGAATAATGTAAATCCTCCATTGAATGTCAGCTGCTTAACCCAAGAAGAGATACAGCGCCCCCTGAGCACCACTAAAATACTGCATGAGTTATGTACTGTGATAGACAGACCATTATTTCTCATATTTGAAGATTCATTAAGGACAGGTTCTGGCCCCAAAACATAGGTTAGATAGTACCACGGAAGGGTAAGTAGGATATTTCTTCCAAAAAATCGTCACAATATTTGGAAGTGGCAAATATGCCGGATAATCCGTTTGGAGCTGTGATGGTACCGATCTATCGTGTGCTGGTAGGGTAGAGCTAAATGTTCATTCTCCCCCTTGCCCTAAAGATCCGGGGCCATGAGTCAGTGGACTCCTTAACAACCAGCAATAATAAATAGAATCTCTGAGACATGCTGGATCGGAACAAAGGAATGATGCAAGATGTTTCTGATAAGAGGTCATTTATATGACACTATCTGTGGTTTGCACTAATGAGACCCCGCTAGGGTCGGCCTTAGCCTATGGGCATATGTTTTGTGATTATGAATTTTTAGATTATGGTTTATTAAAGGTGAAGTTTTAAACAATCCTACTCACCGGTTGTATTTAGTGTTTATGGTTATTATTAAGCCTTCATTTTGGGTGGATTAATTTGCATGACAGGTTCTCTTTAAAGTCCTCCATGCTGCTCTGTTTGTGCAAAGGTTATCTGCGGAAACATAGGGAGGCCGGATCATAGCAGATATTCATCACTCACTAAATGACAATAGACATAGACACAGCCTGCAGAGGGAAAATATGATTAATGTCAAATGCAAGTCATCTAATGGTTGGTAATATCTAAAATCCAAGCTATGTGTGTGCAAAGGAACACATAGGGGCACATCCTGCGGTACGTTGTCCGATGAGCATTAGGGTCTGCCGCGATTCACTAACCTTGTCCGCCGGAGTTCACCTGCTTCTTCCTGGTGTATGTGAGTTCTTGATCTTGCGACACAAATCCTTTTTTAAATTCCGTGGTTTGTCCGAATCCGTCTGGTTGTCCGACGGCCACGCCCCCCGATTTCTATCGTGTTCAAGCTGGCGCCGATGTGCCAAAATCTGATTGTGTGCACCAAATTCCCTGGGCAATTTGGCGCAGAACGAAAATCATCGGGAAACTAGATGTAAATGTGTCCGACGGACCCTTAGTAAATGAGCTCCATAGAGGGGACAGTAGTGCGCCGGTGCTCAGATTCTACTACCTGCCTTCTCAGGGATAATTGTTTTGTATAGGAAAGTGTAGAGGCAGGGCCGGTGCCAGCACTGGGTATACCTGGCCAAGTGCTGGGGCCCAGGGCTGCTGGGGGGGCCAACATAAGGCTTTACATAAGAAATCCATGGGGGTGAGGGGGGCTGTATCTAATGAATCCATAGGGTGTGATGGGGCTTTTATTAAAAAAAAACCATGATGGGCTGTCTGGTATGATAAACTAGGGAATAGGATACTGTTTTAGTTTCTGAATTTTTAATTCCGCCACGTGAGTTCACTGCAAAGGGGCCCACTGAGGCTCTGTCGCCCAGGGGCCTACTGAAACCTGGAGCCGACCCTGTGTAGTGGTCACTGCTGGGGTAGATGAAGGCATATTTTGTGAACCCTATGTCCGTAGCATGACAGAAACCAAGGCAAATTTGATCCGTTATTGCCCTATGCCCATCCTGCATTATTCTTTCTCATTATATCAGACTTGATTTGCATGAAAAACTGAGCTTGATATATTACGTACTGTATAATCAAGGCCACTCTTCTATCCCTTTAAAAGCAGGCCGGGAATTGAGAAGTGTTCCATGATTATATTCTATGATTGAGTTATATTGGCTGTCATTTGCCGGGATCAATCATTTTACATTTCTCCTAATTCTCGTGGCTGCTTAGAGGAATAATCATCCTGTGACACTGAACGAGTCCTCAATCAATTGCACTCAGGGTTCGTGAATGGCTGCCTCTGCCTTTTATGTTTCCAAATGAAGGAGAAAGAAAACGAAGATGGTTTGTATAATTTTACTACTGCTCCAATGTCTGTGTGAGAGAACGTCTCAAAGGAATAACACATTTCCATGTAAGGAAGAAGTTCATATTTTAATATCAAAAACTGGTTCTGCATTTTCATTCACAATAACGTAAGAGTAACTGTAAAGTTTTTTTTTCCACAAATCAATAGCTCTTGGGATGTAAAACAACTTCGCCTATTATATTTGTTACCTACTTGCAGCAGTTTCTTTGCTATACCCCTCAGATTACCTCAGTGATGCAGTAGCTGCTTCCTCTGCCTGTGGCGACATGTCCAGGAGTGCATAGTATAAACAAACTGCTCCCTGCTCACAGAGGAGGAGGTCATTTGACAGAGCTCTCTCTGTGTATGTAGCAGGGCTGAATTTGTTCAAGACTGTGGATACAGATTTCTGCTACACAGAATAGTGAGGTACAAGATCTCCCTGTTCCCTATTAGTCTCTCCATCCCAGTCTGTGATTCTACAGAACTTTCTATCTCTGCATCTCATGCTCCTCCCTTCCCCACCTTGTTCTCGAGATTATCAGCAATCTGCAGATAAGCTATTAACCTTTAGAGCTCTAGGATTAATTATGATATATTCCACTTATTAGAATTGATGGAAGTTGCCAGGCTGGTCACCATATACATCCTGTATGTGCTCTGTGCATGTCCCCTGCTCCTCCATGTGATGGAAGCTGCCGAACTGTCACCATATACATCCTGTATGTGCTGTACATGTCCCCGGCACCTCCATGTGATGGAAGCTGCCAGGCTGTCACCATATACATCCTGTATGTACTGTACATGTCCCCCGCTCTTATTAAGACTTGCGCAAAATGGGGGTCATTTATCTAAGGGCCATGTTCCATCTGCATTTTGGCTTCCATTTTGCAGTTTCTGGATGAATTAAAAATCCGTTGATTGCCCTGGACTTGCAATAGTATCCGTTTTTTTTACTTTCCATTATACCTTCATTTATTTAAGCAGATAGTAGGAATAAAACAGATGGCTGACACGAACATAAAAACAGGTCTGCCAAAGGGATCCACAAACATTTTTATTAATTATTAATTTATTATTAACAATAATTTTTTTTTAAAAAAACACAAAAACGGAAATTGTGAAACAGAAGTGCGTGACTTTGCGCAATATTTTTTTTTATTGCAAACAACCAATAGACTCAGATGCCAGTTATATAACACAATGCGCAAGTCTTCCCATCATTTTCAGATCGGAATTTGTGTTGGAGGACTAATAATAATAATAATAACTAATAATAATAACGCCGCCAAATGCAAGGGAAATAAAACCTTTTAAATAGTTTTTATATTCAATTGAACAATAAAGGTCCTTTAGCCAACTGGAAATTAGTTTTTCTATGTTGAAACAGCTAAATCCTAGTGGATGGAGGGACCAGGTCCTTTAGACCACTAGGATTTAGACTCAACCATGGAATATCAGGAGAGGGATAGAGCGCTGCACATCCTGAGCACAGCGCCCCCTACACGGGAGGAGAGAGAACTACAAGAGGGGATCCATGGAATATCAGGAGAGGGATAGAGCGCTGCACATCCTGAGCACAGCGCCCCCTACACGGGAGGAGAGAGAACTACAAGAATTTGTGTTGGAGGACTAATAATAATAATAACTAATAATAATACTGCAAGGGAAATAAAAAAAACCTTTTAAATAGTTTTTATATTCAATTGAACAATAAAAGTCCTTTAGCCAACTGGAAATTAGTTTTTCTATGTTGAAACAGCTAAATCCTAGTGGATAGAGGGACCAGGTCCTTTAGACCACTAGGATTTAGACTCAACCCTCACCTCGCTGCTGTGGGGCCGGACGCGCAGTGATGACGTGGAGGGTGGGAGGGGCCTGTGTATTACCCGGCATGCTCCGCAGCCCCGCCCCCTCACACACAGGAGACGGTGAGCAGGAAGGAGCCGCCATGGTGTGACTCATCATCAATGGTGAGCGGAGTCCTCGGTCATTGTCTCTGCTCGTGTCTGGTGACAGGCGTCTTGTCAGAGCTGAGGCTGCGGTACTATCGCGTCCAGTCCCGCACAAATCCTTCTCCTGTCTGATGCTTCGTTACAATGTATCAGCCGGGAGGGATTGTGTACACTGGATGCAATGATTGCGAACCCTCCTCTGTGACAAGTCTGAGGGCTGCACCTGTCACCATATACATCCTGTATGCACTGTACATGTCCCCTGTTCCTTCATCTGATAGGAGCTGCCAGGCTGTCACCATATACATCCTGTATTTTTGTACATGTCCCCTGCTCCTCCATATGATGGAAGCTGCCAGGCTGTCACCATATACATCCGGTATGCACTGTACATGTCCCCTGTTCCTTCATCTGATAGGAGCTGCCAGGCTGTCACCATATACATCCTGTATGGGCTGTACATGTCCCTGCTCCTCCATGTGATGGAAGCTGCCAGGGTGTCACCATATACATCCTGTATGTACTGTACATGTCCCCTGCTCCTCCATGTGATGGAAGCTGCCAGGCTGTCACCATATACATCCTGTATGTACTGTACATGTCACCTCCTCCTCCATGTGATGGAAGCTGCAAGGCTGTCACCATATACATCCTGTATGTACTGTACATGTCACCTCCTCCTCCATGTGATGGAAGCTGCAGGGCTGTCACCATATACATCCTGTATGTACTGTACATGTCACCTCCTCCATGTGATGGAAGCTGCAGGGCTGTCACCATATACATCCTGTATGTACTGTACATGTCCCCTGCTTCTCCATGTGATGGAAGCTGCCAGGCTGCCACCATATACATCCTGTATGTACTGTACATGTCCCCTGCTCCTCCATGCGATGGGAGCTGCCAGGCTGTCACCATATACATCCTGTATGTACTGTA
>CM033647.1:14315968-14359734 GCA_019512145.1 Engystomops pustulosus | reverse complement strand
AGATATTAGTCTCCGCCCACTTCACCTCTAGTGACAATGATTTTTGTCAAACACTTTTAGAACAGAAAATGCCAGAACTTTGAAAAGAAAAGGTTGCGCAGCACAAAGTAAGCATAGCTCATTTGGTAAAATCACTATAGCTTTACATTAACGCTTTAAAATGATTTTATTTGTCCTGTACTTGATTCAATAAAATGATTAGGATAAGTTGTTGCTATCAATTGGGGAGGAGGCGGAAGGCGTATGACATCAGTCAGACTCAGCACTAATACGCTGATACAGGCAGGGCTGCTATCACAAACCCCATGAATAATAATAATCATTATTTATATATCAAATACCACAGCACTTTACAAATCATAGGGGACATGTACAAATATATTATTCTATATTATAATTATTATAACAAACAGTCATAAGGAACAATAGGATTGAGGGCCCTGCTCGTAAGAGCTTACAGTCTAAGAGGATGAAGGGGGTGACGCAAGGTGAAGGCAAATTTTAAAGTTACAGTATCTAAAAATACAGACTGTCAGGATGAATTACAGGGACTTATTAATCTTTTTTTAACCCAAACTTTGAGAATGGTGATAAAATGAGAAAAAATGGTAATTAACCAAAAATCGTGTGACTAAGGTTTTCAATGATTGTAACTTTTTCCATCATCTACTTTTTCCTTTACACAAAACAAATGACACCTTATGTAGAATTCTCAACATTTTCTGACGAGACGACTTCCGCATGACAGGTCCCGGTGATTTTGCTATGAGCTTACACGGATCAGCTCCTCACAGTTACTAAACGCACATCGTCCCTGTATAGATAATGTATGATATCCGGGGAGCGCTGCTAGTCATAGACAGGAGGCCCTGCTGTTACTAGATGCAATGACAGCCGTGTAAGCGGAAGGTGTGCACGCGTTGTTGTACCATTCTCACCGCGGGTGTCCTGGAATTCTCCGGTAATATCTGCTCACTGCACCGTAGGAGGCCATATTCATCTGGTTACTTCTACTCTACAGCGCGGGCTGACACGCGGGATTGAGCGATTGCAAAAATTACAGTGACAGATCCTAAAAAACAAAGAGGTTTTATGTAATCCTTCTTTCAAAAATGTAGTTATTTTTACTTTCTTAAGGAGCAACCTTCAAATTGTGTTGTTTTCTGATGGACCTCTGAGGTTCAGTATTGGGTTGAGACAGGGCCCACCGGAGGATCCTCTGGTACACTGGTGGGCCAGTCCGACACTGTCAATGTCCTGCACTGATCTTCTGATGTTCATGGCAATCAGGGTGGGGAAAAAAATATATATATATCTTTATAACTACTATAAGTAGTTTGCTTAAAGGACATCTACCACCAAAATGAAAGCCTGTATGCAAATGAGCCTCAGGGGCTTGAGGCTCCATTAACACCTATGGAACCTGGAGTCCAACAAGCTCATTTGCATCCTTCATCCTGGGGGTAGGTGCTCTTTAAATTATGTGAACCGCCAGTAAATCACATCAGGTAAAGGAAATCTACCATCAGAATCCAGCACGATGAATCAGAAACCTTTACTCAAAGATCCAGGCATCATGACTGTGGTAATCTTTGTTATCCATGACCACCTTCCTTCTAAAATCAACTTTTCAACAAATGCTAGTCACCAGAGCTCCTCCGTGATAAGCTTCACAGACTGTTACACTGTGCACTTCCCCCTCCCTCTGTGTAATATTACATCAGGCAGAAGTAGGGGGGAGTGCTGAGGCAGCAGGGGGAGGGGTGTCTGTGTAACAGCCTGTGAAGTTAAAGCACAAAGGGACCCGCAAAGCTCCTTTGGTTCATTAGGATCATTTTTAACCCCTTAAGGACGCAGCCATTTTGTAGCTTAAGGCTCAGTCCCATTTTTTGGATTCTGACCTGCTTCTCTTTATATGGTGTGGGGATTTGGCCCAGTAGAGCCCGTGGTAGCAGGGTGCTGTGATGCAGTTCAAGACAGTGACACCAAGGTACAGTCCAAAACAGGTCTCGCCTGTGTTTATTTCAGCAGGAACAAAATAAAACAGCCTTCACATTCAGGCATCAAAAACAAATAATATCCTACCCGTCAGGGTGCTAACTAAACAGTGATTCACTAACTCACCACTTAACAAAAACACTTTCGCTGTTTCAGGCACAGAGGACAGGGCTGTGCGCTCTCCAGCCTCCTGTCAGAGAGACCGCACTCTCAGCTCTGCTAGGCAGCTTTATGCAGGCTGATTAGGCTGCTCCCAGCACCTGTGTCCAAAGTGCTGGACACCACAACCTCAGCACTAAGGCCTTGCATAATAGGAAAACCTAGGGGAAACATACCGCCCATCCACAGTTAACCCCTTCAGTGTCTCACAATGGTTATAACTTTTGAACACTGTTACTTATCAAAGCGATTCTGAGATAGTTTTTTCCCCACATGTTGTACTTCATTTTAGTGGTAAATTTTGACTGATAAGTTTTGCGTTTATTTACAAAAAAAAGAAAAAAATGATGAATTTTTAGAAAAAATTGCCATTTCGTAATTCGAAATCACCGCGTTTTCAGGCAGATCGATTTACCACCTAAATAACTTGCCGAATAACATTTCCCATATGTCTACTTTACTTTTTCATAATTTTTGAAATGTCTGGATAATTTATTTTGACGTCACGCGGCTTACAAATCGAATAGCGATTTTCCGTATTTTCAGAATTGACTATTTTGGGGATAAATACTGTTTGAAATTAAATTTTACATATTTAGCATTAAAACCCCCTATATAACCAACCCATTTTCAAATCTGCACCCCTCAAGCTATCAGAAACAGCATTTACGAAGATTGTTAACCCCTTGAGATCTTCATAGTAATTGAATCAAAATGGCGGTGAAATTTAGAATGGTCAAATTTTGTCGGTTATACGTTCATTTAGCCCTAAAATTTACACATTTCCAAAAGATAAAAAGAGAAAACCCACCATAAAATTTGTTCTACAATTTCTCCTGAGTTTTCCTTTAAGGAGCAACCTTCAAATTGTGTTGTTTTCTGATTGGGTTGAGACAGGGCCCACCGGAAGATCCTCTGGTACACTGGTGGGCTAGTCCGACACTGTCAATGTCTTACACTGATCTTCTGATGTTCATGGCTATCAGGGGGGGAAATATATATATATCTTTAAGAATCTTTAAGAAGTGCTTAAAGGACATCTACCACCAAAATGAAAGTCTGTATGCGAGTGAGCCTCAGGGGCTCGAGACTCCATTAACACCTATGGAGCCTGGAGCCCTACAGGCTCATTTGCATACTGCTCTTCATCCTGGGGGTAGATGCCCTTTAAATTATGTGAACCGCCAGTAAATCACATCAGGTAAAGGAAATCTACCATCAGAATCCAACACGATGAATCAGGAATAGTGATGAGCGAGTATACTCGTCCGAGCTTGATGCTCGGTCGAGTATTAGCATACTCGGACCGGCTCGTTGCTCGGACGAGTATTTGCCCTGCTCGATAACGAGCATTTAATTTAAAAAAAAAAAGTGAAGAATAGTAAAAAAGAACCAATGAAAACAAGTAAGTAATTGTTGAATTAGAAGAAAACAGTGAAAGAACACAGTGCAGAACAGATTGCAGATGTTCGGAACATCTGCAATCTGTTCCGGAGACAGCGGTGCAGAACGGTGTTTCCGCAATAGTATTTGAAGAACATATGTGTGAAGAACACATACCAGATGGTGGCAAAACATGGCAAGTTGTTCTCTACACATATTGTTCTTCAAATACTATTGCGGAGAACACCGTTCTGCACGGGTGTCTCCGGAGCAGATCGCAGATGTTCCCGAACATCTGCAATCTGTTCTGCACTGTGTTCTTTCACTGTGCTCGTTAAGTTTATAATTTTACTGAAAAATGCTCGGGTCTCCCATTGATTTCAATGGGGCTCGTTACTCGAAACGAGCACTTGAGCATCTGGAAATGTTCGGCTCGAGTAACGAGCACCCGAGCATTTTAGTGCTCGCTCATCTCTAATCAGGAACCTTTACTCAAAGATCCAGGCATCATGACTGTGGTAATCTTTGTTATCCATGACCACCTTCCTTCTAAAATCAATTTTTCAACAAATGCTAATCACCAGAGCTCCTCTGTGATAAGCTTCACAGACTGTTACACTGTGCACTTCCCTCTCCCTCTGTGTAATATTACATCAGGCAGAAGTAGGGGGAGTGCTGAGGCAGCAGGGGGAGGGGTGACTGTGTAACAGACTGTGAAGGTAAAGCACGAAGGGACCCGCAAAGCTCCTTTGGTTCATTAGGATCATTTTTAAAGTTTATTTTAGAAGGAAGGAGGCCATAGAATGCTACAGTCACGGTGCCTGGATCTATGAGTAAGTGTCCCTGGTTTATCATGATGGATTTGGATGGTAGATTAAGTTTTACCTGAACTATATGAGAAATACTACTATATTTAGTATAGATTATTAAGAGCAATTTAAATTTCTTCTCTATCAAATATTTTTATTGAGTCATAGAGGTCATACAAATCTACATCGCATCATAACCAATAGACTCTGATTTTATATGTAAACAGCTCAGGTAAGTGACAATAATACCAACATTACTAGTATACAATCAAGTGTCGTTAAATCAGAACTAGTAATATAAGATGTCTACAGCCCGGATTATGATTATTATAGACACTGCACAAACAGCACTGTAGCCATAGTGACAGACATGCGTACAAACATACAAGGCCCATAGAAACCCTATACACTTTTAATGCACTTTATTGAATTTACATTACGTTGGCATATTCTACTAATGATTGTCTGTTATGCTGCTGGCGTATATAAAGACCTGAAAAAAGGTCTAAGCATTTGTATAGGTTACACACAACTTGTGCTTTTATTTAGAAGAAGTGTGAAGGAGTCACAGTATCTGTTTACATGATGTTTTTTTAGTTCTGGCCCATAATTTTCAGCAGTACGATTTATCCAAGATTGCTAAAGTCATAAAAAAGTATAAAAATGGACAGTGCAAGCCCCAATATATATACAGTGTATATTATATATATATATATTGTTGAACCGCACCATGGGGCATATTTATCAGGACCTCTGCGCACCGCCAGTGGCGCAGAGGCCCTGAAATAATGGCAAATGCTAGCTTATTGCTAGCTTTTGCGATTATTTTCCCCAATCCGCCACCTTCATGCCAGTGGGGCGTGAAGGGGCATGAAGGGGCGCAGCCAGACGGGAGTGGGCCGGCGCGGGGCGTTACTGTCCCCGCGCCTACGCACTTGCTGCTGCCGGGGACTTTTCATACGTGAAATGTCGCCGGCTGCGTTTTTTTCTACGCCAGGCCCTGCCTGGCGTAAGTTAAACGCTGCGCTGCTTGCAGCCCAATACATCAAGAGGCAGAAGCCTCTTGATGTATTGGGCTGCGAATTTGCAGCGGCGGGACGATCATACGCTGGCGCACGTCTGATAAATCTCCTCCACTGGTTGAGATTTATCACAAATGTCTGAGGTAAAACTGTTCTAGTTTTCCATGGCAACCTATCAGATCTCACCTTTAATTTTATAAATATCTGTGGGAAAATGAAAGCTGAGCTCGGATTGGTTTCTATGGAAAACTAGAACAGTTCTGTTCTCTGAGACTTCTGATAGATCTCCCCCAATGATGAGGCCCCCGGAGCGTCTAGCTTGGGGGACACATGATAACACAAACCCCTTTTTAGTGCTTTTCTTTAATCTCGTATTATTTATAATGGGTTATTTGATATTGTCAGTTTTGTTTAATGTTAATAAAGTTATGTTGAGTTATGAGGTGATGTTTGGGAAAATGATATCTTTGGAAGGGTATGTTCCCTTTCTGGAAGTTTCTATCTGTAAGCAAAGAATTGTAAGCGATCAGCTAATTTGGAGGCTGCGGGTGAAGAAAATAGTATTTAACCTCGGGAGATTCTCCGTGGTCAAGCACTTGTATGAAGATTCAAGAAGCTGCATCCCGCCAGCCCTCCTTTGATCAATTTATTATTATTGTCACTATATTTGTTAGATGGGCCTTGTTGCTTAGCTAATGCTGAGTGGACAGTTATTATTATTATTATTATGATTGATTGATTTAATAAAAAAGTTATGTTGTAACCCTTTAATAAAACACAGTGGCCTTCTGTTATCCAAAAGAACTTGATTTGTCTGTGTGTTTTTATTTAATGCGCCTTTTTAGTGGGGTTTTTCTGTTATCATGTCATTCCATATAAAGAAGAATCCAAAGTCCAGGAGGTGATTATATAACATCCCCACACACACACAGATCTGATCTCATCATCCAGTAGGAAAAGCTCCCCACTGTCTTTGTTGCCTATGGTAACCAACCACAGACCAGCATTAATAATAATAATAATAATTATTCATTTATATAGCGCACACAGTTTGCCAGATCAGTCCCTGTCCCCATGGGGCTCACAATCTAATCAACAGAGCAGTATGTTTTGGAAACCGGAGGACCCAGAGGAAACCCACACGGAGAGAACATACAAAATCTTTGCATTGATTTCAAATTCTGCTTTTGTAAAATGAAAGCTCTGTTATAATTGGTTTCTATTGGCAGCTTTTCACGCACACACTGTAGGCCTCTTGCTTAAAAAGCTTCAGTTTTCATAAATACACTGTACTGGAGCGCTAAAATTGTTCAAAACTGTACTCACACCGTGGCTTAGTGGTTAGCATTACAGCCTTGAAGTGCTGGGGACCTATGTTCAAGTCCCAGGGTCAAAGAGTCTGTATGTTCTCTCCGTGTTTGCATGTGTTTCCTCCGGTTTCCTCCCACACTCCAAAACATACTGGTAGGATGATTAGATTGTGAGCCCCATGGGGACAGGGACCGATTTGGCAAGTTCTGTGCAGCGCTACATAATCTGTGTGCGCTAGATAAATAAAGAATTATTATTGTTAAAACGCATATATCATAAATCTGGGGAATGTAATTAATGGAAAGGTAAGAAAGTGGTGGCTCCTGAATGGGGGTGAGAAAAAGAATTTACTGAAATGAATGGGTTAAAATAGTAACTTTTATTCTACTGTAAATCACTGTACTGCATACTATAGCTATTATCCATATGACTCTCTGGATACAAAAATCATAACTATATGGATTACCTGGATAAAGCCATACATTAGCCATGATAAATTCTGGAAAAAATTTCCAATGAGTCATGAGTCATTACCCGGCTGACGGATTTCACCCGAAGTGCATTGTCCAACCTCAATGCACTGTATCGCGATTTACATAGATCGTGCGGCCGATATCCTGCATCTGTCGCTTCCCTGCTTTGGTCCGCCGGAGTTCACCTTCTTCTTCCTGGTGCATGTAAGTGCATTGTCTTGTCACACAATGGGGCAGATTTACTTACCCTGTCCATTCGCGATCCAGCGGCACGTTCTCTGCGGTGGATTCGGGTCCGGTCGGGATTCACTAAGGTAGTTCCTCCGACGTCCACCAGGTGGCGCTGCTGTGCTGAAGTTCCCCGAAGCCTGCCAGAATGCACTGAAGTTTACCGGCCTATTCCTAGTTGAAGGTAAGCGCGAGTCTCGCCACACTTTTTTTTTTTAATGCGGGGCAATTCAGGGGAAATCGGCGCAAATCGGAAATATTCTGGTAACTCATCTGGAAACCGCGAATCGGGCCCTTAGTAAATGACCCCCAATTTGAATAATAAATCCCACACTCAGTCCGAATCAGTCGGATCAGTCCGATTTCAGTCGCATAAAAGCCAGCATAATAGCACCACAATCCGATTGCGTGCGACACAATGCCCAGTTAAATACCTGACACAGCGGCAAGAATCCCGAAAATTTCGAAAATCGGACAAAAGTGCGATCAGCGTGATCCTTACTAAATAAGCCCCAATGTGTTGCAGTTGTGTCCATATGAAGGGTTAATTTACAAAATAATCAGGAACCTGGGAGCTTCTACAATTATGTCCTTTGATTACAGGACTCCTGTGTTGTAGAGACGGCAGTGGATGGGGCATTGAACCATGTCAGAGCAAGTTATTTGTGCTATAATTATACATCTCTTAATTATCGTCATCCACTTTTCAGGGAAAGCAGCGATTTGTGCGGCTTATATAAAAACAAAGGGAATGAGCATCAAATAGAAGTAAAATTACTCAGATGTCAGCTACAGGGTGAGTGACGTGCAACAGAAGTACCAACCTGAACTGGTCCTAGGGCTAAATAAATAGACATGTCAATAGAAGCAGGGGCTCTGTTCACATGAGCTTACAATCTATAAGGAAGTAGGGTGAGGAAGTGCTGCAGAGTTTGATAAAGTGATAAACCTGCCTAAAAAGATTTGAGATAAACTGTAAATAATTGGAGATTACTCTGCTGTCCAGTGCATTCCAGAGAACCCATGCAGCTCTTCAAAAGTCTCTGGAATGAGAATAGGAAGTTTGCCAAATTTCCACACAGCTGGAGGGGGCTTCAGAACCTCATAATACTTACCTAAACTGTTTCAGAACCTTATAATACACATCTTATCTGCTGCAGAACTTTATAATACACACCTCAGCTGATACAGAACCTCATACACACTTCCCAACCGTCCTGCTTATTGCTACCACTTGTGATTATTTTGCCCTCTCCGACACATCCCCAGCTGGGGATGTCATAAACAATGGAACTACTGATCATATACACACAGGAATATGCCCATCCTTATTATCACACATACCCATTAATATATACATAAATACATGTACATACATACATACACAAACATACATGCAGGAAAATGCATGCATATATATATATCAAACACATGCACGCACACACACATACATGCAGACACATTAATTCAGACGCATGGGCGCACACATACATGAAGATACTTGCACATACAAACTCATAGAAACATGACTGCAGTCACACACATGCAGACACATGCATGCAGATACACATGCTGTTACATTCAGGCACACACATGCGCGCAGAGCCAGATGCAGGCAAGTGCATGCAGACACACTCAGACACAAGCATGAAAACACACATGCACACACAAACACCAGGACACATAAAAACACATACATACATGCATGTACATCAGCACACTTATATGTATTTAATAAAGGTTATATACACATATTTCTCAGATAGCCAAGGGATCCCATAGGTCTTTCTCAGAACACTTTAATCCCCTTTTATGTCTGGCAATTTTAGTATCACAGTATGGGTAATGAGGTCCCTTCTTATGATGGGTGCTAAAGGGAAGTTACCTTTCCCCTATAACAGTGATGGCAAACCTTTTAGAGACCGAGTGCCCAAACGACAACGAGTACCCACTTCTTTATTGCAAAGTGCCGACATGGCAATTTAAGTACTGTAGTAACTTATAGCTCCCTTCTCAGAGCTTTCAATTGGATCAGTGTCCTGATGACACTGATACAGTAGAAAGAAATTCTGTGTATCATTTTAGCTTTCCTCCAGGGTCCCCTGATCAATAAAAAACACAAGGCCTGGATTTGTAGCTCTAAAGGTCACCAAACTGTGTCCACACCATCTCTCTCCTCCAGTAGTCTCAGGTCCAGGATGTCTTTGAAAATAGAACCGTGCATGGAATGTCCTGGGTTTCCTTGGACTGCAGGAGGAGGTCTTGAGTCCTGTGGGCTAGGGTGACAGCCTGGGTGCCCACAGAGATTGCTCTGAGTGCCACCTCTGGCACCCGTGCCATAGGTTCGCCATCACTGCCCTATAAGATAACGTGATTAACACCTGGTCAGTAGACCAACCGCCCCAACCTATGATTCCCCTGCCCCTCAGAAATGTTAATTGGTTACCTGTGTCCCTGAATGGAATTCTTAATTGATACGGGCTTGGTGTCTCCAAGCCCCTCATGGTTGGTCATGTGTCTTAAAATGGCTACTTAAGAACATGACAAAATTATACTTCAAAGAAAACCTGGTTATAAATCCAATATTTCAATTTCTGGTCAACAAATCTGTGACCAGCATCGTCTGCTTATCCTGGGATTTCAGAGATGTGGAGCCAAGAAAATGGCTCTTACATCATTGGGCCAACACTTCATAATGGTGTTTGATATTGTTGGATTTGTTACTTCATGCTGGGAAATGTGCTGGGCAAATCTTCTTATCATGGGACCCTTGAGAAAAGATATAACATAAATAAGGAAATATGTTCCCAACTTTCCAGGTTGATTCAAGTGTAGTTACGCCCCTCCCACATGACCAAGGGGGCGGATTAGGTGGTTAGTTAAAGGTAACATGCCACCATTCAATTCTTGTTAGTCTATGGAGATGCATTAGGCAGGACTTTCCAGGGTTTTCTTGGATTTTCCACGGATCTCTATGCTAATCCAATTAGGAAGAGTTCTGTCTTTTCTTTATTTTATCCCTTTTTATTTTGCTGTTTGCCTTTATGTACGTCTGTTATTTCATCATTTTTGTAACTATTAAGCATAGTTAAATAGTCATTTAATAAGTTTTTTCTTGTGCTTTATACGTTCCCATAACTCTGGAGAGGTGAATTACCGCTAAGTTTTGTTACCTGGTGTCTGTACTCGCAGTAGCTATAGACAGTGGGTGTCCAGGTGATCTGGGTGTATATGTGCAGTCCTGGTGTGGGCGTCTCGTAAGCCGTAATTACAAGTGGTGGCAGCGTCGAGTTGTATGGAATAAACGGGTGACACTATCGGGGTGCAGAGTGGCTCTGTGCAGTAGCGTTCCATAGGTACATAAGTGGTAGGGTGGTACATAGTGTGGTTGTGCGCCCCCTGGGCTGTTCGTACTTGGTGTCTGGTGTCTGGAATTCGGATGCGTTTGGTTTCCCTGACATGAGAATTGAGTTGAACGGGTGTGCTGTGTGCAAGGGGTGTAGGAATTAGCGTAAGGGCGTCTTTTTTGTGTGCGTGGATGGAGTTTAAGGGCTAATTTGCTAGGTACCCTGGCATAAGTGCACCCTGTGTTTGGACTCCGATGTGCGGGGTTCATGGCACAGATCCTTCCTATCCCTTAAAGAGGACCTGTCACCCCATTTATCGGCACTAGGAGCTGCTTACTAAAGTAAGCAGCTCCTAGTGCTTGATCAAACACCGCAGTGTTAGAGTGATAGCGTTGCCGGAAACCTCCGGTAACGCTATCTAACACTGCGGCGGGGTATAGTGTAATTGTCGGACAGCTCGCAAAGCTGTCCGACGTATTCATGAGGGGGCGGGGTTGGGGCGTGACTAGGGGCGGTGACTGATGCCTAGTGTGCGGCAGTCAATGCCGGCCTATGGAGCGAGCGGGGCGGTCCGGGGTAGAGGCAGCGCCTCGGACCGCCCCCTCATGAATAAATCGGACAGCTTGCAAAGCTGTCCGATGATTACACTATACCCTGCCGCAGTGTTTGATAGCGTTACCGGAGGTTTTCGGCAACGCTATCACTCTAACACTGCGGCGTTTGATCAAGCACTAGGAGCTCTCTACTTTAGTAGACCTTAGTACAGCTCCAGTGCCGATATAATTGGGTGGACAGGTCCCTTTAAATTTATGTTACACAGACTGCCAGAGAAAACCCTCTCTCCTATCTGCTCCGTATAAAGTCACGTAAGGGAGGCTGTGGAGAAAAATTTGAGAAGGGTTTCAGTAGTTTCTAGGCTAGTTGGCCAACAGGTCAACTCCTCAAAAAAAAGTGGAACACATCACGCCACATTATTAACCAAATTGTCGCGCCTTGATACACCCTGGGATAGTCCCAAGTGAACGGGTTTGTAGTACAGTGGGTCATCCCCCCTTACTTATTTGGGTGGACACGTTCGTCTGTTACTCCCCACTTTCTTGTGGATCCTACTTTTTTTACTTAATTGAATTGTTTACTTCTTGTAATATAATACTGGATGGGATGAGTGCGATCTATATTAGTGCTCAGTACGCCCAGACGCCCCTAAATAGGAGAACATGGAATCATTATACTGTTTCTATTGAATTCAAGGTCGGTCTCGTGTAATACACAGATGTGTCAAAATCTTCAGAGGAAGAGCTGCTCATTGTAGCCGTCTCCTTCTTTCCCCACAATAGATGATGGTCAAGGCCTGCGGTGAGTCCCCTTTAACGAATACCTAAGATTTGTATTAAAAAGGTATTATTAAAATGGACTGTCTGAACAGAGCTAATAAATGGTAATTGTCGTATGTGTTTCCGGCCCCCCTTATCCGCTACTTTCTCATTTTTGAGTCTCTTTATTATGGTGCTCATAATAATTAGATAAGAGTAGTACTTGCATTTTATTTTATTTTTATTATCTCATCTGTTTTGTTTGTTTTCAAGAGCCATCTTGTCTCAGAACTTTGTTGTAACAGGTTTCAGGGTTAGGGGGTCAATGGTGGACACAACTGGACCCCCCACGCAGGATGATGGTACTGAGCCGAATCCGTGGAACCAGAACTAAGTGGCACCTGAGTGGACTCACAGAGCCCACCCGCAAAGTGCGGAAGGTTTGCTGCGACGGAGTTGGGCAGTACAGAATGTAGTCCAGGCCTTAGTGGTCAGAAGCGACTGGTTTTGTCAGGGCAGGTGGCATAGATTACAAGGTACGCGTAAGGTCCAAAATTCAGAACAGGAAGACCAATGCGAAGACAAAGGGAACGCAGGAAGGAACAGGGAGCATTCTCTCTTCCTCGCAAATGGCTCAAGATCTGGCTTGGATCATTGGGAACACGGGGCCTTATGAAAACTCGGAAGTGCCACGCCAATCAGTGGTATTTGATGGGCCGACCTTTAATTTCGAAGTGCGCGCTAACGCGCACGACCTACGGCGAGCAGGGACATGCACCAGCCTAGGCCGGCGGGAGCAGGAGCTGTGGAGAGGTGACTGCGGACCAAGGGGAGCGCGCCAACAGCAGATTCAGGCATCACAGGTTGATCGCGGGAGGACCGTTGAACACAGTAAACAATGTACAACTAGAGGAAACCTATATTCCGTGGACGCACAGTTTTATCCACCCATAACTGGAGGTAGTCCGTTGCTTTCACAATGGTTACTCTTATGCCAGCGCCGCGTCTTGAAGACTTTCCCTACCGGCAAAATCTTAGACGTGTGTGAAGTCTACCAAAAGAAAATGCGCATGGAGTATAGAACTTCTGAGGACAAATCTTATCACATCATACACATTATCAGATATAATATCCCTAAAGTGCAACAGGAAGTACCATACCATTAGCCATATATTTAACTAAAATTCAATGTGGCCCCAGGTAACTGCTGGCTATGAAACCCCACCAAATTTAAAATACCTACCAATGGTAAGTTGGCATTCTGCGTACTTTTGTTTCTGGTGAAATAATGAAACCACAAAGGCATCTATACGTTACCCCCCATTAAAATTAATTTGTGTCCTGGACACCACCGTAGTAGGTGTAATATTAACCCTCTGTGTGACAACCCTCCACTCAAAATCTTGTTAGCTCCGATATTGCCCTCCCCAAGATTGTAGTATCTCCTTTCTCTGCAGCTCTCTTCTAATAAGGGTCCCCTCTTGCTGGACTTAAATGCACCCCTCGTTTATGCCAAAAAACTTAATTCCTTTGGTTAGCCCCATCAACTTAGGTTACCACCTTTTGAATCCTCCCAAACTAACGACTGTCCCTTTTCCTTGCAAACCAACCAATTATATACGGGCCTCTTTCTATACAGCCCTAACCCTCAACTTAGCCCACTTCTGTAGCCTCCACCCATCCATCTGCCCTATTTTTGCCCTCCCATTCTTATGTCCCCATTTAGGTAGGTACCTAATTTTCTGTTCTCAAAGCTTCCTATCCACAATTTCTTCACCTTAGCTCTTCCTCTGCCACCACGCGATGTCACATGGTGCATGAACGGCTTCTGCCGCTTACCAAAGCCGCGTGAAAGTTGCCGCGGTCGGCGGCTACATAGGAAGTGAAGGAGGCGACCGCCGCATGGTATCGTTGCGCCGATGCCGTACCTCCCTGCGCCGCTATCAAATTTTAAAAAGTGTTTTAACGCGATACGCGGTTTAAAACAACTAGCAAAAAAAAATAAGCTCCCAGCAACCACGCTCACCTTCCATCAGCCACTAAATGGCCTGACCTGGCCACGCGAGCAGCCGATTAGACAGTAGTTGTCTCTCCATGTGACCACTTGTATGATTAGGTAGACAAAAGAAGGACAGAAGTGGAATAATTAGTTTACAGTTTTTAGTGACCTAGGATTTTAATTATGATATATATAATAAATGCATGTTCCATTACCATATCAATAAAAATATGTAACCAAAAAATTATATTATTTTATAAAACAACACCTGTTTCAATAGGACGTTTCTTACATTAGCCGGCCGCTTATTTAACATGGGCCATATTAATCATATTCTGCGACGTATGTACAGCTTCTATTCCAGATTGCAAAAATTGAAATCATGATTAAGGGAAGGTAATTACCTGATTTTTTGCCGATTTCCGACTCTGTGCATGTTCTTGCTTGCGTTGTGTCTGAACAGCTTCTGCCTCCCTGCTGTTACATTTAACTATTTACCAAGTTTGTCCATGAATGCACTTGAGTTTATTTGCACATGAACTAGACTGACCTTAAAGGAAAAGTCTACAATCTCCTCCATCGTGTTAAGCCAGGGACACTTATCAAGAGATCCAGACACAATGGGGCACACAGCTTTACTTACATGTCCCGTTGACTTCGCCCTAGTCCGGAATGTCCGACGAGGATTTAGAGCTGCCGCATTCGCGCAATCGCTATGCGCCAAAAACCCAGGGCATTCCGCGCAAACCAGAACAAGCTTAGGTCGTGCAGCTCTCCGCAAAACGCCCGTTGGTTTTAGCGAATATGACTAGAAGTCTAGTGGTATAAATAACATTCCTGGATTTGTTGAGGTGCAACTAAAAAGGAATATTCTGGTCGAAATCATTGTTTTTCTATCCACAGAATATGGGGATAACGCTTGCTGACTGCCTTGGAGGGACCCGCGGTGGGACACTCCAACAGATCAAGAGAATGGGGTCTTGTTTGTACCGTTAACTGCATGGAGGCAGAGTACACAAATCTCACTGAATGGAAGTAGCCCTTTCTGCATCCGCTATCTTCCCTCAATGCCATGAGGATGAACAGAGGCGTTTTTGGTTTTGTGGTGTCTGATTATTTGTTTTTTTTGTAGCACGTGATTGCAACACATCTGTGTACCCCACCATATTCCTAATTCCCCCCTTTTTTATTGTTACTAGTGACAACACTTCCTGTGGCACTTGGGATAACTAGACCTGAATAAACAAAGCACACTAAGCAATACTGTGTCATATTATGTGCTTCTATACACACGCGGTCACAGACTTCTGCTTATGATCAATTAAACTAATTAATGACTGGATCCTATAAGATAAGTCAAAAGGAAATCTTTGATGAGTATGATTTCCTCTCGGGCAGTCACCGGTGCGTTTCCCTTGGTACTCGTTCTTGGTGCGTGTTTCAAACCCATCTGAAAACACTTTGTTGCATGTTGTACCATGCTTTGGGT
The DNA here is from genome assembly GCA_019512145.1 of Engystomops pustulosus. NCBI lineage: Eukaryota > Metazoa > Chordata > Amphibia > Anura > Leptodactylidae > Engystomops > Engystomops pustulosus. The sequence continues at coordinate 14,344,203 of CM033647.1, read as the reverse complement.
GGTTTGAATATCAGTTTTTCTTTTTAAATTGCTGGAAGTGTTAAGTTTGTAGTAACATGTTACACCATCTGTCGTAAACTTCCCACCAATAATGTACGGTGGTCCCCACTTAGACCAAGCCCGCTTCGACCCCTAGTTACAAACGGACCCATCTCGGGTGGTTGGTAATTTACTGTACTTTATCGTTTTCGTCTTCATTCTACAATAACAGTGGGGGTCATTTTGCTAAAGGGCCCTGATTTGTGTCCACGCCACTTCTGTTACATACCACATGTACCCGATAGTTCCGTTTCGGCTAATCTTTCCCTGAATTCCCGTTGTTTTGGCGCCGCAATCGGATTGGGGCTCATCGCGCTGGCATGCACGCGACGTAAATCGGGGGCATGGGTCGAAGAAAACCCGACGGATTCGGAAACCGCCGCTTAACAAAAAAATGGTGCACGCGCCTACTCACATGCAACTCAGGAAGAGTCAGTGAACTCCGCGCAATTCGGTGGACCTCCGGCGCAGCAGGCGACACCTGGGGGACATCGGCGCAGGACTTCATGATCGCCGGAAGACCCGAACGCTTGTCCGAGAAGCCGCTGGAACGCGAATGACCCGGTAATTAAATTGGCCCCCATGTTTTTAAAACGCACCATGAATGGACCAGGAACGCACTTGCCAGAATTAGCAGGCATCATCCCCCAAGCATAACACATACTATATTGCAACACTAAAATCCATCTATCCACCCCAATTACTGGTCTCGCATTTCGTCCCTCTAATATAGCAACAACACCTGATAGGGCCTAACTTGCTGGATCAGTGGGGTGGTCTCTAGTGTGCTGAGACCAACACATATCACAATAAAAAAAAACTACGGTCCATGGGACACCACCTACCTCCTTCGACCCCTTGACGCTCTGTCACTAATGGAGCAGATGGCCGCGCATGTCAGTTCTGCTCCTTATCTCTATACAGCGGTGGAAATTGCCAGTAACCGTGCGCTCCCCGATCTCCGTCAGCTCATAGATATTATGGCACAGACGGTCATGCGCACGTCTGCTCTCATTATCTGACGGCGCCTTCAAGGGTCGACGGACCGCGTTTTTCGCAATCTGTGGGTCTTACACTAGACCCCCCCACTGAGCAGGCAGTTAGGCCCTATCTATGGGACACACGCTAGCAACCACAGCTCGCTACATCCATACATTACACCACGCTCTGCTCCTCCATACATTTACACACACACCGCTCTGCTCCATGTACAAATTTTCATTTACAAATTTACCACACAGACCCAAGTGAAACGGGTGGTAGTACAGTGGGTCAGTACCCCCCTTACTTTATTTGGGTGACACTTCGTGCTGTTACTCCCCCTTCTTGTGGAGCTACTTTTTTTACTTTATAGATTGTTTACCTGCATATAAATACTGGATGGGATGAGTGCGATCATTAGTATTAGTGCTCAGTAGCCCAGCAGCCCCTAAATAGGAGAAATGAATCATTATACTGTTTCTATTGAATTCAAGGGTCTATCCATGTAATACACAGATGTGTCAAATCCTTCAGAGGAAGAGCTGCTCATTGTAGCCGCTCTCTCCACACTAATAGATGATGGTCAAGCCTTGGGGAGCCCCTTTACGAATACTCAGATTTTATTAAAAGTATATTTAAAATGGACTGTCTGAACAAGAGAACCTATTGATAAATGTATTGTCGTATGTGTTCCGGCCCTTCTCAGCTACTTTCTCAATTTTGAGTCTCTTTATTATGGTGCTCAATATAATTATAATAAGAGTACTTTCAATTTTATTTTATTTTTATTATATCATCTTCATCAGCCATCTTGTCTCAGAACTTTGCTTTACAGTTGTCAGGGTTCGGGGTCAGTGGACGCACTGGACCACCGCAGGAGATGGTACTAGCCGACACCTGGGACTGGAATCTAAGTGGCACCTGAGTGGCTCCCAAAGTTGCAGTACAGATCGTAGTCCAGGCTCGTGGTCAGAAGCAGGCTGGTTGTCAGGGCAGGTGGCAGAGATACAAGGTCAGCGTAAAGGTCCGAAGTCAGCAACAGGAAATCAATGCAGAAGAGAAAGGGAACGCAGGCACGCATAGGGAGCATTCTCTCGCAAAATGGCTCAAAGATCCGGCGTGGAATCATGGGAACAGCCGGCCTTTATGGAAACCCGGAAGTGCCAGCGCCAATCAGTGGTACGCCGGCCCTTTAAATCTTTGAGTGCTGGTGCACACCCTAGGGAGCGGGAAATCGCACGCTGCCTAGGCCGGACGGGAGCAGGAGCGTGGAGAGGTGAGTCTGGACCAAGGGGATCCGCGCCACGGAGATGGGCCCCCGCGATGTCCAGGCGTCACATGGATCGCAGGAGCACCCGTGACAACAGTAGACAAGTAAAACTATAGGAACCTATATTCCAGGGACAGCACATTTTATTCCACCCATAACATGGATCTGTCTTCTTGGGAGGGTAGTCTGTGCACAATGTCTGTTCACAATGGTTCAAAGTCTGTTCACAATGGTTACATCTTATGCCAGCCTATCGACTTTGAAAGGAATACTATTGTGGATGCTAGATCCTGTGATATAATGCAATCCCACCCGGCAAATCTCTAGAGTGGGTGAAGTCATACCAAAGAAAATGCCATGGAGTATAGAACTTCTGAGGCAATCTGATCACATCATTACCATTATACAGATATAATATCCCTAAAGTGAACAGGAAGCCCATACCATATAGCCAGTATAGTGTAACTAAAATTCAATGGGCCCCATTGGTAACTGCTGGCTATGAAACCCCAAATTTTCCTCCACTTACAACTGTACTTTGTGGTGTGAAAATATACAAAATACAAAGGCATCTAGTTACCCGCCATTAAAATTCATTTCGTGTCCTTACACCACCGTAGTGTCCCTCTGTGTGACACCCTCCACTCCAAAATTGTTTAGCTCCTATATTGCCCTCCCAACGCTTGTAGTATCTCTTTTCTGCAGCTCCTCTTTCCTTATAAGGTCCCCTCTGTGCAACCTCTTTATGCCAAACTTAATCTCCCATTTGGTAGCCCCTCAACTTATGTTCCCCTTTTGAATCCCCCCAAACTAATGCCTTTTCCTGCAATACCACCAATTTATACAGCCCTTTCTATAGCAGCTCTACTCAACTTAAGCACACGTTCTGAAGCCTCCCCCATCATACCTCCCTTTCCATCTGCCCTATCTTATGCCCCCCCATCTTATGTCCCCATTTAGGTAGCTCCCTAATTTTCCTGTACTCCAAAGCTTCCTATCCCACCATTTCTCACCTTATGCTTCTGCCGCCACAGCAAATTAAATTAATTATGATGCTTGGAGCCATTGGCTCCCTGCATCAACGATTCCATCAGCCACCTGGCCCCCGCAGCAGCCGTGATGACTGCTCTAAGAGTAGTTCCTCCAGTGACCAACATTGTTAATGATTTAGGTAGACAAAAGAGACAGAATATAGAAAATAATTTCACGGTTTTAGTGACATAGGATTTAATCATTATGATTTTAAATAAATAATTTCATTACCAATCAATAACCAAAACGTAACCATAAAATTATATTATTTAATAGAAAACAATGTGAAAACACCTCTTTCAAAACCTCTGGTCAGGATGTTGTCTTCACTTAGCCCTGCTTAGTTAACATGGGCCGATATATTAATATATTCTGCTGACGTCTGTACAGCTTCTATTCCAGATTGCAAAATTTAAATCATGATTAAGGGGAAGGTAATGTATCCTTGTGTCTTTGCCAGATTTCTGACTTCTGTGCATTGTTCTTGCTTGCGTTGTGTCTGAACAAGCTTCTGCCTCCCTGCCTGTTACATTTAATCTATTACCAATTTGTTCCATGAATGCAATTGCTTTATTTGCACATGAAACTCAGACTGACCTTAAAGGAAATCTACAATCTGAATCCATTATGTTAAGCCAGGGACACTTACTCATAGATCCAGACACAATGGGGCACATGTACTTACCTGTCCCGTTGACTTCGCTGATCCGGAATGTCCGACGAGGATTTAGAGCTGCCGCGATTCGCCAATCGCATGCGCCAAAAACCCGGGGCAATTCAGCGCAAAACGGAAAAATTAGGTCAGTGCAGCTCTAACAAACAGACTTGGGTTGTAGGAGATGATAGAAAGTCTAGTGGTATAAATAACATCCTGTGATTTGTTGATGTGCAATTTAAAGGAATATTCTGGTCGAAACATGTTATTTCGTATCCACAGAATATGGAATAACTTGCTGATCAGTGGAAGACCCAGCGATGGGACCCCAACAGATCAAGAGAATGGGGGTTTGTTGTACCTTGAATGCATGGAGCAGCAGTACAAGAATCTCACTGATGGAAGTAGCCAATTTCTGCGTCCGCTATCTCCATCAATTCCTAGAGGATGAACAGAGCCGCGTTTTTGGTTTTGTGTGCCTTTTTTTTAGAAGTGCTTTCACCCAATCTGTGTACCCCCCATATTCCTAATTCTCCCCTCTTTTTTACTGTACTAGTGACAACATCTTCCTTCTTGGCATTGTGATAACACCCAATGAACAAAGCAAATAATTTCTGCTTTTAGAAAAGCGGTCACATTTGCTGATGATCAATTAACCAAATCAATGACTGGATCTATTAGTAAGTCCCCCCTGTCATGATTCATTTTTATGGTAGATTTCCTTTAGGGTGCAGTCACATGGTGCGTTCCTGGTCCGTTCTTGGTGCATTTTCAAACGCACTGAAAACAAGTTTTTGCATGTTTGTCATGTATTTGGCTGGTTTGAATCAGTTCCACAAATTAAGTACTGGTGGTCCCCTACGTAAGAACACCCGACTAACAGACGTCCCCTAGTTACAAACGGACCTCTGGATGTTGGTAATTTACTGTACTTTAGCCTTAGGCTACAATAAACAGTGTGTTTAAAAACGCACCAAGAATGGACCAGGAACGCAGTTGCAAGAAATTAGCAATGGGGCCCCACGTACCTCTGTCGGACCCCTTGTCGCTCTGTCAGACTAATGGAGCAGACTGCCGAGCATGACCGTTCTGGAGCTGGAGCTGACGGAAATTGCCAAGCACCGCGCTCCCCGATCTCCGTCAGCTCCATAGATATTAACCCCTTATCACCGACACTAGTTTTCAGCTCAACGTGTCAGACTCGATTTTTCAAATCTGACACGTCTCACGATAATTGGTTACATTGTACTTCATGTTAGTTATAAAATTTAAGTGATACGTTTTGCGATTCGTTCTGAAAAAAAAGTGAAAATTTGGCAAAAGTTTGTAAAAATTCTTTATTTTCCAAGTTTGAAATGTTCTGCTTTCCAGATAGTTAGTAAAAATACCCAAAAAGCTTGATAAATTACATTTACGGAATGTCTGCTTTATGTTGGGATGATATTTTATGCGTCCTCTCACTTTTCTAGGATGTTATGAGGCGCAGAACTTTAGGTGCGATTTTTCTCATTTTCATGAAAATTGCCAAAACTCACATTTTGAGGGAAAACTCAGCTTCCAAGTGACTTTGTAAGGCCTAAATAATAGTAAAACCCCATAAATTATGCCACTATAGAAACTTCACCCCTCAACGTATGTAAAACAACTTCTATTAAGTCCATTAACCCTTTAAGTGTTTCACATGGGTTAAAACAATATGGACCTGCGATTTAGAAACTATGGAATTTTTTTGGAAAATACATTCATTTAGGCCAAACTGACAGTTTCAGAATAAATTAAATGATGAAACGCACTGCAACATCTGATGCCCAATTCCTCCCGAGTGTGCTGATTCCCCATATGTGGTGGTAAACTTCTGTACAGGCGCACGGCCGAGTATAGAATGAATGGAGGCGCCATTCACAGCAGATTTGTATTGTCACATTGTATGACCTATACATTTTTATTTTTTTTGGTAATGCAAACATATGAGGGCTTATTTTTTACGGAATGAGATACAATGTATAGATAATTCATTTAGGGGGTCTAAAGCTTATTCATGAGATTTTATTAACTATTTCAAGGGGGACACAAACAAAATCATCAATTTTTATTTTGGATTTTTAGCATTTTTTCCCCCCCGCTCACTGTAAAATGTGATGTAATGTAAAAATAATATTTTATCTTTATTCTCTGGTACACTACGATTGCGGTGTGACCTCATTTATATAGTTTTTCTTATCTTTGCTCAATTTTCCTGAGCAAAACCAATATTGGAGAATATTGCATTGTTTTTACTATTGACAACTTTTTTGATGGTGGGTACATGTATGTATATAATAGTGCACATCCTCCATTCTTTAGTGTGTCAGGTTGGATGATGGTGCCCCTTGACACTGCGGGCCCCATAGCAGCTGCAATGGCTGCTACCGCTGTAGTTATGCCCCTTTTCCTAGGACTTCTCAAGACATGATCCGTCATCACAGCAGATTGAACTGCTGGTTTGTGACATCGGATAACAACCACTTTGGTTGTTTTCCTTTATGAACAAACCTAGAAAACCTACCTTGCACATAACCCAGGGACTGCCTGTATCATGAAACTCTTTCCTCCGAAGTCTATGTCAATCTCCTCGGCGTTACACAATGCTGCATGGAGATTTGACAGGTTCCCTTTAAATTAACTATTAGAATCTAATTTTTAGTTCACTAATAGAGTCTCCATCCGGCATCTAGGTCTTTATGGAGTAATGGCAGATCCCCTATGCGGTGACAGTGATCAGTGTATAAGTGTGCGGCGGGAGACAGCTCAATTTACACAGAGATTTGATGTCTCGTAATGATGGCTCTGAGTGCATTATCTTACAAATACTCAGATTTCTCAGTGACCTCTAATCCTTCAAAAATAGAGAAAAATGAAGACTTCTCAATCACAGGAGCAGAAAGGGCTTCTTACGGCAGATTTTTAGGTATTTGGGGATCAATTTTATCTAATTACCCTTAGATTTTATGTGGTAGAAAGGAATAGTAGCTTAAATTTTATCTCTGGATCTTATTAGCTTGATCTTATTAGGAGAATTATATAAATAATTATAATTTATTACAATTTATTTTATTTTTAAAGCAAACTAAAAAAATAATTGAAACATTTTTCAAGTATGGTTACGTGACCCTTTTTCTTCTGCTGGTCCTCCCTAGTGGTTCCATCACAAATTGCTAGTTTCTTCTGAACTTTCAACCAAGAAGAAGCGATTTCACCACAGTGACCTTGTGAAGGAAGCGTCAGTGGATATGTGTCATCAGACTCACGCGGAACCTTTCATAGGACTCTGGTGACTTGCTCTCTACTGGCCTCACCTACTTTGAAGTGGCCTTCATTAGATCTGAAAGCAGAGAGAAGTGGATTTTTTTGTAGAACTATGTTGAAGTGAGAAGCCTCATGGTATTCAGATGAAATTAAGTTATCTCCTATTCTCTAGCTCACCAATACACACATAACGGTGATGTCTTGTGTCCCATTTTGAAAGGAAAGTCAAGTCTTGAAGTTCTCTTAATAGGACCATCGGCCATGTACAGCACACAGTTATCCTTGGTAGTCAAAAAGAAATGAATGGATTGTCAGCACATTTGCTTAAAAGAGGATACATGGGACCATACGACATATGTAAAACACAAGGACTATGGGCCATTTTTTGACACATTGATACAGCCAGATCCTCCCAATCCTGGTGCTCAGCATTTCACCAGATCAAGTAAATCCTGGGGCTCACTCTTCTTTGAGCCACATGTAATAGACCTTCATGTCTTCTTCTGGATTTTTGGGGTTCATTAATGGGTTAGAACATAGGCCCACCATCAGAGGTACTCTAGTGGGAGCAGTCCAAACATGTTGGTGCTCCTGGCTAAGTTCCTGCAAAAACCCTAGTATATAGGGCTCATGTGCTGTCAAATGCACATAAACTAACCCCCACTCAAGCTCCTGCTGGTATCAAAGGATCATGGTTTGTCCCACATGAGTGGCCTGACCTAACCTTCAACGCTTATGTTACCACTTTAGAAGGGCAGATAGGTGTCTTCTCTCTGCTCAACTTTGCATATGAAAGTCAGATGAGCAGGCTCTAGCAAAGGAAGGGTGAAAAGTGGAGGATAGAGTTGAACTTCCACATGTGTGGGCAGGTCCGCAAGAATGGGAGTACCACTGGTACTCCTGTTAGGGGCCTGGGCATAGCACTAAGGAGAGAGTGCCTGGTGTAGGGGAAGTCTGTTGAGAAGGGAACTGTACTCTCAGTGGTGTAACTAGAAGCTGATGGGCCCCAGTGCAAAGTCTGTGCCAGGCCCCTGACTATAATGTATGGTCTATAGTAATAGTCTTCTCATATGGGAAAGTGACACCATAAGGACCCCCTAAACCTCTTGGGCCCTGGTGCGACTGCAACCGCTGCACCCCCTCAAGTTACGCCCCTGTGTACTATCATGGTGGCGGGTAGAGAGGAGAATGTTACTGCCTTGAGGGGTAACTACGCTGAGTGGTATGTTAAAGGAGTAAGAAGTGTCCTAGTAAGATGTTCTTGAAGAAAATCGTTCCTCAGGATTCTTTTATTATAACTCTATAACCTGTTCTACTTTACCCGAGCGCCTAGTATTTTAATGTATGCCCACCCCACGTAGCACTAGTGGCCCTGCCCAGTTCCCCCTCTCCCATATAGATAAGTGATGGGTGGGGCGGCTAGTGCTGTGGGGGTGTTCCTCAGGATCTTCTTACTAGGACACATCTACTATCACTAAACTGATATGCTTTAACAATCGTCCTTTCGAGGGATAACAAATGTCCCTTGTAAGAAGTTTGATACCTTTTGTCCCAAAGTCCTTGGACACTCTTCGTCTCTTTAAGTTCTTACCCCTGCCTATAAGTAGGTGATAAAGTATTTCAAATGTAAAGTAAAGTAAATCAATATGCAAAAACTGCGAAATAATAATAATGATAAGTCCTAGGTCTTATAAAATGATGATGAAAATTCCCATTATATAAAATTGTTTTGTTATTTGAATTTATTAAATGTGCCGCGTCATTAAGGCCCAATTTGCATCTCCCTATGGGATGAAGGGGTTAAGGCTCAGTAAATTGCCTTGACATTTAATGTCACACTTTGATGGATCTGAAGCTCTTCCTCTTATACTGATTCATGGAAATTACACTTTGCTATTCCACTACAGGATAATTAACACTTTACACGGCTCCTTGTCAGTTTCTGACAGGGATTGTAACAATTGGTATTACTATATAGACGTGCAATTTACCTGCATGGTATCGGGACCGGTCCTCCTGACAATTCAGAGCGAGATCATATGCGCCACTTATTCCTCTACACCATGAACAATATAGAGCGCTCCCCATCATCTGGTAAAGATCCTGCATTATCTGCGGCCACTCAATACTGTATAATGTGGATGTTAAAGGACATCTACCACCAGGATGAAGGATTGTAAACCGAGCACACTGACATACTGGTGTGTGCATCCTCTGACAGGCTCTGCTCTCCAATTAGCTTTTTATGCCCTGGTTTTCACAAAAAAAGGCTGTGGGGCTCCGTGCCCCATAGGTGTTAATGGAGCCTGGATCCCCTTAAACTCGTTGCATAATTTTAAAGCCTTTTTTTCTTTAAAACCAGGGCATAAGAAGCTTAAAGAAGAGCAGATCCTGCCAGAGGATGCACACACCAGTATGTCAGTGTGCTTGGTTTACAATCCTTTATTCTGGTGGTAGATTTCCTTTAAGGACTGCATACAAGCTGTTTGTATGTTTTGTGTAGTGTTGCACTTTAGCTCCATTCATATAGCTGAGTTGCAATAACAGACAAAATTCATGGATGGTTTCTTGAAAAACGAGGACCTTCCACCACCGAACATAAATTCAGGGGTTCTTTGTATTTTCTTTCTAGCTCCCATGGTTGCTGAGATATTAGTCCCAGTATCTGACCATTATTTATCCTTTCTCCTGTCCAAGAGGAGGCGCTGGAGCAGAGGAGGGACGTCTGTTATAATCTTCTCTTACACTGTGGAGATTAAATAACAGACACACCCCCTCTTCTGCTTCAGCTCCTCCTCTCTGACACTGGAGAGGATTATAGTGGTCAGATACTGGTACTAATATATCACCAACCATGGGAACTAGAAAGGAAATTCAAAGTGCCCCTGAAATTGTGAAGCAATCCATATAGGATGGTATGTTCATCTCAAAATGTGTGAGGTCGTGAAAGGTCATCTTTAAGGGACTTGTTAGATAATACTGATCTTGTTCAGGGTTTATCTGGTCTCGCGTTAGTTTCTACTTTCTAATCTGGCTTGAAACGTAATAAGTGTCCATATAAAGGCTCATTCAGACAAGTGTTTTTCACATTCATTTACCTGTGATCATTACAGACCAATTAAACTCTATGGGGCACATTTACTTACCTGTCCTGCCCGATGCCCAAAAGTGCATTGTCCGACCGCATGCACATCTGCCGCGATTCATGAAGATCGTGTGACCTCTTCCCCACTCAGGTCCGCCAGAGTTTACCTTCTTCTTTCTGGTGCATGTAAGTGCATTCTCTTGCGACACAATTTAAATGTTAAATCCTGCACTCAGTCTGAATCAGTCGGAAGGTCTGATGGCCGCCCCCCTATCATGTCGCATGAAAGCCGGCGCTGATGAAAATCCGAGTCATAACTCTCCTGCTACAGCTCCACCTACTCAGGAGAGCTCAGAGATGTAAACTTAGAATTACAGAGTCTACACACAGCGCAAAAGTAAGTAAAAGGAACTGCTGAATCATTTGATGAACATTCAGGGATTATCCACAAGGCAGTGCTTATGTAAAAGAGTGGATAATCCCTTTTACATGTTCATTTTTTTAGGGACTTGTGTCATGTACTATTTTTAACTCACCTGACTACGATGCCATCCATGTGTCATGTGTTTTTTTCTCAGATGGTGCTTGGGAACCATCTTTTTTTTTATGGGTATGAAATATTATGCAACCACCAAAATTATGCTTTTTTTTACATATACTGAGCCAACAAATAGTATGTGGTGTAATACCCTGCCTCACCACACTGTGGCCGAGGGTGGACGCTCTTTTCCTATGAAGATGGGATGAACAATGAGGCTGATGAGGTGGGGGCGATGAGTAGAGCGGACCAAAACTTTAAGTTCCCCCCTGGCCAATCACAGACATGCCTTGTAGCTAGGGGCATCAATTTGGCAGATTTGCTGCACGGCTGCTACTCTGGCAATATATTTTTGTCGCACGGGAAGCAACCGAACCCAATAGGACCCAAAATTTCCTCTGGCGCAGCAGAAGACTGCAACGTGAGCTGTGTAACTTTTAGACACTGAGGGGCTCATTTACTTACCCGGTCCAGTCCCGATCCCTATATCCTGGAGGTGTTGCTGCTGCGCCGAGGTCCGCCGGAGTTCACCTTCTTCTTCCTGGTGCATGTAAGTGCTTGATCTTGCTACACATTTAGTTTTTTAAATTCCGCGTTTTTTCCGAATCCATCAGGTTGTCCGACGGCCACGCCCCCGATTTCTGTCGTGTTAAAGCCAGCGCGATTGCGCCGAAATCCGATCGTGTGCACCAAAATCCCGGTGGAATTCGTCGCAAAACGGAAACATTCGGGAAACCCGACGGAAATGCGGCCGCGGAGCCCTTAGTAAATGAGCCCCTGAGACGTTAGTTCAGCGTTGCACTTTTTTGCTTCGCTACCTTCCTATTGTTATTACTTGCTTTTGCACAACCTTGATATTTCCATTACAGGACACAGGCGATCGGAATAGGTTAAGTTTCGTTGCTCAACTGGCCGGAAAGTGACTGCTACAAAGATGTTTACAGCTTCAAATAAAAAGAGCATTAGAAATATGGATGTCTCTGTGCCCGAGCGCAAGGTTCAGCAATAGATGACGACTAATGTAATCTCCTCCTTTCATCCTGCAAGTAGGGAAAAGCAATAAGGTGTCTTTTATCTGGGAAGCAGCAGGGATTTGCAGCAATGTATACAGGATGTGATGTGATGAATAAATCAGCCGATACGTCTTATAACCCTTTCTCTTTTTCAGTAAAACAGATTTCTACTTAATACGGAATGGAATTCTCGTCTGGTTACTTTTTTTCTAGGATCCCAAGCAGTTTCTATCCTTTTGAAAATGAAATTAACAAAAAACATCCTTAAGTTTTCCTAAGTTTAATTTTATATTTATCAAGAATTAGGGGAACGGCTCTAACATTGTCTAAAACAAAAGATGCTCTATAGGAGGAACTATCACAGCACAGCTTTAAAGGAGATGTACCATCAAAATCCATATCATATCATATCATACCACCGAGACTGTGGTAATCTTCTTATATTTGTTATCCATGGCCTACTTCCTTCTAAAATCAACTATTAGAAATATGCTAACAAGTCAAAAGGGTGTTACCTGAGCCTCTCAGTGCTGTAGCTTCGCAGGCTGTTACACTGTCTCCCCTCCCCCTGCTCCCTCAGCGCATCCACCCTCCTCCTGCTGTAATCTCGCACAGTGTACCAGGCTGTGAATCTGCAACCCTTCTGTCTCATTAGCATACATTTAAAGTTGATTTTAGAAAGAAGGAGGCCATGAATAACAAATATAAGAAGATGACCGCAGTCATGGTGCCTGGATCTATGAGTAATGTCCCTGGTTTATCATGATGGATTCAGATTGATTTCCTTTCATTTCATTGTAGTGAACTTTAGCAATGAAAGGTTGTGATTGGTTGCTATGGACATCGAAAACAGTGTTGCTTTTAGGTACATACTATCCTGGTTCAAGCATTAACATGGCTCATAGTTAGTGTATCTTCATGTTAAGATATATTTGCTTTATTTATATATGTCACATAAACGTTGGGAAGATTTGTAAAACTGTGAAAAGAAATATGGTCTCAGTTATCAACACGTGTTTCATTTCGTATAGAGCTTTTGGGAAATATTTCTTGCTTTTATACAGTTTTCTGAATCAGCACCAAATTGTAATAAAAGAAAAAAAAAGTGAATATATTTAGACACAAGTCATACGTGGCTGTGCTGTAATGTAATGCATTTATATTTGAATGCATAGCAATTACCTGCAGGAGGACAGATTGGGCTAAGGCTATATTTGCAACACCCCCCCCCCCAACTGGGGCCTGACCTTTTTGGGCTTGGGGGCAGCTGGATTCCCCTGGTACCTGAGTAGTTTGCTCTAGCCCGGCCTGGGTCATGGTCGCTTGGTACAGGTGGAACAGGCCCCGTCCATGCCGGGCAAGTGTCCGACAGCTGGTTTGCAAGAAAGGAGGGAGATGTCGCAGATGAATGGAAACAGTTCTCCCTGGGGCACTCCCTATGTACATGTATGTCAGGATCCCCGGGTAGATGGAAGAAGGGAGGCGTGTGATGGTAAGCGGCTTCCAAGTATCACAATAGATGTAAAAAATAACTCATGGTTCCTTTATTCCAGAACACGGCAAAGGCAACAGCTCAAGATACCGGTTCAACAGGTCCAAGGTCACTGGTTGGATGTATCTGGCACAGGTTGCTCACAACCTGGTATTGAGGTACCTCCAGGCTGGAGCTGCTATGGCGGTGCTCCGAGGCAGGCTCCGGTAGGGGTCAGAGCTGCAGGCATTACCGTATGCCTTGTGCTTCTTACTTCATCTTAGGTTTGTCTCTAAAAGAACAGGAAGTTTCTAGCCACCCAAGAGCTGATATAAAATTAATCTGGGTCAGAGAGTTAAAAAAAAATTAGCCAACCAGGGACCTTCTTACAGATGTACTAAACATGACATTCTATTGGTCAGAATGTAAACCTTTCCTTCCCAGGCAGATGTGATGCAGCTGCAATACCAACTATGGACAGATAGCAACATTACCAAAGAATGAATATATCTATCATTGAGGGTAAAGAGCATGTTCTTAAAGGCAACTTTCTATGGAACTACACAGATTGTAGGATTAGCTGCCCATATTTCTCCTACATCTTAAGGACATTGGAAGCGGATAAACTGGTTACGTAACCTGTCCGTTACACATTCAGATGCCAGGAAAGATCCCTACTTATATACTGAGTGTATCCGTAGACATATACTGGCAGGTTGGGTTTCCTTTTTGCCTTGTATCTGACCAGTATTCATCACATTCAGCAGGAAACACTGAATAAAAAAATGCAGCAATCTACATCTTTCCATCCTGGTCCCTCCTGTTGAACGACCTATACATTCAGCGGAAGCCATCCGATCCTATGTGGGTTGATTGCAACACACTGCATCCATCTCTGGACTCTGCTGAGCGTACACTCAGGGAGGTCTCCATGATGTCACTGTCCATTTAAAGACAGTGACATCACTGGGGGAAGCATCCTCAACATAGGCAACAGCCAATCACTGGTTGCTGCCAATGTTTGCTCCTCCTACAGAGGGGGAGGAACAGGGAGATGTATCCCACCATATTTTCCCTACATTGTAAAGGTATGGAATCCTCTCGACGCATCCTTAAAAAGGAGAGCGATAACGTGGTATGAACTCAGACTAACATCACTCCTACAATAGTGGATAGGAAGAATTCATTCATTATAATCACTCAGAAAGGACTGAAGGGCCAAGCATTGGGCATGATGAGGATTGGCAGAAGTAAAACCGTAAGGAATGGGTTAATGTGTATAAGGGGGGTCTAGTAGGGGAGGACCTCTGGGTTTTTAAGAGGCAAGTTGACATTTGTTGGCGGCAACTTTAAGTCACTGCCAACAGTGTAATGTTCCCTCCCACTAAGGTCATGTTTGACAAGCATAAATCTCCATGGTAACAGACTACAAACTATTCATGTGTAGTCTGGTCCTACAGTAATATTGTCCTTCCACCATCCCCGCTTCTTTCTAATCTACGTAACATATGGTAACAAAATTCTCTGTATGCTTAACATTAAAAAACAATCTGACCGCTAATACACATGGGGCCATGTTTTGAGCACAACATGTTACATAACTGACCCGCTGACCCTGGTAGTAAATAAGAAATAATTCACATAATGTGAATGGAAACTATTAGTGTGATTATAGATGCGCTGTTATTGTGTACGGCTTTGTAGTACTGTCTGTACAAACCGCTGCTTTACAAATCCAATACCAACTATGTCATTGAGTATATAATAAACCTACAACCAGAACATTTTTTTGATAAAATCAATATTTGCAATTACATTACAGCAGTTTTCTGAAAGGTAAAAAACAACTCAAAGTTGCTCCAAATTGACTATAGCGCAGTAAATCGCTTGTTTCAGCGTTAATGTCACCATGGACATAACAGCACTGCTGCAGTCTGATTGGCTGACAAAGTCACCTGATACTAAATGAACGGCACAACAGAAAAAAAAAGATTGCAATGAGAACTAATGAAGCCAATTTTCTGCACCCACTTAATGAATTTATATACAGGACCCCCACATTAATGATTACAGCACCTCCCTAAAGAGAGAGAGAAGGGTAGGAGGTCAAGGCAAACTGATAATTTAATACCTATTGACCAGAGGGGAAGAGCAGGACAGGATTAAGGGAAACCTACCACCCTGGATCTAACTATTAAAGGGGTTTCCGAGAGTTATGCCGGAGGGGGCTGCTTAAAAAAATAAAGTTCTACTTACCTGCCGGCGCCCTCCGGTGTCCCACGCTGCTGTCGCTCCGGTCTGGGAGCCATGTAAACAAACATGGCCGCCGGAGCAGTGCTGGATTCAGCTTCCGGCCGGACCCAACAACCTTCCGGCCCCTATACACAATGCTGTGTATAGGGACGGATAGGCGTGCCCGCCCACGGCCGGCCGGAAGCTGAGTCCAGCGCTGCTCCAGCGGCCATGTTTGTTTACATGGCGCCCGGACCGGAGCTTAAGCAGCGCGGCATACTGGAGGGTGCCGGAAGGTAAGTAGATCTTTATTTGTTTAAGCAACCCCCTCCGGCCACCTTTAGTTTTTTTTTTCACAACTCTCGGACAACCCCTTTAAAGTAGATCCGGTGGTAAGTGCATCTAATGTATGGAAGGATAGCCTTTAGTGAGGCTGAGGCTACACGGCGCGACTACTCCACGCCCCAGTAGCCACTTTGATCCTTCTACCCAGACATCTTTGGCTTCGAGGACGAGTTTGCGCAACTCCTCATGGCCAAAAACCAAAGCCAAAGGCCCTGAGTGCTCTCCCACACTGCCTATATAAAGATCCGCCATTGGTTTGTAGTACTAGTCTTCTCATCTGAGAAAGTGACACCTTTTGGGCCCTTTAAGCCACAACCGCACCTTTTGTAGCCCCTTAAATTACACCCCAGTCCAGAGGCTTCTTTGCTGCTTATCAGATGCCAGTATGGAACTTCCAATAGCTTTTGGCTTCTGTCGTTTTGGTGGTAGATACCCATGGGGTCCTCCCACAGACTCCTTAGCAGTTCCATAGTCAGCCTCCATTGGGGGTACCCCACTAATTGTGTCAGGTATTTTAAGAAACCGCCCACAATGCTGGAAAACCAAAAAACCTGGAGAGACAAGTGATATAGAAGGACTATCCATTACAAATACAATGTCAGAAACATTAACGAAAGTTAAAGCTAAGTAGGGTATGAAAGTTGTGATTCTAATGCAGAACTAATTTTGATTGATGGTCCATCCTGCTACCTCAATGCTCAAATGTTCCAGCCTCAACAGTTAGAAGGATACAACAAATGCAGTTCAGGCTTCCGGCCACTTCACATGGCACGGGGCATAGTGCTTACATCTCTGCGTGCTCTGTGTTTATACCAGGAAGAAATAGGCAATTGGCCCGGAGGACCAAACGTCAGCCCTTGACTTGGCAAATATTAAAGTATCGTGAAGATAGGATGTCACAAAGAATTTATGGACAACGCCTTTAAAAGAATTGAAAAATAACATAATATTCTTTTAGAGGATCTCTGTGGTTTAAAAAAAAACCTCAGTAAGGCGTTAATAGAGGCGTCCTCCTCCTCCGGCTCCAGCTGCAATTTCCGTACCACAGACACAGCAACATACAGCATAATACAAGCAGGACAATATATGGTTCCAAACTAATTATTTTCTGCTCTTCTAGTCAGCAAAGGTGCAAGATTTAATACAGATTTAATTAGACTACAGACTTTTAATCAAGTCCCATCCATTGTGTCTTATTGTTTAAATTATAAGCAAATAGAGATAGAAATAGATGTAAATACATTTTCATTTTCTTATTTAAAGGAAATTTACCACCAGGATGAAGGATTATAAACCAAGCACACCAACATACTGGTGTGTGTCCCCTCTGGCACAATCTGTGCTTCTTATGCCCTGGTTTTTAAGAAAAAAAGTCTTTAGGTGAATTTGCATAATTTAAAAAAACCTTTTATTTCTTAAAAACAAGGGCATAAGAAGCGCAGATCCTGCCAGAGGGGGCACACACCAGTATGTCAGTGTGCTTGGTTTATAATCCTTCATCCCGGTGGAAGATGTCCTTTAAATAAGAAAAAATTTAAATGTATTTACATCTATTTCTATCTCTATTTGCTTAATCATTTAAACAATCAGACACAACTCCCTAATTTTTTTCAGTCGTTTTCATATGTATAGTCTTCGGCAAACGGGAAGACTACGGGGATGTTTTAGTAGTTTTCGGGGATTTTTAAAAAATTAAATTGTCAAATGAGATGTCATTTTTTTTAATATTCTTTAATATATTTGTGTGTGTGTGTGTCTTTTTACTTTATATGTACCCCATGAGGTCATAAAAGACGCCTGGGGACTTGGGGACACTCCTTCCTTCTCCCTAGGGCAGTGATGGCGAACCTATGGCACTGGTGCCAGAGGTGGCACTCGGAGCCCTTTCTATGGGCACTCAGGCCATCACCAGAGATGACTCCAGGTATCTTCCTGCAGTCCCAGACAGCCCAGGACTTGCTGTGCACAGAGGTATTTTAAAGTGACAGCTGTACCTGGGACTATTTTCTGCTTTATTGGTGTCCTCAGGGGCTGGTATCAATGAAAACTGTGACAGAGAAGGGAGTAGAAATCACAAATTAAATTTCTGTGTTGGCACCTTGCGATAAATAAGCGGGTCTTTGTTGTAGTTTGGGCACTCGGTCTCTAAAAGGTTTGCCATCACTGCCCTAGGGTCTCCAGGTGTCTCTGACCCGGCCCTGCTCCCAGGACTAGCGAGGGAGCAGAGGAAAACCCCAGTGACATCAAAAGACCAACTTTATATGTCAGCAGCCGGTCCTATTTGATTGATTTAAAATGCAATTTTGCAAACTTGAGTCATACTGACTGCTAACCCCCCCCCCCCCCCCCCCCCCCCCACACACACACACACACAAGCCATACTTGTTCTTTTTCTATATGTGATGTCATGAACTTGAACATGTAACATGCTAACCGAGACCTGTAAAATAGAAATGTAGTTCTTGGGTTCACAGTCCCTCCTTTGTAGGAATTAGCTGAGATGTCTTCCCCTAGGAAGATTGTCAACTGACTTGAACGTTTTCCACAATAAATAATCTTTCTCACTGTAGAATGATGGACATCAAATTGTTTGGAAATAGCCTTTAAATCTTACCAGGGTTATAACAGGCGAAGACTATACAATACAAACAGAGAGGGATAGTCATAAGAACCAAGAGGACACATGCAGTACAAAATCACAAGGCAAAAGGATAATCTGAAAACAGGCATAGGGTTAAAATACCAGGATACAGAGTACAGGATACCAAGAGATAACTAAGCTAACGAGCTTATTGATTAACTGGAGCATCAAGTGCAGGAGACTGATGAGTGTCGTACAAATTCAATCAAGACTTCTAGCAAGTATAAACAAGTGTTCACACAAGCAGGGTCACCACCTTTATGAGGGGCCACCAGACCATCATTAGTCCCACCAGGTTTGGAAGGATACTGGCGATATGGAGGATGGAGGTCCTTTTCAAAGATCCATGTACGCCTCTCCTTAGAATTAAGCAGATACTGGATGGAATTGCCGAATGGATTATGCAAGCGTAGCAATGGAAGACTCAAAACAATAACAGAGAATACATTTTTATGACAAAAACGCTACAAACTCTGAATAACTTAAGCTAATCTGAAAGGATATCTGTTTGGGGTGGAAATCCACTACTGTAAACCAGGAGATGATGATCCAACTTCACTAAATCCAGGCCCATAGCCATAGAAGATGCAAAATCAATAACGTTAGCGGCATCCCTGGAGTCAATCAAGGCCTGCTGAAATGTAATGCAGGCTCTGGGAACACAGATGATTCAGACAGAGACAGTGGGCCCTGAGACGAAACCTCCTTCCCAACAGTTCCTGCCTATTTGCATTGTTGATGTTCCCTTCCGGTGCCGAAGTGCAAAACATGAAGACAAATACAAAGACAAGACAATACAAACAAATAATAATAGTCACCAGAGCCAGGTCAGAACCAAAAGGACAAACACAATACAAAATCACAAAACAAAAGGATAATTTGAAAGCAGGCAAAAGGTCAAAATATCATAATACGCAGAAGAGAGATAACAGAATACAAGGAACTTATATTTGCAACGTCTACCCAAGTATGTATCTAATAGCATGAAATTACAGGTTTTTTTTACATGTAGGATAAGAGGAGTAGAAGTTCATGGAAGGTGAGGAGGAGTCAAAGTCCATGGATGCATGCATTGATTTCATGTGATCAGATACATACATGGGATAGGCATTGCAAATGTAATGTCAATGATATAACAGAGCTCTCTCAATGTTCCATACAGTAGCATATTGTAGCACTAAGACCTGTCAATTAGGAGCAGGGCAGCAGGATGATGCAATTAAAATGTAATATACATGGCTCACTTAGTGCCATTGGACTCAGGTGAGTTGCATATAGGTTTAAAAACTGATTTTTTAACATTGCAGCCATGGAAAGGAACCATTTAGAGATAAGGGCAATAATCATAGCTTTTATTAAGTCTTTAATTTGAGTGTGTTAATTTGCATGGCAGGTTCTGTTTTACACACTGCAGTTTGGTTCACTTTTTTCACACAGTGGGGGTGATTTTTCTTCCCGTTTCCCTCCTGTTTTTTTTCAGTTTTTTCTTTCTTTTTTGTGACTTTTCGAAATGTGAACCAAAGTCCGTCGTACATTCGTTTATCGACAGTAAGATGCATGTATCTTCTATTCCAGATGTGCTAAATGTCGCCAGTGACATTTTTCTTTTCAAATTGTTTTTGGTGCAAAAAACTTCAGCCAGTTCCATACTTAAGGAAAACTTAGAAAATGGAAAGAAGTGACTTGAGACATTTGTGCGACATTTCTGAGAGATTTACTGAGGGTCTAGAATCTGACTTTCGTCTAACTTTTGACGGTTTTCGGGATTTCCTCAGCTTTAACAGGTATTTAACAGAGGTTGGCGCTGGGATTGCATCACACGCAATCGGATTGTGGCGCAGCAGCGCTGTCTTTCATGCGACAGAAATCGGGGTGGCGTGACGTTGGACGATCCGACTGATTCGGACTGAGCGCGGGATTTAAGATTCAAATTGTGTCACAAGACCAAGCACTTCCATGCACCAGGAAGAAGAAGGAGAACTCTGTTGGACCTGAGCGGGGAAGCGACACATGCAGGATATCGGGCGCACAATCTTAGTGAATCGCAGCACAGTGCATTATACACGGACAATGCACTTTCGTAAACTCCTCGGGACCAGTTAAGTAAATGTGCCCCACTAGATAAAAAAAGTTGCAAAAAAAACTAACTAAATAGACAAAAAAGATGGACAAAAACACAGAGAACAGATAAATGACCCCCAGTGTACTGTCGTTCATATGTGGTTGAATAACCAACCTCCACGACCTACTGATTACGTACTAATGTGTAACCATAGAGTTCTAAGAGAATGGTATTTCTTTTTCATATGATTATATTTGCAATGTAAAGAGAATCAAAGCATAAATGTGCTCATATCATCAAGGAGAGAACACTTAGGATCTCAGTGAGACAAATACTATTACCAGGATCAGTAATAGGAAGAAAACAAATCAACAATGTGAACAAAGACTAATGTAAAGTGGAATGTAAAATCTCAAGGATAAGGGAACATAAATATGCTTCATGAAAAGGGTCAAAGTGTAAATGTGAACAGAGGCTTACTAAGGGGGAGATTACTGAGCATACTTAGAAGTAATAAATCTGTGAGAAAAGATATATTCATGGTGAAAATGATAGACACATGGGGGGTTCTTTATCATTAGGCGGCTCCTTGGGACAGTTCTATTTTTGGAGCTCCGCTGCCCGGCAGATTCATTAAAGTGGCTTTGGCCCTTTAATAAATAATCTTATGGTTTGCTTTCTGTCTGGGTTTTTTTTTCTTAAAAAAGTCTCAAAATGCATAAAAAGTCCCAGCACATAGACCAGCAGGGGGACTTAAAGAAAACCTACCATGTGATGTGATGCATTATGAGGCAAACATACCTTGAGAATGCTGTAGCTACACTGATGCAGGATCATATCTTGGTTAATCTCGTGTGCTGGAGAGGAGGAGGAGGTGACCCCTCCTCCCTCCATTCGAAATAGCGGCGCACGGCCGCACACTCAGTAAAAGCTAAAGCATGCTCTATCTTTTCCTGGTGTGCGGTGCCGATCAGGCGGCCATTGCTCTCTATGGGGACATATGCAACACCCTCGCCGATGCAAGGCGAGGGAGTGTTTGCGAATACGCCCCACCTGCATGTAACCACATTACACTACATGGTCCTTATAGGACATAGGAGACATTGCAGTGGTTAATCCTGCCTGGCAAGGCAGAAGTTAATCTGTGTATGATGTAAGAGTCTAGTATCCAATGATCTGTGTTACATCCTGTCCTCTGTAAGCTGAGATGTAATTGGAGGAGCAGCCACCACCTGACCAGGGGAGTTACAAGACCCTGTCAGGAAACTTCCAGAACTAGGGCAGTCTCTCCCAGGAGGGAGAAGAGACCAGTTCCAGTCAGACCCTCTGGGTCTGCAGGGCACAAGATCAGAACAGCTAGAGACTAGTTTAGCCTAGCTCAGATGAGAAGAGAAGCAGACTGGGTTACCCCAGTCCAGACTCTATTCAGCGACCATACCAGATAAGAGCAGGAAGAGCCTAGCCCCTGCCTCTGAAGAGTGGAGCTAATAGATTAGAGTTAGTGAGGAAAGGGGTATCATCCTACCTTCAAGGGTGATACCTGAAGCACTCCAGGATAAGCTGAAGCTTCCTATTAGGACACAGCTACCTCCCAGCCTGCCCTCTGCATCCAGGCTGGCGATCTACCTCTTGAGGCTCCCTCCAAAAGCATCTCAGCACTCCATCACTCTGTTAAAGGCACGTTGCTGAAGTTCCTGTCGGTTCCAATAAAGAACTGTAAGTGTTTCTGTTCAACGTCTGCCTCCGTCTGGTCCCTGCTACTCCGGCTGTCACCATCACGGGCACCCTGTCCACCACACAGAGACTCATACTCTAGACACCAAAGGGTTGCCCCACGGAGATCCACTATAGCAGCCTCTCCCTCATCATTTCTTGCCAACACCACCCTGCTGGAGACCTGCCAGGCTGTAGGACAGCCCTCCGGTTCCCCATACCAAGCACCGTGACACTAGCGTGCCTAGGCCGCAACCGCCAGCCACTCAGGTACTGCAGGCCCAGGCTGTCTCCAGGCCCCAAGAAAAGGCTAGGCCCCGGTGGGGGATGTTGCACATATATGTGGCCACAAATTTTCGGCCGCATGTACGTCCTCCCCGACGGCCGTGTAAATGAGCCCTTAGACTAACTATGAGTTTGTCTGGTTTCAAGCAGAATATTTGGGAGCTCAGACTAAGCAACACCCTCTTTTCCAGCCTGTTTTATGTATAAGTTGAATATGGATAAAACCCTTAATAAATGTAGCATAAACACATGACATCACTGTGGTCATACAGGCATGTGGAGGCCACACACATCACAGAGCCTCTTCAGGAGCATGCCCAGGC
This sequence comes from Engystomops pustulosus, assembly GCA_019512145.1. Classification (NCBI taxonomy): domain Eukaryota; kingdom Metazoa; phylum Chordata; class Amphibia; order Anura; family Leptodactylidae; genus Engystomops; species Engystomops pustulosus. Next base: position 14,321,233 of record CM033647.1, on the reverse strand, counting down.
TTAGTAGTATGTCCAAGCATTGCATGGAGGTCATACAGGCACATGAAGGCCACACACACTACTGAGTTTTATCAGGAACATGTCCAAGTGTTGTAAGGGGTTCATACAGGCATATGGAGACCACACACATTACAGATCCTCTTCAGGAGAATGCTCAGGTTTAGTAGTGATGTCATACAGGCACGTGGATGCCACACACACTACTGAGCCTCATCAGGAGCATGCCCAGGCTTATTAGTGGCGTCATACAGACACATGGAGGCTGCACGGCTAAGCTTCATTAGAAGCATGAGGAGGCATTCTAAGGAGGTCATACAGGCACAAGGAGGCTAAACACTACTTAGCCTCATCAGGAGCATGTCCAAGAATTGTATGGAGGTCATAAAGGCACATGGAGGCCACACAAAACTGGAATATCTCATTTATTGAGATCTGGGATACGGTAGTTTATAGTTCCATTATTTGCTTTTAGCAGTGTATATAAGAAGATCAATTATTTGCTAATAGTGGACAACCCCTTTAAGTGACTTTATGGGTGAAATTGGGGTTGAATAGGAAAGAATGATTTTTTATTATGGTCATACACTCAGGGGTAACATGTTTTAAAGATAGAATCCTGTCACCGTAATCTGCACATTCAGTCTGTGAATCACTTTCGCACCTATGGGAAATCCATATTGCTGGATGACGCTTGAGTAAAGCTTTAATTGACCTCGAAGCCTCTCTGTATACGCTGTATACGAGTTCTCCGCATTGCGCAGGATAAATCAGTAAAGAGCTTGTATAGTGGCCTCGTAATACAATAAAACTACAGCAATTTTTCGCCTTCCCCATTTCGAGTGCAATTATTTTGTACCTTCCTGCCACTTTAACATTTTGATAAAAGAATGAGAAATTTTTGTTCTAACTTTTATCTATGCTGGAGACCCTAAGAGGATCTGGATGACACAGTTAATTTGTATTTATTTTATTATCTTCTATTTTTTGGAGGCAATAAGTGCCCTGTTCACATTTTACAAATCACAGGTAAGTGTACATCTTGCGCACCATGTTAGCCGACATGTCGAGTCTCTGGTATCACTGGTACAATAACCATGGCAACTGCTCTGAAAATTATCACGGCGTATCAGTGTCCGGTGGGTGTTGGATTGAGGATCTTGAGTTTCCTAGTAGAAGGTTTTCAATGCGAGAAGAATAAGTGGGGAATGAAAGGGAGTGAGTAGTTACCTAGGATAATTTGGCACAAGACAGAAGCGGAGGGACATTCTTACACTCTTTGTGTTTTTCCAAATTCTTTAGTTGGTATAAAAGTATTCAAAGTCATACAAAGAAGCGAAACCCAAAGCTTCATTTTTTAAGGGTTCTAAGGCTTTTTAAGAAATCTGACGGGTACAGAGGTCTATAGCAATTATTAGAAAGGGGCCTTCAGTCTGAAAAGTTATGGTTTGTCCTCTGGCTACTCAGACCAAGGAGGTCACCAGGTCTGTACATCTCGGAGTAGTAACCTGGTGCTAGATGATGGCCATTTAATAGCCAATGCATGTATGTGTGGCCTATGCGTGCATCTGAGGGCAAGGAAGGAGTAACATTTAGGAAGATGATTGTGCGCAGAGGACATGATGGCGCATGCAGTGACTGTATGTGCCTCAGCAGCCATTACTGTCAGAGCTCACAGCTATACCTTAAAAACATTGAACCCTACTCACGCATTTCAGTTTTTTATACTTTATAGTATATTTTTTGGGGCCCATCTGTCCGCAGTGAGTGAGGACCCTCTCTTTCATTTGTAGCTCAGGTAGCCGGCTCATCCCCGGGAACGTAGAATTTATGTCATGTGTATGAGCCCATGGAAAGTAATGAGGTGGTGTGCTACCACTGAAACACTGGTTGAAACTCACAGTCCCAAAAAGTTTTTGTGTGCATGAGGCCTTAGGTCGTGCCCTTAAGTGCCTACTTTTAGGGTTACTGCCTCCTTCCTTGTTACATCCATCTCATGTTTAATTCCTCCATTCTTAGTAAGTGCCCTCTTTTTCTGCCCCAAGTCTTACTGTCTACTTTCTCAGTAAATGCCCCTTTTATTTGCCCCTAATGTATTAAAAAATATATATATAAATACTTGCTGCATGGGAACAGTACCAGAACCAATTTTACTACAAAGATACAGCATCGAAACAACATTACTACATATATACAGCACCGGAACTAAGATGGCTACATAGATACATTAACAGAACCAAGATTAGTACATATATACAGGAAAAAAAACAGGATTACTGCATAGAAACAGCAGAAGATGTATCACATTGATGCTGGATGATAAATTTGGTGCAGTATAAGATGTCTCCTTGTAGGTCACCCTCATAGGAGAAGATAACAGAGTCACAGCACAGGGAATATGCTGCAGAACTGTGAGCTCATGGATAATACCAGCACTTACAGTAAACCTGGTGACAGATGACGCAGTTGATGAAAGAGTTTTTACTATTCTTCTTCTCCCTGGACACCATGTCAGCTTCCTTCATCAATGCAGATTTAGCAACTCAAAAATTTAAGCATTTTAATAACACAAACTCAAAACTGTTCTGCTCACAACAGCCAATATAGTAACAGTGTTCCCACAATAGCTGATATAGTCACAGAGGCCCCATAGTAGCCAATATAGACACAGGGACCCAGCAGTAGCCAATAGAGTCCCTCACAGTAGCAAACAGTAGCCATAACTAAGACACCCACCCACAGACCACCCTCCAACAGTAGCCTTTAGTAAGAGGCCCCCCAACAGACTTTAATATGGTTCCTCCCAATAGCCATTAGTAATATTCCCCCTGCTAACAGCAGTAGCCATTGATAATTGACACCCACCTCACAGGCTTCCCTCCTGAGACAACATGAGTCCATGTCATCAGGAAACCATTCTATTGTCTCCTCCACACTCAATGGGGGACATTTACTATGGTGTTTCCGCCAGTTTTGTGGCGCTTTCACTGCATCTTCTGCTCTCCTACCTATTGATTAGCTGTCGGGGACAGAAAAAATGACTTTTTCCGCCTGCTCCGACTCTTCTCTGAAAAGGGGCGTGGCTTTGGCGGAGTGGAAACTCAGACACAATTTATATGTGTCACAGCAATTTTTGGACGCTGTAAACTGGCGTAAAGTAGACCAAAAGAAATTTGGTCTAGCAGGGACACAAAACAGTGCTATTGCACTGTTGCCTGTTCTCTGACTGTTGGACACATTTCTGGTTCTCGGGACAGATTTTGGTCCCAGGGACAGAAAATGGTCTCGGGGACAGAAATGTCTCTGCACAGCTCCACAATATTAAATGTGTGTCTTCTTACCGAGAGCAGGTCGGTAACAAAGCCAATGCAGACACCGACACTTTATGTAAATGTCCCCCAATGTCTCCCCCACTGCTGTTAGCCCTCATCCCCAGATCAGTCAAACCAGCTGTCAGTCATCAGGCTACAATTTGATCCTTAGGGTGCGGTCACACGTAGCGTTTAACGCATGCGTTTAAAAAACGCATTGCAATAGCTGGAGAGTGATTTGCCTAATTAAACAGCTGCTAACACCTGTGTTTACAAAACGCAACCGTTAACGCATTGTTAACGCATGTGTTAACATCGCGGTTAACGCATGCGTTTGTTAACATCGCGGTTAACGCATGCGTTTTGTAAACACAAGTGTTAAGAGATGTTTAATTAGGCAAATCACTCTTCAGCTATTCCAATGCGTTTTTAAACGCATGCGTTAAACGCGACGTGTGACCGCACCCTTACAAGTGCCCAGACGAGAAAGGAGCTGAAAAGACTCAAAGTGGGCAAGGCTACAGGACCAGATGGTATCAGTGCAAGATTAATCAAGACCTGTGGTGATCAGCTTTGTGGTATCATTGCACAAATGTTCAACATGAGCCTGGAGTTGGGAAGGGTACCACAACTGTGGAAAACATCTTGTGTGGTACCAGTTCCTAAAACACTTCACCCATTGGACCTCAACAGCTACAGACCGGTGGCATTAACATCCCATTTGATGAAGGTCTTCGAGAGGTTGGTTCTCGCACATCTCCGCCCTCTAGTGAGCTCATCTATGGACGCCCTACAGGTTGCTTACCGGCCAGGCATTGGTGTAGATGATGCCATCATCCACCTTCTACATCGAACTCTTTCTCACTTGGAGAAACCTGGGAACACTGTGAGAATAATGTTCTTTGATTTCTCCAGTGCTTTCAATACCATAGTGGGGTCTGGAAAAGCCTCAAATCAATATCTGATCACAGACAGCCTGTCTCTCAGGTTACAGCAGATAAGGAGTGGGTTAATGAACTTAATCTATTCTTCAATAGGTTTGATCACACACCTACCCCTCCCACCTCACAGGCTTCCCTCCTGAGACAACATGAGTCCATGTCATCAGGAAACCATTCTATTGTCTCCTCCACACTCAATGGGGCAGATTTACTTGCCCGGTCCGTTCGCGATCCAGCGGCGCGTTCTCTGCGCTGGATTCGGGTCCGGCCGGGATTCATCAAGGTAGTTCCTCCGCCGTCCACCAGGTGGCGCTGCTGCGCTGGAAAGCATCTTAACACACTGGAGTTCACCGAGCCGGACCAAGTGAAGGTAAGCGCGTCCCAAGCGACACTTTTATTGTTTTAAATGCGGCGGTTTTTCCGAATCAGTCGGGTTTTCGTTCGGCCACGGCCCCCGATTTCCGTCGCGTGCATGCCTGCGCTGATGCGCCACAATCCGATCGCGTGCGCCAAAATCCCGGGGCAATACAGGGAAAATCTAAGCGCAAATCGGAAATATTCGGGTAACACGTCGGTAAAACGCGAATCGGGCCCTTAGTAAATGACCCCCAATGTCTCCCCCACTAGATCCCCTGCTGTTAGCCCTCATCCCCAGATCAGTCAAACCAGCTGTCAGTCATCAGGCTACAATTTGATCCTTACAAGTGCCCAGGTGAGAAAAGAGCTGAAAAGACTTAAAGTGGGCAAGGCTACAGGACCAGATGGTATCAGTGCAAGATTAATCAAGACCTGTGGTGATCAGCTTTGTTGTACTTCACTCTCTGTACCCTCTCTGCTGCTGTAACGCTGTGAATTTCCCCACTGTGGGACTAATAAAGGATTATCTTATCTTATCTTATCTTAAGTTAGTGTCATTTGGTTTTTGGAAGACCGATTTGGCTAAAAATGTTTTGTGGCGCCATAGCGTACTTGAAGAGCCCATAAAGTTCCAGTACAATAGAAAAGGCAACAATTTA
>CM033647.1:14284523-14315771 GCA_019512145.1 Engystomops pustulosus | reverse complement strand
CCCCCCCCCCCACCAGTAGCTATTTCTTATCTAGTAGCTTGCCATTTATCTAACATTGCCCCACAGACTAGCGCCCCCCACTAGTAACGGGGACCACAAGTATTTTTTAAAAGTACAAATAATATACTTACCTTAGTCCTCTCCTTGCAGCGCTCTCTCGCTCTCTCTTCTCTGGGTCAGGTGGGTCATAGGCATCAGAAGACCCGATGCAGACAGACACGTCATGGCATGCACCTGTGTCGGCCTGCATGATGAAGACAAAGGACAGGTGGGTTCCGACTGATACCACCAACAATCTAATTGGGGACAGAAGGTGGGCCCAGCGGGACCCAGCTAGACACAATTTCTGAATTGTGAACAGCTATAGGACCCCCTGATTCAAAATTTAACATCCGCCCCATTCGCAGCTCCGAGTTATCAGCGCATCGCATGGGTCAGGTACGGGCCTCTGTCTGACAGCAGGTCCAGTCCCATTTGCACCCCCCTCCGACCGCGATCGTTTCACCCCTAATTTTAGGGCTTAATAAACATTTTATTGTCAAAATTTGAAAATTCTGTATGGAACCTCCATTTTGTTTTGTTTCACGTTTGATGCTTATGCTTTTGTTTGGAATAGTTTGAGGGGTACAATTTAAAAATGTCTTTGTTGGGAGTTTCTAATAATAGAACTTTTAAAAACCCTATAAATATGAATAAGCCTTTAAAATAACATCTGGAAAATTGCTGATCGACTTGTAAACCTCCTGACATCCTAATAAAATAACATAAAAAATGTACATCAACATAAAGCAGACAAATGGTTAATATTAGTTAGTAACGTATTTGGGAGGTTAAACCAACTGTATGATGAGCAAAACATTTAGAGACCAGAAAATCGCACATTTTTCTAATTTTTTAATTTTTTTGTAAGTAAATGCATATCAACCAAAATATACCACTAAGGTGAAGTACAACATGTGACGAAAAAATCTTAAAATCACCTTGATAAGTTAAAGCGTTCTAAAGTTATATTCGCATATAGTGACACATGGCGGATTTAAAAAATCAGCTGGGTCCTTAAAGGGGTTGTCCGAGACTAATTAAAAAACATAAGGTGGCCGGGAGGGTGCTGCTTAAAAAAATAAAGATGTACTTACCCTCCGGGTGTCCCGCGCTGCTGTCACTTCGGTCCGCGTGCGTGTCCAACATGGCCGCAAGCGCTGGATTCAGCTTCCGGCCGGACCCGACAACCATCCGTCCCGCATATACAATGCTGTGAATAGGGACGGGTGGACGTGGCTGGCCACGGCCGTCCCGAATCTGAGTCCAGCACTGCTCCTGCGGCCATGTTTGTTTATATGGCGCACGGACCAGAGTGACAGCAGCGCAGGACACCAGGAGGGCACCGGAAGGTACATCTTTATTTTTTTAAGCAGCCCCCTCCTGGACACCTTATGTTTTTTAATTAGTCTCGGACAACCCCTTTAAAGGGGCTGTCCACTTTTAGCAAATAATTGATATGGTTTGTGTAAGGAAAAGTTATACACTTTTACAATATATTTTCTGTATCAATTCCTCAAAGTTCAAGATCTCTGCTTGCTGTCCTGCTATAGAAAGCTTCTATGTTTACTTCCATTAGGATGCTGTCACACGTCGCGTTTACTGCATGCGTTTAAAAACGCATTGCTACAGCTGAAGGGATATTTCCCTAATGAAACAGCTGTTAACGCTTGCGTTAACAACCGCATGCGTTAACCGCGATGTTAACGCATGCGTTAACAATGCGTTAACGCTTGCGTTTTGTAAACGCAAGCGTTAACAGCTGTTTAATTAGGGAAATACCCCTTCAGCTGTAGCAATGCGTTTTTAAACGCATGCAGTAAACGCGACGTGTGACAGCACCCTTACTTGGATAGAAATCTGTCCCTGGTGATGTGATGGACACACAGGTGCATGAGCCTTTATTATGACATCTCTCTAATTACTCTCTGTGATATAACGAGCCGTGCAACTGCCTGTCCATCACATGACCAGGGGCAGATTTCTATCCAGTGGAAGTAACATAGAAGATTTCTATAGAATCACAGCAAGCAGAGATCTGGAAAGCCTGGAGGAAATAATACAGAAAGTATATTGGAAAATTGTAGAACTTTTCATTACACAATCCATTTCAATTATTTGCTGAAAGTGGAAAACCCCTTTAAGGTGAAAATGAGTTAAGGGTTAAGGGGGTTTTCTGGGGTTCAAATATTGAAGACCTTTGCTAAGAATAGGAATTCAATATCAGATTTCTGGGGTCCATTTCTCCGCAACCCCATGTATCAGCTGTACACATAGAATGGTGCAGGAAGCAGACAGCACCATTCTCTATGTAGTGGTCTTACCAGGTTACTGCAGCTTAGCTCCTTTTCAGATAAATACTTTGCTATTCCCTTTATATCAGCAGCTGAGAACTCTGAATAATAAGATAGGAAATACATTCATGATAATATCATAGCAATAAATTCTGCACAGAGGATAGGATGTTATCGAAATAAAAATATTTGCCTCAAAAACCTCTCTATTTTTGTCACAAGGAAGTGCTACAATCATTGGCCTCAATTTCTCATGTCTGGTAATGGCACTTTCCCTACAGGAGAACCTCTGGTCCATGTAGCTGCTTGTAGTCCTTGCATTTGTTAGCTTCCTCTTCCCTGCAGCTCCCTCCTCCTCCTCCTTTTTCACGCTTCCTGGCTGGATGGGGAAAACATCAAGTGCCATAACTAATTCAGGTGTCATTTTAAAGAGGATACTTTCACCTTTAATATTGCACAAGGTGTGGGGTGCCACAGACATAGAGAAAATCCACAGTTAAAGTTACAGTCGTGAGTGGGAGTTGTATATGTAAATCGCACTATGGACTGTAATTTTAAAGGGAACCTGTCACCAGATTTTAACCCTTAAAACTACTAGTCCCCTCAGGTAAGGCATGAAATATCCTTTCCAGAATTCCCATTTTTATGTGAAATCTCACCCATTTACCTGAGATGAGTCAAGTTTAGAGGCTGCAGGGGTCGTGTCACTTCAGACGTCCCTATCTTTTGTTCTGTAGGACCTAGTAGCATGCTGCTGGTGTCATATTAAAGATAAGAATATCATGTATCAGATATCATGTGTGTTACAAAACCAGAGATACAGGCGGTGAAAATAAATGAACCACACATTATTTTACTCTTCTTTTGAATATTGTGTAATATAGGAGGAATATCCCTTTAATCTTATAGGAGAAAAAAAAGCCTCACATATTTTCAGAAAATATACTACTATAGGGATTACATAGCCGTTTTTTTTTTAGTAGGGGTTATTTTTCAAGTCTTCTACAAAGAGACTGAAAAATCATTTTAGGGCTTTTTTTTTGGGGGGGGGGGGGGCAAGTATTATGATCTGAAATTTGCATATTCAGCCTATGCCATATGCAGCTTGTTTTCTGTTGTTATATTTTTGAATGTATTTTTTCAGGGTGATTCATTTTCCTATAAAAGGCTAGGTGTAGCGCCACCTAGTGACAATATGGTGGTATTACCAGTAAACCAGATCACTCTACACTACTGTCACTACAGTTGAGTTCCCTGCAGGATGCGCTCACGCTGGAAGATTTTATAAAGAAACTTCAATCACAAAAGTTCTGTCCCATAAATGTCAGTTTATAATTATTTTTTTTTTTAAATCTACGAACACGTTTCAGAAATAATTACATAGGTACAAAAATGTATAAAATGCAGCTGTCACGTGTGAATGTAGCTTTAGTTTTTTCATAAAATATTTTCTAAGAGCCTCAATTTCTTAACACTACATTAACATATTTAAAAAGACTTAGATTTGGGGTTATGGCACCAATTTGTCCCAGATTGATTTGAGTATTGCCATGGAAAAGCCATTATTGGGGCATTTATGAAACATGACTTTTAGTCAGGGCCGGTGCAAGCACTGGGCATACCTGGGCAAGTGCTGGGGCCCAGAGCTGCTTGGGGGGCCCATATAAGGCTGTACATAAGAAATCAATTGGGGGTGAGGGGGCTTTATATAAAATAGCCATGAGGGGGCTGTTTGGGATGATAAATTAGGGAATATTTGAGGGAACAGGAAACTGTTTAGTTGCTGAATTTTTAATGCCACCACATGAGTTCACTACAAAGGGGCCCAATGAGGCGATGTGACCCAGGGCCTACTGAAACCTGTAGCCGACCCTGCTTTTAGTATATAGATTAATCTCCAGCTCACCAAGATCGTGGAAGGTCTTTGTCCATAGCACGGATCCTCCCCGCTGCAGGGCAATATATCCACAAGAAAACACTTCCGGATCCAGCTTTTTTTGGTGTAAAACCGCCTTTATTTAATCCATCATGGCATCCAACAGGTAAAATACAGGTATAGCGCTCAGGCTCGTCGAGCCTGAGCGCTATACCTGTATTTTACCTGTTGGATCCGGAAGTGTTTTCTTGTGGACCCTGCTTTTAGTCCTTGTGTTACTATAAAAATAAGGCTGTAACTTTTAAGAGACCCAGATTTTACCCCATTAAACTACTATGCCCCTCGAGTAGGGGATGAAATGTCCTTTCTAGAATTCCCTCTCTTCTGTGAAATCTCATGAGTTTACATACATATATATATATATATATACTCTAAAGTCAAGTGAAAATGAGCAGAGAAAAGTCATATTTGAACTGAAATGAGTCAAGCTTAGAGGCTGCAGGGGGGGGGTGTTACTTCAGATCCCACTTACTTCTGTGGAAGCCCTGAAATAATCTTAAATGCTAGTGTATTGCTAATCTAGCACCCAGGGGGTGTAGCAAGTGGGAGAGGCTGCAGCTGATGGTGCAGTGGGCCGGTGCAGGGTGGTCCCGTGCCCACAACGGTGCACTCGCTGCAGCCAGTGACTTCTCAAATGTGAAAAGCCCAAAGCCTCTCGATGTAGGGTGATTTGATAGGACTATGATACTACTTATATAATAAATACCTCCCTTAGAATCATAGTAAATAAGGTTAGAAAACAGTCTATCAAATCCAACCTATTAAATGATACCGAAGTGGTCCAGAAGGCAAAAACCAGGGAGGGATAAATTCATCCCCAACCCCTAATATGAGAATAACTCCCTGGGCCATAGCACGCTGCTGGTGTCATAGTAAATATAAGAATCTCATCTTTCAGAACACAACAGGCTGTGAGCTACAGAACCCGAGATACAGGCTGTGATTACAAGTCTGGTTGTTTTGTCTGATCTCAGTCTTGTCCACTCGGATCGATAGCTTTCTAACCTGGTTTTTCTTTACTTTCAGGGTATAATATACGGGGAACATCCCTTCAAACCTATGGGAGAAAGAAAAAAACCCAAATTAAATATTTGCAGAAAATATGCTGCTATAGGGGTATATAACTCTTTTTTTTAAATAGTTCTTATTTTTGGAGTAGAACTAATATTTAAAGGAAATCCACAATCAAAATCCATCATAAACCAGAGACACTTACTCATAGATCCAGGCCCCTGGATTTTCAGAGCCACTCAGGTGTGTCTTTTCCCTGGTGGTCTGGTTGTTACAATGAGCACAGCAGGAGAGGGGGAGACATGTTCTGCTCATTGTAACAGCCTGTGAATCTGTAGCACTGAGGGGCTCTGATAACACCTTCCAGTGCCCTTAATGTTCACTAGCATAATTGTAAAAGTTGATTTCAAAAGGAAGGAGGCCATGGATACCAAATATAAGAAGATGACCACAGTCACGGTGCCTGGATCTATGAGTAAGTGTCCCTGGTTTATCATGATGGATTTTGATTTCCTTTAAATCTACTTTTATTCCACTGTTCTCTACTATCAGGGTAAGTAATAAAAGACTAAGCAGGGGCTGATTAGGACTGTTGTATGAATATTATAGCCCCTACAAGTCTGGAATCACTTCTTCATCTGGTACCAGGATCAGCTTCTTGGGGAATGGAGGATGTGCTGTCTGCTTTCAATCTGTGTCTTCAGGACCCTTGGAGGACCTTTAAAATTCCTGAAATGGCTCTTGTGTACACGTGCATTGAGAGCAGGAACAGATGTACAAGGATTTCATGGATTAAGTATAAAATTTGGTAGGTGGTATTGGTGGCCATGGAGCCCCTAGAAGACATGGGCCCCGGGCTACCGCCCAAACCACCTATATTATAACCCACTACTGAGACTAAGTAATTTCCATACAAAATGTATTACAGACAAGTTATGTGCTTGTACTTACTAGTCAGCGGCGCCACCTAGTGACAATATGGTACTGTTACCAGTAATATCAGTAAGATCATTACACCCCTGACTCCTCATACTGGGAGATTGTTTCAAGAAAGTTCTTCCATAACAGTTCTGTTCCATAATTTAATTTTTTTAAATAAACCCAGAAAAAAATTCAAATTAATTAAAGGGGTATTCCTATCTGGGCATTTACATTTAATTAAATTCATTTGCCTTATGTAAACATTTCTTCAATTGGATGTTAAATAAAAAAAATGTTCCTGTGTGAAGATAATTTCTCATAAATGTAGTCATGTTGTCCCTTAGAAACGAGATGGCTTCCTCGGATACGACCACGTCACACTCTGGCAGCGGTGGCCAGACTTGCGCTATAGAGTCCTGCCGGACCACCAGGATTCAGCAATCATTACCACAGGACGGCTGTGCGACATGTAGTAACTCCCGGACATTTTATATACAATAACCTTTCGTTTATTTGTGCACTCAATCCATACGTGGCCGTATCCGAGGAAGCCATCTCGTTTCTAAGGGACCATATCACTACATTTATGAGAAATTATCTTCACACAGGAACATTTTTTGTAATAACATCTAATTGAAGAAATGTTTACATATGGCAAATTAATGAAACTGAATGTGAGTGCCCAGACGAGAATACCCCTTTAACCGTAAAAAAAAAATTTCTGCAATGCATCTGTCTCACATCTGAAAACATCATTTTTTTTACATTGCGGATGTAATATTCCTGCTTTGATATGAAGGGGACATCCGGGCTGTGCACCAATTTGTGGTTTTTGCCTTTAAGACTCCACACACCCTAGAAACCCTAAGGGTCTGTTTCCCAAAACTTCCGGTACATTGCACACATCCAGGAGACCAGGTACCTGAGGTCTTACATCTGCTCCATACACCTGGTGACTAGAACAATTATTCCCTAGTTTATCATCTCAAACAGCCCCCTCATGCTTATTTTAAATAAAGACCCCTCACCCCCTATGGATTCCTTACATACAGCCTTATGTGTGGCCCCCCAGCAGCTCTGGGCCTCGGAACTTGCCCAGGTATGCCCAGTGCTGGCACCGGCCCTGCCATCTTACTGTCCTATTTTCCATACCTCCCAACCATCTCAGATCCAGCAGGACAGTCCCACATTTCGGACTCTGTAGCAAGATGTATGTCCCAGAATGCATTGTTACGATGATACAGAGAGCAGTCAGCTGATTGCATAGGGGGCCATAGTAAGAAGGGGAGCAGAGAAGGGGGGCACAATCAATAGAAGTGATCAGAGAAGGGGGCACAAGAAGAGGGGAGCAGAGAAGGAGGGACTACAATAAGAAGGGAGCAGAGAGGGGGCATCAATAGAAGGGGAGCAGATTAGGGTGGCACAAGATAGAAAGGGGTCAGAGAAGGGGGCACATACGGAAGGTGGAACAGATGGGGCCAATCAAGGACAGGAAGGCAAGGGGCTCACAATAAATAGGGGAGCCAAGAGGAGGCACATAAGAAGGGGAGCAGACGGACAGGAAGGGGCACAAAAAAAGGGGGAGCAGAAGAGCGCATGAGGCACATAAAGGGAGCAGAAAGAGGGCGCACAATAAAAAGGGGTAGCAGAGACAATAGAGACAGAATGATAGGGCACAACATAATAAGGAGGACAGAAAGGGACATGCACAAAAGGGGAGACAGAAGGGGGACAATAAGAAGGGAGAAGGCAAGTACTGGGAGTCAAATACTAAGGAAGCAGAGAAAGGGGGGCACAATAAGGATAGAGGAAGGGGGGCCGAAGAAGGAGGGGGGGGACAAGTAAGGGAGTGGAGCTAAAGGGGGGGACACAATAAGAAGTGGTAACAGAAAGGTAGCACAATAAGAAGGGGAAAGCAGAGAAGGGGGGCACATAAAGAAGGGAGCATAGAGGGGGCCACAATAAGAAAAGAGCAGAAGGGGGTCACAATAAAAGAGAGGAGGGGTGACCCGGGGAGCAAGAAAGGCTGGAAGTGATGGCAACCATTAGAAGTAGTCAGAGAAGGTTCGGGTGGTCAATAAGAAGGTGAGAGAGCATGAAATGAAGTGGAGCAGATAGTGCAGCATCCACCGCATTCTCCAAAAAGTTATCATCGATCTAAAATTAATATAGTAATAACGGTTCTTTTGGACAGATGAGCTCCTCTAAAGACAATAGCGCCTAAAATGTCCAAAATGCCTGGTTTGTTCACCTATTCTCCTTGCCACAAGCAGACGTTCGTATACATTATCGTTCTATCGTTACATGATTATGGATTATTTGGGCCTCAACTCCGAATTGTCTACAAACTAAAATAAAATATCTAAATCCCCATGGATCTAACCTTTGGCATGGTAAAAAAGTAACCTTAGTTCACTGACAACATAACCACAGGGACATAAGCATAAAATCGAGCGAATAAAACACATCTATGGAAATTCATGTGGAGGGCTCTTGTACTGGGACTGTACCTGCAGGAGAGATATATGAAGAGCTAGATACTTTATTACTGCCTAGTGGTGTACGATTAGTTCTTGTGTGCATTATTAGTATTGGTATCAAATCATGTATCTACTGTTTCAAGCTCACATGACTTGAAGGCTATGGTAATTAGTCACCTGAATTGTAACATTAGGGGGGTCATTTACTTAAGGCCCGATTCGTCGTTTTCCCGACGTGTTACTCCGATATTTGCCAGATGTCGGGGATTTTCTGTCATTCCTACAGGTTTTTTGGTGACGCGATGTATGTGGCGCATGCGGCTGGCATGACGCGGACGAAATCGGGGTGGCCGGTTCCGGACCGAACGAAAACCCCGACGGATTCGGAGACAGGAACGTCTCCTGCATTTAACAAAAAAAAAACGTCGCTGGAACGCACTTACCTTCCCAGAATAGGATCGGTGAACTCCGGCGCGCTCGGCGGACTCATCAGCGCGCCAGCGACATCCTGGGTGGACGTCGGAGAAGAAATGCCTTTGTGAATATGTACTGGGGGAAAAGACCCCGAATCCACCGCAGAAATTGCAGCGGGATCGCAAGGGATCCGGGTATAATATTTGCCCCATAGAATGCCTAAACTTAATAACATAGTATAACTACTACCACTCCTTTACAGCTCCTTACAGCTTTCCCTCCCTCTTGTGACCTTTGCTGCCTCGTAGGCATGTGGTAGGTGTCACACTTACTTGTGATCAGTCACTGCATTACCCTCCCCCTTCCTTATGTGGCCCCCTCTATGATTCCCCTATGTGCATGCCCACTTCTGATCACTGCTGCTTATTCATGCATCCTGTTTGTTTTCTTCCCCTTTTCTATTGTCCGTGTGCCTTTTTTACCTCTATGTTCCCCCTCTAGGATCCCCTTCCAGTGTATTATGCCTGTTTGTTTCTTGCCCCCCTATCTGTGTGTGCCCTATCCTCTTGATTGTTCCACCTCTCGGATCCTTAATTATTACTGCCTCCTTGTACTGTTCCTCTATTGTCCTCGCTTCCCCTTCCTTTATTAGGCACCCCTTATCTGCTCTCCTCCCTATATGCCTCTATCTATCTGTTATATGCTCTCCCCTACTGTTCCCCTTCTCTCTTTCCCCTTCATTATTTGCCTCTTGTTTGCTCCCCTTATGGCTCCCCTTAATGTGTCCCTCTCTGCTCCCCTTTTCCTTTTGTGCCCCTTATAAAACACCTTGTGAGATGCACTCACCGTGTGATACATTATTCTGGTTCACAGCACCTCCATCCATGAAAGTGGGGAAAGATTTGAAAATTGTGATTTCCCACTTTCACTGGCTGCTGGCTTCTACATTCCAATGATTTCAAAGGAAAATTTTCAATGCGTGTTATTATAGTAGCAATTTACCCTCACTTCTTCATGTACCAGCAGCGCCGGACAGGGTGGAGGGCAAGAGCCAGACCATGGGGAATAGGTTTTTCTATAGAATATTATGGATGAAAATTTACAAGAAGCAGGAACGCAAGAAATAAATTATTGCGATGAAACGCAATGTCACCGATAATAATGTAGGTGTTTGCCTTCCCCCGAACCAAGTTAGCCTTATCCACGATGGGCCGTAACTTGCTGATCATGGGGTGTCAGTGATGGGACGGCCCACAATCACAAAAACGGGAAAAAACGGCCCACAATCCAGTACCGGCAGATATCCTGATTACCGGGGGTGAGTGACAGAAAGGGCGAATTGACGAAGGTCCGGCGGGGCAGTGTTCCTCTCGGCCTACCCCCTGCTCCCTCTCTCCGTCAGACTAATAGAGCATACGGCCTAGCATGACCCTTCTACTTTCATTAGATCTCTATGGAGCCATGACAGAATGCTGAGCGCCGCTCTCACCCAACAGGTACATCGACCCCGTCGTTTTTCATCATGATCTGTTGCGGTCTCAGAGACCCCCACTGAACCACAAGTCGACGTTATCCTGTGAATAGGGCTAACTTGCAGTCTTAGAAAACGCCGCCTTTAAAAGCGTTCAACAAGGACAGATTTGCACCTAGATGCAGTATTAAACCAAAGTGTAAATCCCCCGAATTGTAATTGGTAACAAGATTGTTCCTGGTTTGAAAGACATCTAGTTGACTCCTTAGCCAATACCCAGGGGACTTCTTTGCAAAAAAAACAAAAAAACGCTTGTTCTCTGTATTCCAGCTCGGTGAAGACAACAAGACGCTGAGTACGTATGTGAATGCACCTGAAGGCCAGTGGAGGCCAGAAGCCGCCCCGGCGGACTGAAAAAAGTGAATAGACTAGACTGGTTTTAAAAGTAAACAATTTGTTTAAACCATTCGCCATACTACAGTTTCAAAGTGGAGTCACAAGTAAACCCACACAGCAAATCGGGCAGACACTAGGAACTTGAACCCCATTAGGAAAGTCTGTTATATTCAGTCTTGGAAAATTGCTACACAGCAATCATATGGACTCTACCTTAAAGGGGTTTTCCCCCACAAAACAAGTTAGGCCCACCACATGACTTCTGATCAGGGGGGGTCTAGTGAGGAGATGAAAAGGTGGGTCCCATGCACCCCATCAACCCTTATCGATTCCCTGATGAAGCGGAGCAGCCGCTTCGTGCATGTCCTCTGTCCATTCATCGCAGTGGCTCTGACTGTTGCCGAGTGCCGAACTGACTAATGGTTTTTGTGGGAAAACCCTTTAAAAAAGGGCATCTATCCACCAGTAAAGGACTGTAATAGCAAATGAGCCTGAGGGGCTCATATGTGTTTTCCTTTCTTTTTTTCTGGAGTCCTGGAGGATCACTTTGCATACAGTCCTTCACCTATGGTAGCTGCCTCTTTAAGTCAGTTTTATACATGGCTTTGTAATCAGTATTTGTAAGCCAAAAAAGACAAGCCCAGATAAGCATAATGTTAGACTCTGAATCTGTGTCAAATCTGCAATGTGTGAACATAGCCTCAGGGCGATTCACACAATAAACGCTTGCGTCTCTGCGTTCGTTTTTTGCTGGTTTTCTTCAACAAAGCTTTGGGATCTTCAAAAACACAACACAAACACAAGCACAAACGACGCATCTTTGATTGCGCCTTACCTGTATTTTTCTAAGATTTGGTTTTGGCTTTTTTGTCGGGCACTGGATCCTGTTTGAACCCCGCCCCCCCTGCAGCTATTCAGTACCTCAGTTGGCCCCTGTATTGTTACTTTTTTACTTATTTGTGTCCTAAGTAGCTGATTGGCCAAGCTAATCCAATGTTTCCACAACAGTTGAAGCTGAACATTGGCAAAATGAGGGCACTCTCACTGGAACCTAGAGCTGGGTGCCGGGTATGTCTTTTTTGAGATTTTTTAGAAAACCTCTCTGGGATCTGCTACATAACCCAGATTTAATGAGGGTTACAAAAGCTCTATACAGAGATATGGGGTGAAATTGTTTCTTCTGGTTTGTATTAGATTTTATTGTAATTGCAAAATCAAAATGTCACAGCACGGCGGCTTTATTGGTTACATTACATCGCCCAGGTCAACATCTGCAAAGAGTTTGTATGTTCTCCTCTCTCCTCCCATCCGTATTTGCTTGGGTTTCTCCGGGTCCGTTCCGTTTTCTTTCTTCGGCCCCACTTGTTAGCACTGGGAGGACGGGGGTCTCCCAAAACATACTGTAGTGTTGTTAGATTGTGCCCCACTGTGGACAGGGACTGATATGACAAGCTCTGTGCATCGCTGTGTAATCTTTGTGCGCGATATAAATAGAGGCTTATTAATTGTTTAACAATTGCTAACACAGACCCCCTCCCCCCAAATCATATGAGCGAGGTGCTTGCAGCCTTCATGGAAGCCAGGGGTTTAAGAGAACAGTGAGCCCATGCTTACAATCCCAGTGTGATGAATTTTAAGAGATTCTTGACCCTGCAGACCTGTATAATCTCTCCGCAGGGCCTCGTGCCCCTGAGGCAGGATATTAATTCTCAGGAATGTACAGAAGAGATTTACTTTACACTACGGCATGGACCTATCCCCCCCCCCCCCCCCCCTCCAAACTCAAATAAAGAATGGCAGATACAGCTTCACAACAATCAGCAGGATGCAATGGGATAAACCCGAACTTAACTGGAGCTATGGCTAGTCCATGTTGTCCCCCTAACAAGCCTAAGGCAAGCTAAGAAGTGATAATCTTACTGCTGGTACCCACCATTATCACAGGAAAGGGTCTCATTCTCATGATAATTGGGAGAGGTCCCCGTTTATGTTTACCTATCCTAATTCCTACCTTCTGGACCCCTCACCGTGCGATCTCACTCATCTTGTCCTAACCTGTTGACAATCTTACACTTTTTGAGAAGAATAGTGGAAAAAAAATATCAATTTTATAAAGGCCAGTCCCTGGGTATTACAGATCTATAGGTTTGCTTAAGTTGAATTTGTATGTAACCGAACTTAATCTGTTATCATTGTAACCCCAGACAGAATTTTGTTTTGGTCCCCGGTGACAATTGGATTTTAAATAAAACCCCTACTGGAACACAGGCATCTTTTGGCCTGAGGACTCGGCCCCGCGCCCATTTTTCAATCTGGCCTGTGTCATATAATGTTATAGCGTGGGAACGCGGTGAGATACAGGGGATTTTGAGATTGTTTTGCTCTCGTTACACATTGTACTTCAAATTAGGTTTAAAATTTTTTGGATGAAAATCTATGCGTTTAGTTTTGAAAAAAAAAACAAATTTGGCAAAAATTTGGAAAAATTCTTTAATTTTTCAACATTCTAAATTCTCTACTTTTGAATGCGATAGCATGCACCCAAATAAATTCATAACTTACTTGTCCCAATTCTGCTTTGTTGGCATGGGGTTTCGTTCCACATATTTTAACTAAATGTTATAGGCTCAGAATTTGGGTGCCATTTTTCACATTTTTGTAAATCGCCAAGACCTGTATTTAGGAGGACCTGCTCGTTTCTTAATGACACTGAAGGCCTAAATAATAGCGAGACCTTAAATTACCCCATTGTGGAACTCCCCACTCAATGATGAAAAACCACTTTTAAGAAGTTTTTGTTACCCCTTTAACGTGTTGTATAGGGGTAAACAATGGCGGTGGATTCTGCCAAATTGTAAATATTTTTTCACAATACACTCTTGTTGGTGGGAAAATTACAATTTGTAATGGATAAAATGAAAAAAAGCTCCCAAAAGTTGATACGACGCAATTTCTCTTCTCTTCCCAAAAGAGTACAACAACACACACACCTATAACTCTATTGTGGTGTAACCTGCCTGTATGGGCGCACGCCGGGCTAGAGGAAGGAGGGCGCCATTCAAATCAGATTTGCTATGTCACAATGTACGGTTATATTTTTTTTTCTTTTTTTTTATTGAGGCCTATAGGTGCTTATTTCTTTTTGGGCCCATGAGATGCATCTTTTCTAATCATAATTTTGGGGCATCTATAGCCTAGTGGTGAATTATTAACTCTTTGTTGGTGAGGAATGAAATCATCAATTTTTAGGAAAATTTTTTATTTGTTTTTTTTGTTTGTTTGGGGCCGTTAACCATAGCATGAAGAGTATAATTCTTTTATTCTATGGTCGCCATCACGTTTATGAAAATACTTCATTTATAATAGATTTTTTTTTTTATTTTTTCTTTTTCCCCCATTTTATATTCCTGGAATAAAAAGTAATTTGGCAAAATGTTGTTATTTAGAGCATCACCGTCTTTCATATATATGCATAACTTTTTTTATATTTTTCACCTAACAAGTCTGTTTAAGAGGTTATTTTTGCTAGAATGATAGCTCTTTGTTATGTCTTAGTTTAAGATTGCGTAACTTTTTAAAACACTTTTTTAAGCAT
Source organism: Engystomops pustulosus (assembly GCA_019512145.1). Classification (NCBI taxonomy): domain Eukaryota; kingdom Metazoa; phylum Chordata; class Amphibia; order Anura; family Leptodactylidae; genus Engystomops; species Engystomops pustulosus. The sequence continues at coordinate 14,301,214 of CM033647.1, read as the reverse complement.
TTTTAAAGGGCTTAATAAAAAAATCATCTTTATCAGAGAGAGTTTTTTTAGGTGTTTTTTACGGGGTTCACTTGTGCGGATCACTAACGATCCTGTTTGATTATAGCAGATGTTTACGACCGCAGGGATACCAAATATGTGGGGTTTTGTGTATTTTATTTCAATTGTCACTGAATAAAAACTAATTTGGGGAAAATCTTATTCATTTTAAGCATCACCATCTTTTTATATGCATACTTTTTTTATTTTTTTGGCAATAATCTTGTTAGGAGGAGGAGGGGCTTAGTTTTTGCGAGAACAGTTGTTCTTTTTAGTGGGCTTATTTTGGAGTGCATAACATGTTTTAAAGCCTACTTTGTAGAAGCATTTTTATAGGGTATTTAATTAAAAATTATCTTTTTTTCGAAATGTTTTGTTTGCGTTTGTTCCTTCCTCCGGCGTTTAACGTGCGGGTCCAGTAACAATTCTGTTTATTATGCAGATTGTTACGGAAAAGTAAAGGAAGACAGTAATAGGGAAAAGAGGAAAAGAAGAGAAGAGGATACAAAAGGTGCTGGAGGGGAAGTAAGGATTTGGATCTGGGGGCGATGGTATAGGCGGGGGGGGGGGGGTAGGAAGAGGGGGGTAAAGGGGGATGTAGTTGAATAGAGGATGGAAAGGGGGATGGAGGGAGCCGGGAAGGGGGAAAGAGAAGAGCGGAAATGGGAAGTGTGGGAGGTGATAAAGAGGGGGTGATGGGGATGAATTGAGACAAAAGGGTGGGAACCGCAGGGGTTGGTGCTGAAGAGGCGTGGACCAGAGCTAGGGCGCATGGTAAGAGAGAGGAGAATGTGGTGGACAAGAAGGGGGGAAGGTGAGAATTGTTGGGGGAGGGGAAGGAATGGGTTGTGGAGGAGAGGAGACGAGGGGAGAAAAAGGAGATGGGTAGGTGAAAAAGAGGGAAGGGTTGGTGGGAAATTTGAGGGGTTAGAGGGTATGAGGAGGAGACGCGGCAAGACCAATATGCGGGTTTTTTTGTGTTTTTTGATGTTTTTTATATACTTTATTAAGTTTTTTTTATGGGAAGTGCATTTTAGAGGGGGCTAAGTTTATTATGTATTGTTTTATTTTTTCTAATGGTGTTAACTTAGTGTTTTTGAACTTTTTTTACTTATACATACTTGAACTAAAACCAGTGATGCTCTGATCACTGGTTTAATTTAATACACTGCTCTAACAATCCATTTTATTGTAGAGCAGTGTAAACCTGTCTAGCAAGCTTCCATGCTCAGACAGTTTCAGCAGACCGGAAGGGTCCTGGCTGCCATGAGACCGGCAGCTCCTGGGGAACCATTCCAGTCCTCGGAGCTGCCCATAATGGATCGTATCCCCGTACGGCACGGGATCCGATCCACAAGCTCAAACACTTACCGCCGCGGTCCAGTTTGACCTCGGCGTGTTAAGGGTTAACACCCGGCGATCGTAAGCCTGCTCCTATCCTTGGTGTTAGCGCAGCTTTCAGCTGTACTAGACATCTGACAGCCGCTGCTTCTTAACCGGGCTCCGTTCGTGGCCGTGCCAGAAGCATGACGTTATAGAACGTCCCCGTGCGCTAAGCATCTAGCCCCCGGGGACGTACTAAACGTCCTGGTGGCGCCGATTGGTATGTTTAATGGTCATAAGAACCAGGAGTAACACTAAAGCTCCATTACAGACAGCATGTTGATACCTGTTACGGTGGATTATGTGTCTAAGGATAAATTACAGTATTATCCACATCTTCCAAGTCCGTTTGGTAACTAGGGGTCGTCTGTAAGGTCAGTGTTCTTATTAGGGGACCACCTGTAACTGACTTTTTACTGAATATCGTTTCCAACACGTAAAAGTAATCGACTACAGGAGACCATAACTGACAACTTTTAGATTTTTTTTGTTTCTTCTGTTTTCTGTACCTTAGGTTGGGCAGTTTTCCACAGATCATTAGCACTCAGGAAATATAGACCGTATATATTTTTAAAAAAAACCCTTAATGGTCAAGGATCATTGATACTTAATGTCACGTCACATTTTTTGCAGATCTTAACATAGGAAACCTTTATAAACACTTTTATTTTGCATAACAATTGTACCTTGTGTCCTTGTCCCTCATGACATGTAAGACTTTTACCTCTTATAGGATCGATTTAGAAATTATATATTTTGTTTATAGAATTGGTGCAATATATGCTTTGGTCCCCTTTCATCAAGTTTTTTTTTCATAACATTAAAATTGAATAACTTTTTACTTTTAAAAATGTCCAATTGCATTCCATCACCCTTCCCAAGGTGGCAGCTCAGATGGGCATGTACTCTGCAGATTGTCAGCTCTTCTCCCTGCAGCTGACAGTGTCAAAATGGCTATAGCTCCGAACTTGCAAAAAAGGGATAGCCAGTTGTTAAAGTTACTGCAAGGAAGTGGGCACAATGTCTAGAAAATCTGCCCTATAAAAATCCATCATGATAAACCAGGGACATTGCTCATCGCTCCCAGGCAACCGTGACGGTGGTATCTTCTTATATTTTGTTATCCATGGCCTCCTTCCTTTTAAAATCAACTTTAAAAATTTATGATAAATGAGGCAGAAGGACCTGGGCAGTGTTACCAGATCCCTCTGTGCTGTACTTTTCCCAGCCAGCAAACGCTGCAGTGTGTTGTGAGTTGGATGCATCAAACGCATCTAGTGTGGAGGGGCCTCCCTCTCTCCCCTGCCTTCAGTAATATAACACAGTGAAGGGGGGGAATTGCTCGTACATTGTAACAAGCATTGAGGTCTCTGGTATGGTAGAAGCCCGCCCCAGCTCATAATCTGACTTTAAAAATTTATTTTTGATAGGAGTCATGGATACAAATATAAGAAATACCACAGTCACAGTGCCTGGATCTATTAGTAATGTCCCTGGTTTATCTGTTTGGTGGATATCTCTGGTTCTGTAGCATCCGAAAAAACCAACCCTCTTTAAAATGACATCATAGACTGTGGTAAGAAGATATAGTTGTTTGCAGTGTATCCACTATCAGTTGTCTATACATGTGCTCTATGCACAGTTGTATGTACAATCATGACATGTATAGCTCTATAGCAGTTGTGTTTAAAATGTTAACAGTTTTTGAGCCTCAGCCTAAGAATCGTTTTTAGACACACATATCCCTTACCCCTCTCCTACCAAAACAAAAACACCCAATTAACTGATCTACATCAAAGGCGTGACACATTTTTTGGGATAAAATCTTTTAATTAATACTGTTTCGACCTCATAGAAAATCTACCATCCCCCGACTCAGACATACCTGTAACAAATGCTCAGCGTCCTGCGCCTGAGAGTAATAAGTTACAGCATTCATCCCACGTCTTCCCCTCCAGGACGACAGCAACCGGCTTGTCACATCTCAGTAATCCCCCCCCCCCAAACCCCCCCCCCCCATCAGATGCCAATACAGGAGTGAATCGCTGTACAAATACAAAAATAACTCCACTATAGAAATGCACTAAAATCCGGGTTTATTCATTAGTACAAAAATCTTTGGTTACAATTGAAAGTGCAAAGGACAAATGAAAGAAGCGTCTCCTATAAAGTTCCACCTTCGTTGGCCTTAAACATTGGTGGGTGGCGTCGGGGAGCGGTGTGACACGGGCAGATTGTACCTCTGGTTCTGGTCAGTGTGCAGGGAAGCAATGATTACAACACACGTGCCCCTGCCCTCCCTTAGAAGGGGTATCCTATAAAAAACATAAAACCTCAATTGATGTGGTGCGACAGGATAAAATACTATGTGAGGCTGGCTGATGGGTCTCCCACTGATTTTTGGGGAATTTCTCATGCATAAAGGATATTTTGGATATGATATAACAATCAACCTAATAACTGCTGGGACCTTCTGGATCCTGAGCAAAGCAGATTGTGGTCCCTGCAAATCATGTCCCACTGCACCCTCATGGAAGGTGCTGGGTCACCCCTCTATTAGGGACGATTCCTATGCCCCTTAATTCACAGCGATCTGCGACGGACCCCCCCCCCCCCCATCAGTTAATCAAGTGACATTACACAAGTGGGAATCCCCTTTAAATCCCTGCCACCTATAGAGACCCAACAACACATTCACTGACAATTCATGACATAAGTAAGTGGCTGAGGGACGGGGTCTTCCCCATATAATAACATATAAATTCCTAAAAAATGCTAAATGAACTCCACGTTGTCAAATATTCACAATGAACCCCCAGCCTCAGTATGTATTTCCCATTCACTGAAAGCAAGCAAGGACTGGAGATTTGTGAAAACGAATCCCAGTATTAGAAAGTTAGACACTAGTAATGTCCGAGTAACTCTGACCCCAGGGACAAAAAAATCGTCTTCTCTTCTCTCCTGCTTCCCATTCCTGGTCCCATTCCCATTCCTGGTATTCCGACTATTAATCCTTTCCAGAGGAAAAACAAGGAGCGACATCACACAATATGGAAAGATGATTCATCATTCATTCGACACTCTTTTTCATAAAAGACGTCAGGAGAAGTATAACCACACAGAATGAAGGACTTCGTCTGACCATTAAAAACTATATAAATCGATAAAAAAAAAAAAATGAAAATTGGTACCAGTGCCCGTGGTTCCCTTTGCATGTTAGGATGCAGGACGCCCTCCTATTGTACGGGCCGGCTTCTGCGGGGTACAATGTATATTATTAATGTACAACTATGTCATATTGTATAAAAGAACTCAAAAACTTATGAAAACCATTGAGAAATCTGATGCGGCCCTGAGAGCCGGTAGGACTGCCACATGCCCTTACTGCCACCGGCGAGTAGCGAGACCCCACTGCCCGCTGCTAGGAGCGAGACTCCCACTGCCCGCTGCTAGAGCGAGACCCCACTGCCCGCTGCGAGGAGCGAACCCCACTGCCCGCGGCGAGAGCGAGACCCCACTGCCCGCGCGAGGAGCGAGACCCCCTGCCCGCTGCGAGGAGCGGTACCCCACTGCCCTCGGCGAGGACGAGACCCCACTGCCCGCGGCGAGAAGCGAGACCCACTGCACGCTGCAGGAGCGAGAACCCCACTTCCCACTGCCCCGGCTGAGGAGCGAGACCCACTGCCCAGCGGCAGAACGAGACCCCACTGGCACGCTGCGATGAGCGAGACCCCACTGCAACGCTGCGATTAGCGAGTACCCCACTGCCGCTGGCGAGACGAACCCCACTGCCCGCGGTCGAGGAACGAGACCCACTTCCCCCGCGGCGAGGAGCGAAGACGCCCACTGCCCGCGCGAGGGCGAGACCCCACTGCCCACTGCCCCGGCGAGGGAGCGAGACCCCACTGCCCGCTGCGAGAATTAGGACCACTGGGGCCCGCTGCGAGAGCGAGACCCCACTGCCCGCTGCGAGGAGCGAGACCCACTGCCCGCTGCAGAGGAGCGAGACCCCACTGCCCGCTGCGAGAGCGATACCCCACTGCACGCTGCGATTAGCGAGCCCCACTGCACGCTGCGAGGAGCGAACCCACTTGCAACGCTGCGAGGAGCAAGACCCCACTGCACGCTGCGAGGAGCGAGACCTCACTGCACGCTGCGAGAGCGAGGACCCCCTGCAGCTGCGAGGAGCGAGACCCACTGCACGCTGCGAGGAGCAGACCCACTGCCCTCTGGCGAGAAGACCCACTGCCCGCTGCGAGAGCAATACCCCACTGCCCGCTGCGAGACGACCCTACTGCCCACAGCGAGAGCAATACCCTACTGCCCACAGCGAGGAGCAGCCCCACTCCCCGAGTGTGAGGAGCAAGACATTACTGGCCTATTTGCAAGTCTGTAGTGCAAGCAATGAAGCTTAACTGCCCTGCAGTGGTCTTTGGTGATATTAGGTTAGTGAGTAAGCAAACAAGGATTAGTCCATGATGTATTTTGGGCACATCTCCGGATTAGCCCTGCGGGTGTTACATAGGAAGTAAATGGAAGTTCTCTTTGTGACCGTCTGTACCAGATTGTCTCTCGGGTAACTGGATGTATGTGGGGGCATTGATGCCTCCAGGATGTGGTTGGCATCCTCCCTCCTCCCTCTCGTAGGAGCCTATATAGTCTAGGGCACAAACGCAGGGCTGGCACAGGTTTGTAATTGGCATCCAGTGCTCGTTCCATCTCTCCACAGTCCTCGCAGGAGATACTGTAGGACTTCGGAGAAGGTAACGTCGTCGCCCTTCGAGGGCGGCGGCTGCGTTTTTCCTTGCGGTAGCGCGTACTATCTCCATACCGTTCGGCTGCTGGTACTCGCGGATCTTCACCGAACTTTGTTCTCGGTAGGCGGACAGCAAGCGCTCCATTGGCTCCGCACAAGAGAACTTGTCTTAAGGCGGCCTTCGTAGCGAATCTGGCCTCGGCGGACCAGGTCGCCAGAAGACCAGGTCGCTCTTGTGGTCCATCTTGAGCTTGGCGTCCACGCTGTCCAGGTGCCCGTCAGGACCTTATGCACCCGCTTCAGTTGGAGCACGCCACCTTGGGCACATAGCGTACAGGAACTTGTACTTGTCATTGACGATGATGGCTTGAGCAGGGTCCCGGCGCTGGCCCGGGGCAGGCCCACACACTATGGGGCTGCTCTGGTGCCCCTGCACCGTCCCGCCTCAGCGTGCGGTTCCGGACGTCGCCGCAGGATCTGCAGCTCCAGCTCGTCTTCCCCTCCGGTCCGCACCTGTCCTCCACGCCACGGTCCTCCCTGGGGAGGAGGGGTCTCACCGCTACTCGGCCGGATCCCCCGCTCTAATCATCACATCAGCCCGCTGACGCCACGATCACCCCGAACATAGCTGGGGGCAGCAGGGCTCTGTGCCCCCGGGGCCGGTAGCAGCGGGTGCTCCGGGATGGCGCCTCAGGGTGGGGGGGCGCCCGTGAACCCTCCCATCTGGAAGCCTTCGGGAAGCCGGTACAAGCGTCCGCGGGAACGAGGGTGCACACACACACACAAAGCCGGGCCGGGGCTCACAGCTCTGCTGCCTCCATCCTCCCCGGCACGGACTGGGCTCATCTCGGGACGCGCGTCCACGTACGTGATGCATCGCGACGGCGGCTCCTCCGGTGTACAGATGTGCAACCGTCTGCCTCACATTGTAGTCTCTGACAGGAAAACAAATGTGCATCGCACTATAACGATCACTGCCCCAGTCCTAGACAATACACTGCCCCCATTCCTATACAAAATCACTGACTGCCCCAGTCGTATACATACACTGCCCAGTCCTAATCCAATACACTTACAACTGCCCCCAGCCCTATACAATACACTGCCCCATCCTATACATTTTTTTATTACTACATTTATTTACCCATACACTGCCCCAGCACTATAACAATACCACTGCCCCAGTCATATCTAACAAACTGGGCCCAGTCCTATACAAACACTGCCCCAGCCCTATACCATACACGCCCCAGTCTATCAATACACTCCCCAGCACTATACATACACGGCCCCACCCTATACAATACACTGCCCCAGTCCATACAATACACTGCCCCCATCCTATACATAATCAAATACACTGCCCCAGTACTATACATACACTGTCCCCAGCACTATACAATACACTGCCTCCAGCACTTACAAACACTGCCCCCCGCCCTATACATACCCTGGCCCCGGCACTATACAATACAAACGCCCCAGCCTATACAATACAACACTGCCCAGTTTCCTATACAATACATCTGCCCCACACTATAACAATCCACTGCCCGGCACTATACAATACCTGATACACTGCCCCAGCACTATCAATACACTTGCCCCAGTCCTATACAATACACTGCCCCGCACTATACAATACACTGCCCCCCAGCCTATACAATACACTGCCCCAGCAACTATACATACCTGCCCCCGCCTATACATACACGTGCCCCATCCTAACATACACACTGCCCCAGTCCTTATACATACACTGCCCAGCACTATACAATACACTGCCCCCATCACTATACAATACACTGCCCCAGTCTTATACAAGACACTGCCCCAGTCTATACAATACACTGCCCCAGTCCTATACAATACAACTGCCCCAGTTCCTATACAATACACTGCCCCATTCATATCTAACAAACGGCCCCAGTCCTATACAATACACTCCCCAGTCTATCCATACCGTCCCCAGCAACTATACAATAACACTGCCCAGTCCTATCCAATACAACTGCCCCAGTCCTATACAATACACTGTGCCCCAGTCCTATACATACAACTGCCCCAGTCCTATACAATACCTGCCCCAGGCCGATACAATACACTGGCCCCAGTCCTATACAATACACTGCCCCATCCTATACAATCACTGCCCCAGCCATACAATAACACTGCCCCAGGCCCCATTCCTATACAATACAACTTGCCCCCAGTTCCCCTATACAATACACTGCCACGGCCCCATCCTATACAATACACTGCCTGCCCGCCCCATTCCTATACCATACACTGCCCCCAGTCCTAACAATACAACTGCCCATCCTATCAAACACTGCCCCGAGCCCTATACAATACACTGCCCATTCCTATACAATACACTGCCCCAGCACTATACAATACACTGGCCCCAGTCATAATCTAATCACACTGCCCCAGCCCCATCCTATACAAAACACTGCCCCATCCCTATACAATACCTGCCCCCAAGTCCTATACAATACCCTGCCAGCACATAACATACACTGTTCCCCACCATATACAATACACTGCCCCAGTCCTAGACAATACACTGCCCCAGTCCTATACAATACACTGCCCCAGGTCCTATACAAGACCGCCCACACTATCCAATACCCTGCAGACTCTCCACCGCACATACAATACCTGCCCGTCCCTATACAATACCTGCCCCAGCACTATCAATACAATAACTCCCCAGCACTATACAATACATGGCCCAGCACTAACAATCCACTGCCCCACACTATACAATCCCTTAAACACTGAGCCCCAGTCACTATACAATACAATGACACTGCTGCCCCATTCCTATACATACACTGCCCCTCCCTATACAATACACTACACTGCCCCAGCACTATACAATACACTTACACTGCCCCAGTCCTATACAATACAACGCCCCCGGCACTATACCATACACTGTGCCCACCTGGCCCCGCCTCCCTAAGACAATATACACTGCCCCCGGCCCATCCATACACTGCCCAGACGATCACTAACTGCCCCATCCTATCATAACACTGCCCCCATTCCTATACACTAACACTGCCCCAGCCTATACAATACACTCTGCGCCCAGCACTATACAATACCTACTGCCCCAGCACTATACAAAGACAACGGCCCCAGCACTATACATACACTGCCCCAGTCCTATACAATACACTGCCCCATCCTATACAATACAACTGCCCCAGCACTATCCAATACACCACTGGCCCCGCACTATACTAACACTTGCCCCAGTCCTATACAAGACACTGCCCCCATCCTATACAAACACTCTGCCCCAGTCCTATACAATAACTGTCCCCAGGCCTATACAATACAAGGCCCCATCATATCTAACAACTGCCCCAGTCCTATACAATAACAACTGCCCATCCTATACAATCACACTGCCCCACACTGCCCCAGCACTATACAATACACACTGCCCCAGTCCTATACAATACACTGCTGCCCCAATTCCTATATACAAGACCACTGCCCCCATCCTATACAATAACACTGCCCCAGTCCTATACAATACACTGCCCCAGTCCGATACAATACACTTCCCCAGTCCTATACAATACACTGCCCCAGTCCATACAATACACTGCCCCCACAGCCCTATACAATCACTGTGCCCCAGTCCTATACAAACAACTGCCCCGTCCCTATACAATACCTCCCAGTCCTATACAATACACTGCCCAGGTCCTATAACAATACACTCTGCCCCCAATCCTAACAATACACTCCCCAGTCCTATACAATACTCTTGCCCCAGTCTATCTAACCAAACTGCCCCAGTCCTATACAATACACTGCCCCAGTCCATACAAGACACTGCCACCCTGCCCCAGTCCCTATACAATACACTGCCCCAGTCCTATATACAATACAACTGCCCCCAGCCCTATACAATACAACACTGCTGCCCCAGTCCTATACAATACCTGTGCCCCAGTCCTATACATACACTGCCCCAGCTATACAATACACACTGCCCCAGCCCTATACAATACACTGACCCAGCCCTATACAATACACTCTCTGAATAACCCTGCCCCCAGCCCTATACAATACACTTGCCCGCCCGCCTATCAATACAACTGCCCCAGTCATATCTAATAACTTGCCCCCAATCTTATCTAATAAACTGCCAGTCCTATCCAATACACTGCCCCAGCCCTTATATACAATACACTGGCCCCGCCTATACAATACACTCCCCAGCACTATCCAATACAACTGCCCCCAGCCTTACAATACACTGCCCCAGCACTAGACAATACCTGCCACCAGCCTATACAATACCTCCCCAGTCCTATACAATACACTGCCCCCAGTCCTATACAATACCTCCCCAGTCATATACAATCCAATACACTGTGCCCCCCCAGTCCTATACACTACACTGCCCCAGCACTATACATACACTGCCCCAGCACTATACAATACCTTCCCCAGTCCTATACAATCCACTACTGCCCCAGCACTATACAATCCCTGCCCCAATCCTATCGCAATACACTGCCCAGTCCTATCCGATACTTCCCCGTCCCTATCTGATAACTGCCCCTGTCCTATCTGACAACTGCCTCATTCCCTATTGACAAACGCCCTTCAGTCCTTCGACAAACTGCCTTCCTCCTATCTGATAAACTGCCGCCCAGTAACTATCTGATAAATTACCCCGGTTCCTATCTAAGCAAAAACTGCCGCGCCCCCGGTCCTATCTAAGAAACTTCCCCGCCCTGTCCTGAATAAACTGCCCCGCCCTGTCGGATAATACTGCCCCAGTCCTATCTGATAAACTGCCTGCCCCATTCCTACCTGATAAACTGAAACTGCCCCATTTTCTTTCTAATAACCTGCTGGCCCCAGCCCTATCTGATAAACTGCCCCAGTCCTATCTTGAGAACTGCCCCGGTCCTATCTGATACCTGTCCCCGGTCCTATCTGATAAACTGCCCGGTCCTATTCTGATAAACTGCCCCGGTCCATCTGATAAACTGGCCCCGGTCCCAAATCTGATTAAACTGCCCCCTGTCCCTATCTGATAAACATGCCCCCCAGTCCTATCTGATAACTGCCCCAGTTCTTTCCTAATAAACGCCCGGGCCCCAGCCCTATCTGATAACTGCCCTCTGTCCTATCTAATACACTGCCCCGGTCCTATTCTGATAAACTGCCCCTGTCCTATCTGATTAAATGCCCCGGTCCTATCTTCTAAACTGCCCCTGTCCTATTTTTAACGCCCCGGCCTAAAAATCTGAAACTGCCCCGGTCCCATCGGATAAACTGCCCCGGTCCAATCTGATAACCTGCCCCTGTCCAATCTGATAAACTAACTAACTGCCGCCCCGGTCCATCTGATAAACTGCCCCGGTCCAATCTGATCACTGCCCCGTCCTAAATCTGATACTGTCCCTCCGTCCTATCTGATAAACTGCCCAGCTCTTCTAATAAACTGCCACCCCTGTCCATCTGATAAACTAACTGCCTCGGTCCTATCTAATAAAACTGGCCCTGGCCATTCTGATAACTGCTAAACTGCCCCACTCCTAGCTGATAAACTGGCCGCCCCGTTCCTATCTGATAAACTGCTCGGTCCCTACTAATACACTGTTCCTCGGTCCTATCTGATAACTTGCCACCTGTCCTATCTGATACTCACTGGTCCCACTCCTATCTGATAAACTGCCCCAGCCATATCTGATAAACTGCCTCGTCCTATCTAATACAAAACTGCCCCGGTCCAATCTGATTAAACTGCCCCCGGTCCCCTCTGATACACTGCCCCCGGTCCAATCTGATTAAACGCCCGCGGGCCCCGGTCCTATCTGTAACTGCCCAGTCCTATCTGATCAACTGCCCCTGTTCTTCTAATAAACGAAACTTCCCCAGCCCTATCTGATAACTCTGCCCCGGCCTATCTGATAAACTGCCCCCTCCTATCTTATAAACTGCCCCTGGTCCCTTCGATAACTGCCCCACTCCTATCTGATAAACTGGCCCCGGTCTAATCTGATCAACTGAACTGCCGCGGTCCTATCTAATAAACTGCCCCGTCCTTCCTGATAAACGCCCAGTTCTTTCTAAATAACTGCCCCAGCCCTATCTGATAAACTAACGGCCCCGGTTCCCTATCTGATAAAAACTGCCCCACTCCTATCTGATAAACTGCCCTCCCCTGTCTAATCTGATAAACTGCCACACTCCTAGCTTATAAACTTGCCCCGGTCCTATCGGATAAACTGCCTCGGTCCTATCTAATAAACTGCCCCTGTCCTATCTGATACCTGCCCCACTCCATCCTGATAAACTGCCGGCCCCGGTCCTATCTGAAAACTGCCTCGGTCCTATCTAATAAACTGCCCCGTGTCCTATCTGATAAACGCCCCTGTCCTATCTGATAAATGCCCCACTCCTTACTGATAAACTGCTGCCCCAGCCCTATCTGATAAACTGCCTCGGTCCTATCTATAAACTGCCCTGCCAATCTGATAAACTGCCCCGTTCCAATCTGAGAAACTGCCTCCGGTCCAAATCGGATAAACTGCCCCGGTCCTATCTGATACACTGGCCCCAGTTCCTATCGGATAAACTGCCCCAGTTCTTTCAATAAACTGCCCCACCCTATCGGATCAACTGCCCCGGTCCTATCTGATAAACTGCCCACTCCTATTGATAAACTGCCCCTGTCCGTCTGATAAACTCCCACTCCTATCTGAGAAACTGCAGCCCCGGTCCATCTGATAACTGCCTGGCCTCTCGGTCCTATCTACTACACTCTCCCCAGTCCTATCTGAATAACTGGCCCCAGTTCTTTTCTAATAAACTCCCCAGCCCTATCTGATAAACTGCCCCGGTCCTATCTGATAAACTGGCCCCACTCCTATCTGTAAACTGCCCCTGTACTATCTATAAACTGCCCCACTCCTATTTCTGATAAACTGCCCCGTCCATCTGATAAACTTCCTCGGTCCTATCTAATAAACTCGTCTGCCCCTGTCCTATCTGATAAACTGCCCCCACTCCTATCGAAGAACTGGCCTGCCCCGGTCCTATCTGATAAACGCCTCGTCCTAGCGATAACTGCCCCAGCCCGCTCCAATATCAGTCTCATCATGTGGAGGAGAGTTTTTGTGACTAAATAAAAAATACAAGTGGTGGATACAATGAATAAAAGTTATAAGAAGATTAAATGTTACAGGTCTAGTATAGCCATAACATCGTCATGTCTCATGTCTCACAACTCTGGGGGGAAAAATTGAGGGGTCAATCGAATGGCTGCACCCCCAATTCTATCATTCGCCTACAAGTGCCCGTATCCCTCCCTCATCCCTCCTCCATGATCCGTGTTTTTCTCAGTATTATATTGTACTTCGAAACGAAAAGCACAAACCCTTTGTAGAGCGCAAAAAAAAACGCAACATGTGACGCGGCCTTAGGGAATGCCTCATGCTGCCATTCTAAACTGACATTGGCCATAGTTTGGAGAATGATACAAATGTCAATTGGGCCAAAGTCCTCCTGCTCAGGTTTTATAACGTCAATTTGCACATACTACTCCGAAATGTTCTAATATTGATCCAAGCTTAACAAAATTCATTGCAAATTCCATTATTTGCCTAGAAAAATAACTTGTTCCCCCACACTATTTTTTTCAACTTCTTGCATGCGCCTAAAAGGAGTCAGCTCACATTGTGTCAGTGATTGTCCAGTACCACAGGTGGGGGCGATGAACAGGGCTGGATATCAGTCCGTCATGATTAAGTAAACACAATAAACCACTGACCTTTACAGGATGGCTGGTGCTTGGCATCATTGTTTCTTCTCGTCTGTTAACCATGGTTTCTCTCAAGAAACATGTGGCAGTCATCATTGTACTGCACAAAACTGCCTAACCGGGAAGAGTAAATCGCAGCTAGGAAAGATTGCACCTCATTCACCATCTATCGCTATCAAGGAATTCAGGAGAGAGGTTCCCCATCAGTACCAAAAAGGCTCCATGGCACCCAAGAAGGACCAGCAATCGCCAGGACCCTTCTCTTAAGAAGTGTTTTCCTTGGGATTGAGCTACCGAGCAGTGTCAGAGCTCGCTCATGAATGGCAGCATGAGTGTGAGGCATCTGCACGCACTGTGAGACTGCGGAACCTCTGGGAGAAAGCCTGTTGTCATGGAGGAACACAGAGCCACTTCCTCCAGAAAACATCAGGGACAGAGTGATAATTCTGTCAGGAGTTACCGGAAGTGGACTGCCTGATGACTGGGTAAAGTCATTTCGCTGATGAATCCCCTTTCCCGATTGTTGGAACAGCTGGAGAACATCTTGTTTGGAGAAGACAAGGGAGCGATACCTCCATCTGTCTCATGTCAACCTGTAACGCCCTCCTGCAGGCCATTCATGTGTGGGGCGGCTTCTCAGCCAGGGCATCGTCTCTCCCGCCACATCTTACCTAAAAAACACATCCATGAATAAAGAATGGACCAGAATGTTCCTCCAAGAGCAAGTCTCCCAACTCTCGTCTCCAAGAGCAGTTGATTATAACATCCTTTTCCAGCATGATGGGAGCACCTGGCCATAAAAGCAAGGTGTACTTAAATTGGCTCAGGGAAACACAACATAGAGATTTTGGGTCCTGGACTGAAAACTCCCATATCTTTAATCCCATTGAGAACTTGTGGTCAATCATCAAGAGACGGGTGGACAAACAAAAACCAACAAATTGTGACACAATGCAGCAATTGTTGTGGGGGGCAGGAATGGACGACTATCAGTCAGATTTGGTCCTTGAGAGCTGCAGGGAGAATTGCAAGGTCCTGACGAATAAGGGCAACACTGCAATACTGACTTCTCAAGTAACTCCTTCTAAACTGGCCATAAAAGCTTTGTTTCCTATATATGATTGCACTTGGTATTTCGTATGTGTAAAACATCTGACAAACCAGAGGGCAACAATCATTTGACAATTCAGATTTGTTCCTATCAAAACTTATGGCCATAACTGTACTGACATGATCTGGATCTCAGTGCATTTTGAGGATCTACATGTACAATGCCCACATTATGCCTCATTGCTTTACATGTTAAAAAACAAAGACTGAAAACGAAAACATTTTGGGTTGAAAAGTTAGTTTTTATCTTTGCCCTTGGTACAGAACTTGGGTAATTTCTGCTTGCATGTCCATGGCTAAAATCAACAGTGTTTCAAACATGCGCTAATTTAGGGGCGTCCACCATCTAAAAAATCCTTTTGAAAAAAATGGGGTCTTAGTGGTTTTAGATAATCCGCAATAACCCAATCCCTGCACAGCCCAGGATTTTAATCTTCGACAATACGAAGGGTCCCCATCCGTCTGATCGGGATCTACTGTACTAAACAAGAAGCCTTTTTTCTGCTAACATGGAAATCTTACCATAAGGTCAAGCCAGCATGACATAAGACAACTGAGGAGCGCGCATATCTGTACCGGGGGTGCTCCCGATTTGGAGGCAGCAACGTCCTCACCTACATGTGTATTTTCAGTTTTAAAAGTATGTTTTATGTATGGGAAACAGGGTGACACAAGACTGAAATAAGCATGACTACAGGATACCTGTCCACATAATACTACGAGCTCGTACACCTTCTCAGCTCTAGAGCACATGGTCTTTTTTGGGGTGTCATCCTTCTAAGCTACTGGTGCTGCAAGCATTATACGTCCAACCCATTGCTAAAGGTTTTAGCACTGGCTCCCTATCTGATATTAGTTTTTGTACAAATGGCACCAGGAACCCCCCAGATATCCTTAGAACCCATGGTTAAATCCATCCAAGAAAATCCTCTGTTAAAAAAACTCCATACATGCAAAACCACCCAGACATCTCATTATATGCAGATGACATTATTCTCGTCCTCTCCTTAAGCGACCCCAAAAAATGATTTGTACAGGCCATAGACACCTTCATGTAGGTTCTATTACTACAAAATAAATACACAAAAGTTTCTACTGCGAACATACAGAACAGCTCCCACCTCGCCGCTTGCATGAGAGTAATGGCGCAGGACGGCCGCCATACATCTCCCAACGGATATTGCGAGCTCAGGCACGGCAATCTCCGTCAGCTACATAGAGATTAATGGAGCAGAACGGTCTAGCGCGGGCTTCTGCTTCATTATTCTGGGAGAGCAGAGAAGGGGGCACAATAAGAAGGGGAGCAGAGAAGGGGGCACCATAAGGAGAGCAAAGAAGGGGGCACAATAAGAAGGGGAGCAGAGAAGGGGGGCACAATAAGAAGGGGAGCAGAGAAGGGGGGCATCACCGCATTCCAAAAGTTCTGATCTATCAATATATAATAACGGTTCTTTCTGGCAGTGAGCTCTCTAATAGAAAATAGCGCCTAAATGTCCAAAATGCCATGGTTGCTTCACCTATTCCCTGCCCAAGCATACAGTTCGTATATATTATTCTATAGTTTACATGATTATGATTGATTTTGGGCCTCAACCT
>CM033647.1:14243612-14284364 GCA_019512145.1 Engystomops pustulosus | reverse complement strand
ATTATTCTATAGTTTACATGATTATGATTGATTTTGGGCCTCAACCTCCAATTTTCTACAACTAAAATAAATATCCTAAATCCCCACTGTTGATCTAACCTTGGCATGTAAAAATAAACCTATTATACTGACAATACATGTAACCACAGGGAAATAAACTAAAAACGACAATAAAACACATCTATGGAATTCATGTGCAGGGCTCTTGTACTGGGCACTGTACCTGTCAGGAGAGATATATGGAGAGTGATATATGGGGAGAGATATATTACTTTATTACTGCTAGTGTGTGGTAGATTATTTCTTTGTGGCATTATTAGTATTGGTATACAAATCATGTATCTATGTTTCAAAGCTCACATGACTTGAAGCTTATGGTACAATTAGTCACTGATTGTAGACATAGGGGGTCATTTACTAAGGGCCCGATTCGCGTTTTCCCGACGTGTTACCCGAATATTTCCGATTTGCGCCGATTTTCCCTGTATTGCCCCAGGTTTTTGGCGCATGCGGTCAGCATGCACGCAACTGAAATCGGGGGGCGTGGCCGAACGAAAACCCGACGGATTCGGAGAAACCGCAGCATTTGAAAAAAAAAGTGTCGCTGGACACGCGCTTACCTTCACCAGGAATAGGATCGTGAACTCTGGCGGGCCTCAGCGGACTTCAGCGCAGCAGCGACACCTGGTGGACGTCGGAGAAACCTTCCTTCCTTATTGTGCTCCCTCTATGCTTCCCTTCCTTATTATGCCCTTTATATCCTCCCCCTCTTATTGTGCCCCCTCTCTGATCCCCTTCATTATTATACCTCTTATATGCTCCTCTTCCTTATCATGCCCCTTATATGCTCCCCCTCTTATTGTGCCCCCTCTCTGATCCTTTCATTATTGTGCCTCTTATATGCTCCTCTTCCTTATCATGCCCCTTGTATGCTCCCCCCTCTTATTGTGCCCCCTCTCTGATCCCTTCATTATTGAATTGGGCTTCTGTTAATTAAGAATTCAAAACAATTGGAAAAACTGAATCACCAATCCCCAGATTTAGCCTCAACAAATGGCTCCGTTCTTTTAAAGGCCAAGAAGTTTCATTAGTGAAGAACAGGTGGAATTATGTAGCCAAAACTTAGTTGAGAAGTGGAATCCCTATCATCCAAAGGCATACGTACTATAGAAGGAACCTATGGGGCACTTTAAAGAAGTTTTGCTTTTCCATGGTAGCAATGAAGACATGGAGAGTCGAAGAGAAATGTTGTCCTCTCATCTTGTCAGACAAAAGGTCACCAGACATGGAAACTGGAAATGTCAAATCTGAAGTGTTAGAAGCCATAACCTACTCACTGATAGAACTTAATGGGGGTCATTTACTAAGGGCCCGATTCGCGTTTTCCCGACGTGTTACCCGAATATTTCTGATTTGTGCCGATTTTTCCTGAATTGCCCCAGGTTTTTGGCGCACGCAATCAGATTGTGGCGCATTGGTGCTGGCATGCACGCGACGGAAATCGGGGGGCGTGGCCGAACGAAAACCCGACGGATTCGGAGAAACCGCTGCATTTTTTTAAAAAAAGTGTCGCTGGACACGCACTTACCTTCACCAAGAATAGGATCGTGAACACCGGCGGACTTCAGCACAGCAGCGACACCTGGTGGACGTTGGAGGAACTGCCTTAGTGAATCGCTGGAAGACCCGAATCCACCGCAGAGAACGCGCCGCTGGAACGCGAATGGACCGGGTAAGTAAATCTGCCCCAATATGTCCAAATCAGTGTTCACTAATGAGGTAGGTGCCCTCTGTATGTTTCATGATTACCTTTAAAGCCCACGTCAAATAAAATTGAATGGAGATTCAGGTACATCAAGTCTACAAACACGGTAGTCCAAATATATCCCTGGATCAACATCCTATGCCAAAAATACATTTTCCATAAGACTCCATCCCCTTTAGTAGAAACCCATGCCTTTATCTAGACCAGATGAACATTGAGAAGATCATCTCTTTGGAAGATCATTTTCCAATGCAAATTTTCTTGGGAATCATGGCCAAAAAAAAAAGGGAACATGACAATTTTCACAGTTCTGTCGGGATCAGCAAGAATTGGAATTTGAGACGTCAACAATGTATTTTCTGGGTAGTCGACATCCACAAAGGTCCTCAGCATTAACCTACTCCTTTCCGAAGGAACATTAGCAGATGACAACATATCAGTAAAAAACTTTGAGTCCATCTTCTTGTGCACTAGAGATTTTCTCTGTGTGAGCACAAATACCCTTCTCGAGTCAAACCTGGTAGGTGACCACCACTGACCTGTGCTTGTTATCTTCTAGTTGTCTTGAGAAAACTACTCTAGGGTTAAAGCTAAGGGTCAAAGTGTTTAAAAAACAAACATTGTTGAAGGGGAAACCATACTCCTTATTGATCATTCAATGGTTCCACCTGGGCCAACAAAGCGCTAAAGTATCCATCAGTAGACCTGGCCCTGAGACTGATGGACCCATTGTACAATGGATCCAAGACAACAAGGATTAGTAGCTACATGGATTCATGTGGCATGACGTAAGCTGTCTTATTGCCCAATTTTCTAAGAAAGTACCCCCAAAAATTCATCATGACTCATAACACTCAGGAGCATGGCCCAAAAAGGGGGCTTAGTCTTAACCAAACTTGTTACCTCAATCCAAAAAGAAAAAAACAATCGAGACAAGACACCCAAGTCCTGGGGTCTTCTGCTTCTTCATGACCACAGTTGGTACCTCTGTACTTACATTTATCCTTAATATTAACTAAGACACACAAGTTCTAGGGCGAATGTTGGAGGCAGAGAGGGTATGATTGGTAATATTGTTCTCTTCCATTGGTTCAGAATCAGATACATTGTATATGTTCCCGATAGGCGTAATCCAAACATGGCCGCTTTTTTGGCCACCATCATCGGCCTCCAGGATACATGATGACTTTATGATGTGTCTTTATTTGCTCTGTTTAGAAAAATGACAAAGTCCTGGGTGTCATTTTCTGGCTTTGCCAAATATTAATGGCCCAGGATATTACAATATTCAGACACAACAAACCATCGTTAATGACCCAGAACTAATACTAATACTCCACTAATGTGATCATCACACTGATACACGACTGCTAAGATCCTGGAAGATAAATACACAGCCTGGAAAATTATGTACAAACCATCAGCAATATGGAACTAATATCTTATTAATGGAGAGACACGTTGCACTCTTAAAGGGATCCTGTAATTTTCTAGAATGATTCTTACATCAATAATAAAATAATCCTAAAATACTATTCAGATGTACAAGAATATAATTAATATATTACTGCCCCTATGTACAAGAATATAACTACTATAATACTGCCCCCTATGTACAAGAATATAACTACTATAATACTGCCCCCTATGTGTTTGCTCCCCCTTATTGTGTGCCCCTCTTATTGTTCCCCCTCTCGGATCCCCTTCATTATTATGCCTCTTGTACGTTCCCTCTTATTGTGTCTGCTTCCCTTCCTTATTATGCCCCTTATCTGCTCCCCTTCCTTATCATGCTCTTTATATGCTCCCCCCTCTTACTGTTCCCCCTCTCTGATCCCTTCATTATTATGCCTCTTGTTTGCTCCCCCTTATTGTGCTCCCCCTTAATGTGTCTCCTCTCTGCTCCCCTTCCTTATTGTGCCCCTTATACCTTGTGAGCATGCTCATACAGTGTGATACATATTCTGGTTCAGCACCTCCATCCATGAAAGTGGGAGAAAGAGTGAAAATTGGATTTCACTGGCTGCTGGCTTCTGACATCAAATGATTCAAAGGAAAATTTTCAATGCGGTGTATTATATAGAAATATTACTCACTTCTTCATGTACAGGGCAGCGCCGGAGCAGGGTGGAGGGAAAGAGAAGAAAGGGGAAGAGGTTTTTCTATAGAATATTATGGATGAAAAGTGTACAAGAAGCAGGAAACGGCGAAGAAAATAGATATTGCGATGGAAACGCAATGTCACCTAATATGTAGGTGTTTTCCCACGAACACAAGTTAGGCCTTATCCACGGGATAGGGCCTAACTTGCTGATCAGTGGGGGTGTCAGTGATGGGACCCCCACAGATCACAAAAACGCCCACAGATCCCAAGTACCTCCTCCTGACCCCTCGCCCTCCGTCAGACTAATAGAGCAGACGGCCGAGCATGACCCTTCTACTCCATTAATCTCTATGGAGCTGACAGAAATTGCTGAGCGCCGCGCTCACCAACGAAGGTACATAGGACCCGTCGTTTTCATGATCTGTTGCGGTCTCAGAGACCCCCACTGACCAGCAAGTTAGACGTTATCCTGTGAATAGGGCCTAACTTGCATTCATTAGAAAACCCCTTTAAAAGCAAGTTCACAAAGGACAGATTTGCACCTATGATTGCAGATTAAACAAAGTGGTAAATCCCACCGAATTGTAATTTGGTAACGGATGTCCTGGTTGTGAAAAAACATCTAGTTTACTCCCCTTAGCAATACCCAGGGACTTCTGTGGCAACGCTTGTTCTCTGTATTCCCAGCTCTGGTGAAGACACAAGACTGCTGAGACGTATGTGAATGCAGCCTGAAGGCCAGTGGAGGACTAGAAGCCCCGGAGGACTAAAAATGTGAATAGACTGGGTTTTAACAATTTTTAAACAAATATCCATAGCTACAGATTTCAAAGTGGAGTCACATCTGATCCCTTCATTATTATGCCTCTTGTTTGCTCCCCCTTATTGTGCCTCCTCTCTGCCCCCCCTCCATATTATGCCCCTTATACCTTGTGAGCATGCTCATACAGTGTGATACATATTCTGGTTCAGCACCTCCATCCCTGAAAGTGGGAGAAAGAGTGAAAATTGGATTTCACTGGCTGCTGGCTTCTTCCATCAAATGATTCAAAGGAAAATGTTCATTGCGGTGTATTATATAGAAATATTACTCACTTCTTCATGTACAGGGCAGCGCCGGAGCAGGGTGGAGGGAAAGAGAAGAAAGGGGAAGAGGTTTTTCTATAGAATATTATGGATGTAAAGTGTACAAGGAGCAGGAAACGGCGAAGAAAATAGACATTGCCATGGAAACGCAATGTCACCTAATATGTAGGGGTTTTCCCACGAACACAAGTTAGGCCCTATCCACGGGATCAGTGGGCATGTGTCAGTGATGAGACCCCCACAGATCACAAAAACCCCCACAGATCCCAAATACCTCCGTCTGACCCCTCGTCGCTCCGTCAGACTAATAAAGCAGACAGCCGCGCATGATTGTTCTACTCCATTAATCTCTATGGAGCTGACGGAAATTGCTGAGCGCCACGCTCACCAACGAAGGTACATAGGACCCGTCATTTTCATGATCTGTGGCGGTCTCAGAGACCCCCACTGACCAGCAAGTTAGGCGTTATCTTGTGGATAGGGCCTAACTTTCATTCATTGGAAAACCCCTTTAAGAGCAAGTTCACAAAGGACAGATTTGCACCTATGATTGCAGATTAAACAAAGTGGTAAATCCCACCGAATTGTAATTTGGTAATGAATGCCCCGGTTGTGAAAAAACATTGTTTACTCCCCTTAGCAATACCCAGGAACTTCTGTGGCAATGCTTGTTCTCTGTAATCCCAGCTCTGGTGAAGACACAAGACTGCTGAGACGTATGTGAACGCAGCCTGAAGGCCAGTGGAGGACTAGAAGCCCCGGAGGACTGAAAATGTGAATAGACTGGGTTTTAACAATTTTTAAACAAATATCCATAGCTACAGATTTCAAAGTGGAGTCACAAGTAACCCACAGCAAAATCGGCAACACTAGGACTTGAACCCCATTAGGAAAAGTCAGCTGGAAAATTGCCTACACAGCGAATCATATGAATCTACCTTAAAGGGGTTTTCCCACAAAACAAGTTAGGCCCAATCCACATGACTTGCTGATCAGGGGGGTCTTAGTGATGAGATGAGAAAGGTGGGTCCCATGCACCCCCATCAGACCCCTTATCATTTCCCGAGATGAACGGAGCAGCCGCTCGTGCATGTCCGTTCTGCTCCATTCATCTCTATGCCGAGCGCCGAACTGACTAAATTGTTTTGTGGGAAAACCCCTTTAAAGGGCATCTACCACCAGGAGAAAGGACTGTATGCAAATGAGCCTGAGGGGCTTCATAGGTGTTACTGGAGCCTGGAGGCTCATTTGCATACAGTCCTTCATCCTAGTGGTAGATGCCCTTTAAGGTCAGTTTTACATTGGACTTTTTGTATCAGTATTTGGAAGCCAAAAAAAGACAAAGCACAGATAAAAGAATAATGTTAAGATCTGAATCTGTGTCAAATCTGCAATGTGTGAACATAGTCTCAGGGCGCATTCACACAATACGTTGCGTCTCGTTTTTTGCTGCGTTTCAAGGCTTTGGGAAGCTTCAAAAACACAACGCATCGTGTGTTTTCGGCCTTAAGGGAGTTTTCTAAGATTTGGGGCTTTTCGGCACTGGATCCTGTTGGACCCCCCTGCAGCTATTCAGTAGCCTCAGTTGGCCCCCGTGATGTTACTTTTTACTTATTGGTGTCCTATAGTAGCTGATTGGCCACAGCGATTCCAATGTTTCCAACAGTTGAAGATGGAACATTGGCAAAGTGATGGGCACAACTACACTGGAACCTAGAGCTGGTGCAGGGTATGTCTGTTTTTTGGAGATTTTTTAGAAAACCTCTCTGGAGCTACTACATAACCAAGATTTAATGAGGGTTACAAAAGCTCTATACAGAGATATGGGGTGTAAATTGTTTCTGGATTGTATGTAGATTTTATTTGCAACAAAATGGTCAGCAGCACGGTGGCTTAGTGGTTAGCATTACAGCCTTGCAGCGCCCAGGGTCAACATCTGCAAAGAGTTTGTATGTTCTCTCCGTATTTGCTTGGGTTTCCTCCGGGTCCTCCGTTTTCTTCCCACACTCCAAAACATACTGGTAGAATGATTAGATTGTGAGCCCCATGGGGACAGGGACCGATTTGGCAAGTTCTGTGCAGCGCTGCGTAATCTGTGTGTGCTATATAAATAATGGAATTATTATTAACTAATTTCTACACTAGACCCCCTCCCCAAATCATATGAGCGATGTGCTGCAGCCTTACATGGAAGCCAGGGGGTTTAAGAGAACAGGAGCCCATCTTACAATCCAGTGTGATGAATCTTAGAGATTCTTGACCTGTAGACCTTTATAATCTCATCCCGTGGCCTCGTGCCCCTGAGGCCGGATATATATTCTCAGGAATGTACAGAAGAGAATTTACTTTACACTACGGCATGGACACTATGCCCCCCCCCCCCTAAAATCAAATAAAGAATGGCAGATTACAACTTCAGCAATCAGCAGGATGCAATGGATGAAACAGAACTGGAGCTATGGTAGTACCATGGTGTCCCCTAACAAGCTAAGAAGTGATAATCTGACTGCTGGGACCACCACTTATCACAGGAAAGGGTCTCATTCTCATGATAATTGGGGGAGGTCTGTTTCTGTTTACTCATCCTAGCTGCTGGACCCTCATCATGTGCCTAACCTGGTACAACCCCTTTAACACTTTTTGAGAAGGAACAGGATAAAAAAAATATCAATTTTATATAGACAGTCCCCGGGTTACGTAGAGGATAGGTTCTGTAGGTTTGTTCTTAAGTTGAATTTGTATGTAAGTCGGAACTGTATATTTTATAATTGTAACCCCAGTCAAAATTTTTTGGTCTCTGTGACAATTGGATTTTTAAAATGTTGGATTGTTATAAGAATCAATACTAATAATAAATCTTCATTACAGACACCTGTGATAACTGTTATGGCTGTTTGTAACTAGGGGTCGTCTGTAAGTCGGATGCTCTTAAGTAGGGGACTGCCTGTAACTGACTTTTTACTGAATATTGCTTTATCACAACATGCTAAAAAGAAATGTGACTACAGTAATATCAGAACTTAGCAATTTTTTGCTGTTTTGCCACAGTTTTCTGTGCTTTTGGTTGGGCAGTTCAGATCATTATGAACTGGGAAATATTTTTTGAATTTTTTTTTGGGGTCGTCTGTAAGTCGAGTGTTCTTAAGTAGGGGACCACCTGTAACTGACTTTTTACTGAATATTGCTTTTTCACAACACGGTAAAAAGTAATCTGACTACAGTGATACCATAACTGAGCAATTTTAGATTTTTTTTGTTTCTTTCATGTTTTCTGTACATTAGGTTGGGCAGTTCAGATCATTATGAACCAGGAAATATATACCGGTATATATTTTTAAACCCTATAATGGTCAAGGATCATTGATACCTGAATGTCACAGGTCACATTTTTGCAGATCTTTAAATGAGGAAACCTTTATAAACACTTTTATTTGTCATAACAATTGTAACTTTGTCTTTTCTCATGACATGTAAGACTTTACTCTTATAGGATCGATTTAGAAATTATATGGTCTGGAAAGAGTCATGTTTAGTTTCAGCTGAAATTGGCTACACAACAAATCATATGAATCTCCTTAAAGTGGGTTTTCCACACAAACATTAGGGCCCAATCCACTTACTTGCTGATCAGGGTTGTCTTGTGATGAGATGAGAAGGTGGGTCCATGCACCCCATGCAGACCCCTTAGTCATTCCCTGAATGAGCGGAGCTCCGCTTCGTGCATGTCCGTTCTGTTCTCTCCCTTCATCTCTATATGGATCTGACGTAGTTGCCGAGTGCCGAACTGGACTAAATGGGTTTTGTGGGAAAACCCCTTTAAAGGCATCTACCACCATTGACGAGATAAAGGACTGGTATGCAAATGAGCGCTGAGGGGCTTCATATGTGTTTTTTGGCGCCTGGTGGCTCATTTTGCAGACAGTCCTCATCCTAGTGGGTATGCCCTTTAGGTCAGTCTTTAAGCATTGGACTTTTTGTATCAGATATTTTGAGCCCCAAAAAAGCAATCACATAATAAGAAATTTAAGACCCTGAATCTGTGTCAAATTCTGCATGTGGTGAAAATGATCCTCAGGGCGCCTTCACGACAATACGTTGCGTCTCAGTTTTTTGCTGCTGCGTTTCAAGATAAGCTTTGGGAAGCTCAACAAACACACAGCACACACAACAACACCAGGGACGCATCGTAGTGATTGCAGAGCTTAAAGGAGTTTTCTTCTTAAGATTTGGGGCTTTTTCGGCCTCGATCCGTTGGACCCCCCCGACAGGTCTATTGCAGAGTCCGCATTTCCCCGTGGTGATGTTATCTTTTTATACTGTATTGGTGTCCTATAGTAGCTGATTGGCCACCAGCGAATCCAATGTTTCCGCACAGTGAAGGCTGGAACATTGGCCAAATGATGTGGGAAGCAACAACTACACTGAACCTAGAGCTGGATGCAGGGTTGTCTGTTTTTGGATATTTTTAAGAAAACCTCTCGAGCTGCTACAATAACCAAGATTTAATCTGAGGGTTACAAAAGCTCTATACAGAGATATGGGTTGTAATTGTTTGTTCTCTGGGGTTGTATGTAGAGTTTTATTTGCAACAAAATGTCGCAGCAACTGGCGGCTTCGTGGTATGACATTAGCAGCGCCCAGGGTCAACTCTTGAAAGGTTTTGGTAGGTTCTCCTGCTCCGTTTGTTGGGTTTTCATTCCTCGGTCCTCCTTTTTCTTGTTTCTCTTTTTCTCTTCCCACCACTTGCACAAACAACTTGGTTATTAGCGGGGTGGAGTGGCATTTGTTTAGATTGTGAGCCCCAATGTGGACGAGGACTGATATGACAAGCTCTGGCATCGCGTGTGTAATCTGTTTGCGCGTATAATAAATAGACGGAATTATTATTGTTAACGTATTTCTAGCACCAACTCCACCCTGCCTCAGCAATCATATGTAGCGATGGTTGCTGTTGCACCGTTACATGTAGAACCAAGGGGGTTTGTAAGTAGAACAGTTGAGCAACCATCTCTGTACACATCCAGTGTGTAATTTTAGAGATTCTGTGACGCTTCAACTGTAGATACATCTCTCCCATGTGCCGTCGGTTGTACCCCCGTGCAGGCCAGGATAATATATCGCATAAATGTACAGAAGAGAAATTTACTTTTACACTAACGGCATGACACTATGCCCCTCCCCCCCCCTCCACTGCACGGGGCCGTGGCACGCGACCCGCCCCTCGTGTACGCGGTCAGCGTAAAGCCCCGTGCACCCTCACATAATCCTTGCAGCATTATACCAATCCTGACGTACATCTTCCGCGGTGCCTCCTCCTGGTATCAATTGATGAAACAGACCTGGTAGCTCTGGTAGTAGCCTATGCTCTTATGGGTTTCGTCCCCTTTGAATCTAATCTCTAAATGCCTAAGGAAGTCTTATAAATTCTCGTATACTTCTAATTTCCCGGATGCTTCATGTTAACCCCCACTTCTCAAACAGGAAGCGGTCGTTCTCATGTTCCTTCATGGATAATTTGGAGGAAGGTCCGTTTCTGTTTACTTATCCTACCTGCTGTAGCTCCCCTCACCTTTCTCTTTTGCCCTATCCCCTCATTGCTCTTGTCCTAACCGTGGTACAACTCCTTTAATTACTAAACGGACCTTCGTGATTCTCACTGTTTTTGAGAACACAAGGATTATGCCGTTGACAAAACATATTGCACTTTTCATAAACGGCCTGGATGAGCAATAGCGTATACCTCGGCATATATTTTGGGATTGACAGTTTCACAGAGAGTGGCTGGGGATATTAGGGTTTTGATTGATGTTACTGTTGGGAGGGGAGGGGGGGAAGACCTGGGGTCGGGTTTGTGGATTTACGAGTATGAAGAATGGTGTAAGGGTATGGGAGGGAGGGGAGCGGGGGGGGGTTTGCCACCTGTTGGTTGACAAGTGTGGGTTCCTGTGTGTCGGGAGTGCAACTGTATACTTTAAATCAATATGTAACCGAGCCCAGACACCTCATTTGTTTATTTAACCACGCTACAAGGTGTGGAGTTACACATGGTATATGCATTTGTCCCAGAAGAACAGCTTCCGGGTGAGTACCGGATAATTTGGCGGCCGGAGGCAGAAAGAGGGGGTTGGTACGGGGTGTGTGTGGGGTGGGCGGCGATCATTAGGGCGTGCTGTTTTCTTGACAATGACGATTGGTCCTGATAATGAAAGGGGACGGTGGAGCCGGTTGTGCGGGAGTGCGGTGGAGATTAAGAGAAGGGGTGGGGTGAAGAGATTCGGGATGCGGGCGTAGATTGGGGGGTGAAGAGCGGGGGTGGGGGAGCGGGAATCTATAAAGGGGCCCGAATGGGGGGGGTAAGGTGGGTTCGCATTGGGGAGGGCGAAAATTGGGTGCCGGTCTTGGGCCTCGATTTTGGGTGGCACTATAATATGGTTATGCGTGGGAAACGTGTGAGCTAAGGGCCCCGGGCTTTCTGCGCTTGTTTTCACAACTCAGTTCCCCCAGCGACCGAAAATAAGAGAGACAAGAGAAGTAGGCCATCTTGTTGGCGCTGTGGGAGGTGTCCGCCCGTTCTTTAGGGAATTCCCCCGCTAAATTCTTATGAGCTTCCCTAGCTGTAAAATGATGATGTTTAATCTTTCTCGACTGGGGGGTTTGAGTGGACTCTCTTGGCCCGCGGCCGCGACGGCGGTGGGCCCAATTTGAAGTCCCCACGCTGTAATTTTCCCCACTTCTTGATCAAATATGTGTTCCGGGCCGCCGCCTATTGAAGGTTTCTATGCGTGGTGGGCAGGGGTAAGGAAAGGGGGGGGGTCCTTGTTATAGCGCCCCGGTTGGAGGAGGAGGTCCTGTGGGAGGAGGAAGAAGTAATGATGGGTCGATATGTACAATGGTGAGGGCTTTCTAATTACCGGCATGAAAGGGATAGTTGAGGAGGAGGGAAGCTTTGGGTGTCCGGCGCTCGTTGCAAGGATAACGTGCCGGGGGCGTCTTGGGGCATCTCGTACGGTTTTTTCTCTGTGAGTTAAGCCACGTGGGAGGATTTGAGGGGGGGGAAGGCGGTACATTCCCAGCATTTCTGCTTTATGTTGGCTGGGTTTTGTTTCTTATATATTCACGTTCCCCATCTTTTGCCTCTTTTGCGATTTTTATCTTCACTGCTCCCCATTTTTGTGCCATTTTTTCCATTTTTTGGTAAAACTCGCCAAAAACCGTATGTAGGATGTACATGCTCTCCGTTTTCTAATTGACACTAGATAGGCCGAAATAATATGCGAGACTCGTACTTACCCCATTGTTGGAAACTCCAGGACATAGCGCACTCCAATGTATGAAAAACCAACTTTTACGAAGTTTGGTTAACCCTTTACGTGTTTTATAGGGGTGAAAACAAATGAGTGGAGTCTGCAAATTGTAATATTTTTTCACAATACAAACTCATTTGGTGGAAAATTAACATTTTGTTAATGGATAAATAAAAAAGAGGCTCCACAAAGTTTTGATAAAACGCAATTTCGCCCCGCTACACCGATACTCTATATTTGGTGGTAACCTGCTGTCCTGGCGCCAGTCCGGCCGTGCATAGAAGGGAAGGAGGCGCCATTCAAATCAGATTGCTATGTCACATTGTACATTCTCTAATTTTTTTTTCCTTTTTTTATTGAGGACCTATAGGGGCTTATTCTTTGCCCATGAGATGCACTTTTCTAATACATATGTTTGGGGCATCTCTATAGCAATTGTTTGAGATCTTAATTGACATCTTTGTTTTGGTGGAGGAAATGAAAATCATCAATTTTTTAGGAAAATTTTTATGTGTTTTTTGGTTTTTTTGGCCGTTAACATAGCATGAAAATATTATAATTATATTTTAGTCTATGGGATCCGTCCACGTTTTATGAAAATCACTTCATTTATATAGATTTTTTTTGATTTTTTCCCATTTTTTACTGAATAAAAAGTAATTTGGGCAAAATTGGTTTTGGTTAAGTTTTTAGCATCACCACCGTCTTTCATATGCAAACTTTTTTTTTATTTTTTCACCTAACAAATCTGTTTAGGGCTTATTCTTTTGCGGAATAATACTCTTTTTTAGTGGTCGTATTTTCGATTGCGTAACTTTTTAAATCATCTTTTTTAGAGCATTTTTAACGGGCAATAATAAAAATCATCTTATATCAAGAGAGTTTTTTTTTTAGGTATGTTTTACGGGGGTTCACTTTGCGGATCTATAACGTTCTGTTAATTATAAGCAGATTGTTACGGAGGACAGCAGGGATACCAAATATGTGGGGTTTTGTGTATTTTCATATCAATTGTGTACTGATAACAACTAATTTGGGGAAAATCTTATTCATTTTAAGATCCCCAGATCTTTTTGAATGCATAACTTTTTTTTATATTTTTTGGCAGATAAATCTTGTTAGGGGGCTTATTTTTTGCGAGAGACGTTGGTTCTTTTTAAGTGGGCTTATTTTTGGAGTGCAGTAACAGATGTTGTGTAAGGGAGGGTCAACACTGACCAAATGCAAGGAGAAGGATGAAGAAAGCGGTGGTTAAGGTTTCTGAAAAGGCGTAGGTTGTGGATTATGGGATTGAGATTCAGATTGACAGTCGGTAGAGCGACTTATGTCCTTTAAGGTGTACTTGTGAAGTGTTACTTTCACCCTCCCTGGGTCCGAGTGAGAAAGTTCTATAATGCAAGGTTAGTCTGCAGCCAATTTCAATTTGGGGGTGTTTATGTGGGCTGGTGGGGGGTGGGTGGGGGAGTGAGGGGGTTCCGGGTGCGAGGGGAGGTGGGCGGGCTGGAGGGGGGGTTGAGGTCAAGTGCCTTAGAGGGGGAAGTTGGGTCATACTAGATGGCGTGTCGTAAGAAAGGAGATGGTTAGATATGTGTACTATTTGGGAGAGTTGGTGTAGTGTTTATGGGCGGTTAACGAGCGGTTTGTGGTGTCGATGTTTGTGCAGGAGATGGTGTTTTAATATTCTCCCATGGGGCAGGGATTTGTTGCTTCTTTTTTTACTTTGTTTTTTGATTTCCGTCCGCGCTTTACCATGTGCGGGTTCCAGCTAACAATTCTGTTTTATTATCGCTAGTGTTACGGACAGTCGGCAATAACCAAATATGCAGGGTTTTTTTTGTGTTTTTATGTTTGTTGATCACTTTATTAAAGTGTTTTTTATTGAAAGTGACATTTTAAGGGCTGATAATGTTTTTTTAATGTATTTATTTTTTATTTATTCTAATGTGTTCACTTTGTGTTTTTTAGAGCTTTTTTTTACTTGTACATTCTTGACACTTAAAACAGTGATGCTCTGATCACTGGTTAAGTTCAATACAAAACTGCTCTAACAATACTATTTTATTGTAGAGCAGTGTAAACTGTCTGAGGCAAGCTTGCGCATTGCTCAGACAGGTTTACACCTAGCCAGACCCGGAAGTGGTCCTGGCTGCCATGGAGACCTAGTCACTCCTTGGCCCATGCCAGTCCTCGGCGCTGCCCAGAATTGGATCGGAATCCCCCGGTAAGCGTCACGCGGGGGAATCCGATCCACAGCTCAAACACACTTACACCTCGCGGGTCATTGTTTGACCCGGCGTTGTAATGTGGT
Source organism: Engystomops pustulosus (assembly GCA_019512145.1). NCBI lineage: Eukaryota > Metazoa > Chordata > Amphibia > Anura > Leptodactylidae > Engystomops > Engystomops pustulosus. Next base: position 14,269,797 of record CM033647.1, on the reverse strand, counting down.
TAACACGCCCGCAGATCGTATCCGGGCTCCGATCGCGGGTGTTAGCGCTAGGCCTTCAGCCTGTACTATGCACGAGCGTGGACAGCCGGCTGCTTCTGGTACTCGGCTTCCGCGTCCGTTCGTTGAAGCCGGTGCAGAATCAGTTACGTTAGAATAGAACGTCCCAGTAAGTTCCTATCTCCTCTATCCCTGTTTACGTCCTATCCCGTCCCTGTTGGCGCCTAGGGTTAATGTTGAATTGTCCCATAAACGAACCAGGAGTCACACTAAAGCTTTCACTTACATACGCCTGTGATACCTTTTACGGTCGATATTTGGTAGTCTTAGGCAAAGTACAGTACTGGTTTACCAACATCCAAGGTCCGTTTGTACTAGGGGTGTCTGTAAGTCGAGTGTTCTTAAGTAATGTTGAAAAAACCACCTGTAAACTGACTTTTTTATTTACTGAATTTGCGTTTTTTTTCACAACACGGTTAAAAGTAATCTGACCTACACGTGATACCATAACTGAGCAATTTTAGATTTTTTTTTTTCTTTCATGTTTTCTGTAGCATTAGGATGTTGGGGTGGGCATTCACATCATTGATGAACCAGGAAATATATACCGGTATATATTTTTTAAAACCCTATAATGGTCAAGGATCAGTGATACCTGAATGTCCCCATGTCACATTTTTGCAGATCTTTAAATGAGGAACCCTTTTTATAAACACTTTTATTTTGTCATAACAATTGTGACTTGTCTTTTCTCATGCCATGTAAGAACTTTTTACTCTTATAGGATCGATTTAGAAATTTTATTTTTTGTTTATAGAATTGTGAAAATATGCTTGGTCATTTTTCCATCAAAGTTTTTTTTTTTCATAAGCATTAAAATTGAATAAACCTTTACTTTTTAAAATATGTCCAATGTCAGTCCATCACCCTTCCCAAGGTGCAGCTACAGAGGGTGCATGTACTTCTGCAGATTGTCAGCTCTGTCTCCCTGCAGCTGACAGTGGTCAAATGGCTATATCTTCCGAACTTTGCAAAAAAAGGAGATAGCCAGTGTTAAAGTTACTGCAAGGAGTGGGCACAATGTATAGAAATCTGCCATAAAAATCCATCACGATAAACCAGGGACATTGCTCATAGCTCCAGGCACCGTGACTGTGGTATCTTCTTATATTTGTTATCCATGGCCTCCTTCCTTTTAAAATCAACTTTTAAAATTATGATAAATGAGCCAGAAGGACTCTGGGAGTGTTACCAGATCCCCTCTGTGCTGTAGCTTCCAGCCAGCAAACGCTGCAAGTGTGTTGTGAGTTGGATGCATCAAACTCACTCGTGTGGAAGGGGCTCCCTCTCTCCCCTGCCTGCAGTAATATAACACAGTGGAAGGGGGGGAATTGCTCCTGTACATTGTAACAGCATTGAGGGTCTCTGGTAATGGTAGAGCCCCTCCAGCTCATAAGCTGAATTTTAAAAATTTATTTTTGATAGGAGGTCATGGATAACAAATATAAGAAGATTACCACAGTCACAGTGCCTGGATCTATGAGTAATGTCCCTGGTTTATCTGTTGAAGTGGATATCTCTGGTTCTGTAGCATCCAGAAACACAACCCTCTTTAAAATGACATCAGAACTGTGGTAAGAAGATATAGTTGTTTGCAGTGTACCACTATCAGGTTGTCTATACATGTGCTCTATGCACAGTGTATGTACAATCAGGACATGTATAGCTCTATAGCAGTTGTTAAAATGTTAACATTTTTTGAGCCTCAGCCTAAGAATCTTTTATTAGACACAACATATCCCTTACCCCTCTCCTACCACATTTTCTAAATCAAAGGCGTGACACATTTTTTGGGATAAAATCTTTTAATACTGTTTGAGACGCTCATAGAAAATGCTAAAAATCCCCCGTCAGATACCTGTAACAATGGCTCAGCGTCCTGCGTCCTGGAGAGGAATAAGTTAACAGCAATTCATCCCACGTCTTCCCCTCCAGGACGACAGGCACCGGCTTGTCCAGCATCTCAGTAATCCCCCCCCCCCACCCCCCCCCCCCCCCTCAGATAAGCCACATACAAGGAGTGATCGCTGTACAATACAAAAATACTCCACTATAGAAAATGCACTAAAAATCCGGGTTTAGTCATTAGTACAAAAATCTTTGGTTACATTGAAAGTGCAAAAGGACCAAATAGAAAGAAGCTTCTCCTATAAAGTGTCACCTCGTTGCCATGTAAACAGTGTGGGGCGCGGGGAGCGGTGTGACCGGGGCAGATTGTACCTCTGGTTCTGGTCATTGTGCAGGGAAGCTAATGATTACACACGTGCCCCTGCCACTCCCTTAGAGGGGTATCCTATAAAAAAACCATAAAACATCAATGTGATGTGGTGCAAAGAGATAAAATACTAATGGTGGAGGCCTGGCTGATGGGTCTCCCACTGATTTTGGGGAAGTTTTCTCATGTCATAAAGGGATAATTTATTGATAGGATATAACATCAACCTTATAACTGCTGGATCCGGAGGCAGCAGATTGTGGTCCCTGCAAAGTCATGTCCCATTCACCTCATAGGAAGGTGCTGGGTCACCCCTGTATTAGGGGGACAATGTCCACTGCCCCTTAATTCCCAGCATCTGCAACGGACCCCCCCATCAGTTATAAAGTGACATTACACAATGGGAATAGCCCTTTAATCCCTGCCACCTATAGAGACCTGACAACACGTTCACGGCCAATTCATGACATAAGGTAAGTGCTGAGGGACAGGGGTCTTCCCATATAAATAACACAGTCACCGTATACTAAAATCCTAAAAATGACTAAATGAACTTCAGGTGTCAAATATTCACAATGAAACCCCAGCCTCAGCATGTATTTCCCATTCACTGAAAGCAAGCAGAGGACTGGAGATTGTGAAAACTGAAACCCAAAGTATTAGAAAGTTAGACACATAGTAATGTCCCGAGTACTGACCCCAGGGACATCGTCTTCTCTCCTGCTTCCCATTCCTGTTATTCCGACCATTAATGCATTTCCAGGAGGAATAACAGAGGAGCGACACCCCGCAATATAGGAAAGATTATCCAGCATTCATTTTGTTTTTCACTAAAATAGACGTGAGGAGAAGTATAACCACACAGAATGAAGGACTTCTGTGACACGTTAAAAACTATATAAAATCTATAAAATGATTGGTAAAAGTGCCCGTGTTCCCTTTTGCATAGATTAGGATGCAGAACGCCTCCTAGTGTACGGGCAGCCTCTGCGGGGTACACTGTAACATTATTAATGTACAACTATGTATCATATATGTATAAAAGAACTCAAAAAATGCATGAAGAACCATCGAGAAATCCTGATGCGGGCACTGAGACTGTAGGAAATGCCACATGGCCTTACTGCCCGCGGCGAGGAGCGAGACCCCACTGCCCGCGGCGAGGAGCGAGACCCCACTGCCCGCTGCGAGGAGCAAGACCCCACTGCCCGCTGCGAGGAGCAAGACCTTAATGCCTGTTGCAAGTCTGTAGTGCAAGCAATGATAGCTTACTGCCTGCAGTGGTCCTTGGTGATATTAGGTAGTGAGTAAGCAAACAAGGAGTAGTCCATGATGTATTTGGGCAGCAGCTCCCGGATGAGCCCCTGCGGGGTGTTACATAGGAAGTAATGGAAGGTCTCTTTGGTGACCGGCTTGTACCAGGATTGTCTCTCGGGGAACTGGATGTATGTGGGGGCATTGATGGCCTCCAGGATGTGGTTCGCATCCTCCCGCAGCCTCTCGTAGGAGCCTATATAGTCGTAGGGCACAACACAGGGCTGGCACAGGTTGTAGATGGGCATCCAGTGCTCGTCCATCTTCTCCACATCCTCGTCCAGGAGATACTGGAGGAATTCGGAGAAGGTAACGTCGTCGCCCTTCGAGGCGGCGGCTGCGGTTTTCTTGCGGTAGCGGCGTACGATCTCCATACCGTATCGCTGCTGGTACTCGCGGATCTCACCGAACTTGTTCCGGTAGGCGGACAGCAGGCGCTCCATGGGCTCTCGCACAAAGAGGAACTTGTAGTAATGGCGCATGCGGTAGCGAATCTGCTCGGCGGACAGGTCGGCCAGGAAGACCAGGTCGCTCTTGTGGTCCATCTTGAGCTTGGCGTCCACGCTGTCCAGGTGCCCGTCCAGGACCTTGAGCACCCGCTTCCAGTTGGAGCACGCCACCTTGGGCACATAGCAGTACAGGAACTTGTACTTGTCATTGACTATGATGTGCTTGAGCAGGGTCCGGCGCTGGCCCGGGGGCAGGGCCCACACACTATGGGGCATGCTCTGGTGCCCGCACACCCGCCTCAGCGTGCGGTTCCGGACGTCCCGCAGGATCTGCAGCTCCAGCTCGTCTTCCCCCTCCGGCCGCACCGTCCTCCACGCCACGTCCCCGCGGGGAGGAGGGGTCTTCACCTCGGCCAGGATCCCCCGCTCTATCATCAGCAGCAGCCCGCTGGACGCCACGATCACCCCGAACATCAGCATGGAGGGCAGCAGGGCGACTGTCCCCGGGGCCGAGGACAGCGCGGGTCGTCCCGTGGAATGCGCCGCAGGTGGGGGCGCCTAGTGACTCCATCTGGAAGCCTCGGAAGCCGGTACATCGGCCGCGGGAACATGCGTGCCACCACACACCGGGCCGGGGCTCACAGCTCTGCTGCTCCATCCTCCCGCCTGCACGCTGGGCTCAGCTCGGGAAGCGCGTCACACGTCCCACGTGATGGCAGACGAGCGCGGTCCTCGTGTACAATGTGGCACGCCCCGGCGTCCGTCCAGGTCAGGTCTTGAACAATGTCATTCAGCACATATACAATACAACTGCCCCCGTCCTACACTCCGTCTATACAATACACTGCCCCAGTCCATATTACATGCCAGTCCTCATACGGCCCCATCCTATACATACACTGCCTCCAGCCCTATACAATACACTGCCCCAGCTCCTATACAATGACACTGCCCCAGACATACATACATGCCCCAGTCATATCTAACAACTGCCCATCCTATACAATACACTGCCAAGCCCTATACAAATACACTGCCCCAGTCCTATCAATACACTGCCCCGCACTTATACAATACAGGCGCCCAGCCCTAGACCAATACACTGCCCAGTCCTATCACATACACTGCCCCAGTCCTATACATACACTGCCCCGTACTATACATACCACTTGCCCAGCACTATCTACACTGCCCCAATACAATCACTGCCGCCGTCCCTATACAATACACTGTCCCCGGCACTATACATATACACGCCCCAGCACGATACACTATACAAACTGCCCCAGTCCTATAAAATACACTGCCCAGCACTATCACAATTACACTGCCCCGCACTATACATACATTGCCCAGCACTAACAATACACTGCCCCATCCTATACACATACACGCCCGGCACTATACAATACACTGCCCAGCCCTATACAATACCTCGCCCCCAGCACCATACATACTACTGCCCCAGCACTAGTACAATACATGCCCCAGCCTATACAACTGCAGCACATACGCCCACATAGCATACACGGCACACAAGCACACTATCCAGGCATGACGCACTAATACAACACTGCCCCTGCCTGATACAATACACTGCCCCAGTCCTAGACACTCCCACATACAACTGCCCCAGTCCTCTAACAAACACGCCAGCCGATATCAAGACTCCCATGATACAATACACGCCCCAGCATATAACATGCCCAGTCCTAGACAACACTGCCCATCTGCATCATCCATCTATAAATGACACTGCCCCGTCCTATCACAATACACTGCCAGCAGTTCCTATACAATACACTGCCCCAGTCCTATACAATACACGCCCCAGTCCTATAATACTCCCCACCCCTAGACCACATGCCCCAGTCCTATACATACTAATGCCCCAGTCCATACAATACAGCCCCCCACGATCTATACCTCACTCTCACGACGTTCCACCTTACAATCCGCCCCAGTCCTATACAATAACACCTAGCCCTACCGTCCTGCCGTCATACAATATCACGCGCCCAGCCACTACAATACACTGGCCCACAGTCAGATACATTAACACTGCCCCATCCTATAACCTACACTGCCCACACCTATACATACACTGCCCCCAGTCCTATACAATTACACGCCCACCGCACTTATAATACACTGCCCCAGTCCCTTACAATCACTGCCCCAGCCCTATACAATACACTGCCCCCGTTCCTATACAATGACACTGCCCCAGTCCTATACATACACTGCCCCAGCACTATACAATACAACTGCCCCTCACCTATACAATACCTCCCCCGCCCTATACAATACACTGCCCCAGTCCTATACAATACACTGCTCCCACACTATACAATAACATGCTCCCAGCACTTACCTACTTCCCACACTATACCAACTGCCCCCGTCACTATACAATACACTTGCCCCAGTCAACTATCCCATACACGGCCCCCAGTCTATACAATACATGCCCCAGCACTACGCAATTACAGCTGGCCCCAGCCTATACAATCGGACTATACAATACACGGCCCCGGCCTATACATACACTGCCCCCGGCACCTAATACAAACCCCCAACTATACATACCTGGCCCTTCCCATCACTACACGCCACTTACAATACACTGCCGCCACTACAACAATGACAGACTATACATACACTGCCCCAGCACTATACAAGACACTGACCCCAGTCTAACAATCACATCCCCGCCCACAACTACACTGCTGCCCGCACTATAAATACAGCCCAGTCCCTACAATACACTGGCCCGCAATACTATCATAAGACCTGCCCCGCTCAACTAGCCTAACATTACACTGCCCCAGCCTATACAATACATGCCCCGTCCTATATCATACACCGCCCCAGGCCTATACAATACAGCCCCAGTCGTATACAATACACTGCCCACATCTATCATAACACTGAACCCCCAGCACTAATACAATACCCTGCCCCAGTCCTATACGACCTCACAATACACCTGCCCCAGTCCTATAGACAATACACTGCCCCAGTCTACTAAAATACACTGCCCCAGTCACTACACATACAATGCCCAGCATCTATGACACACTGCCCCAGTCATACAATACAACTGCCCCCAGTCCTATACAATACACTCCCCGTCCATAACAATACACTGCTGCAGTATACATACACTGCCCAGTCCAAAACACTCTGTCCTATACAATACACTGCCCCAGTCATATCTAACAAACTGCCCCAGTCCTATACAATACACTTGCCCCAAGTCCTATACAATAACGATGCCCCAGCTAGACTATCCACTCAATCTACCAATGCCCCCAAGCCAGCTACAATTACATGCCCCGTCCTATCAACACTGCCCCAGTCCTATACAAATACACTGCCACCAGTCCTATACCCAATACACTGCCCCAGTGCCTATACAACACGTGCCCACGTCCTATCAGGCCCCACCATACAATGACGGCGCCAGCCTTACAAATACACTGCCCCAGCCTATACAATAACACTGTCCCAGCCTAGTACACATGCCCACCCTATACAATACACTGCCCCACCATCAACACTCCACATATCATAAACACTGCCAACTAGCTATAAACTGGATCTATACAATACACTGCACCATCCTAACAAACCTACACTGGCCCCATACCTATACAATACCACTGCGCCCGCAACTATACAACTACACTTCCCCAGTCCTATCTGCAACAATACGCCCCAGTCCTTACAATACACTGCCCCAGTCCTATACAATACACTGCCCCAGTCCTATACACATACACTGCCCCCAGTCACGCAAATGCACACTATACAACTCCCCAGTCCATAATACACCAGTCCATACATCTGCCCCAGTCATATACAATACACTGCCCCAGCCCTATACAATGCCACCTATAGCTACACGCCCCTAGACATACACTGCCCAGAAACAAATGCCAGTCTATCTAGACTGCCACCTAATACTGCCCCAGTCCTATACAATCAACTGGCCCCAGCCTATACAATACACTGCCCCAGCCTATACCAAACAACTGCCCCAGCACTATACCGATAAACTGCCCAGGTCCTATAAGATACACCTGCCCCAGGTCATATACAACTACCTGCCAGTCCAGCGAATCCACTGCCCTTGCAGGTCCTATACAATACACTGCCTCAGTCTACCTGATCAACCCCAGATATCTAAGCGCCTCTACAAGGCCGTCCTATCAATAACTGCCCCACCGTCGGTAACTGCACCGAATACCGGCCCCGTGCCTACGAGCTAAACTCCACTGCCTCGGATAATCACGCCCCAGTGCGGCTACAAACACGGCCCCATGCCATCTAAAACACTGCCCCAGTCCAGCACTCGCCTACTAGATAACTGGGCCCCGTCCGATCGAAAAACTGCCCCGGCGCTATGAAGGCCGGAATCGAACTGCCCCGGGCCTATGACTAAACTGCCGCATTCGACCAACGCCGTGCGAGTCCTGGATTGAACTCAAACTGCCTCAGTGCCTCGGCGGAACTGGTCTGAACGCCACCCTAGCAGCAATCGGCCGTCCCAGATAAGCCCCTCACATAACCCTCGATGTAACGCGCATTGGAACGCCCCGGTCCTATCTAGAGCCCGTCACGTAAATGCCCCGGTCCTATCTAGAAAACGGCCGCCACGGCACTGGTAACTCCCGAATCTGATAACTGCCCCGGCCCTGAATCTGATAATACGCCCCCAGTCTATAAAGGCTCTGATCAAAACTGCCCCAGTCCTATCTGATAACAATGCCCAGTTCTTTCTATATAAACTGCCCCGGCCATTGATAATCTCGCCCTACTAACGCCCCTGTCCTATCTGATAAACTGGCCGGTCACTACTATGTATAAACTCCCCCGAGCCTATCTGATAACTGCCCGGTTCCTATCGAATAAACTGCCCACGGTCCTCTGATAAACTGCCGTCACTGACCTCCTACGATAACTGCCCCTGTCTATCGGATAAATCCCCAGTCCTTTCTAAGATAAGACTGGCCCCAGCCTATCTGATAAACTGTGCCTCGGTACCTATCTAATAAACTGCCGCCCGTCCTATCTGATAAACTGTGCCCCTGTCCCCTGATAAACTGCCCCGGTCCATATTGATAACTGCCCCGCCATCAGAATTCCCGTTCATCTGATAAACTGCCCCGGATCCTATCTGATAAACTGCCCCAGTCATCTGTAACGCCCGCCTATCTGATAAACTGCCCCGGTCCATACTGATAACTGCGGCCATCTAACAACGCCTATCTGATAAACTGCCACAGTCCTATCTGATAAACTGCCCAGCTCTTCTATTATAACTGCCCCGGTCCTATCTGATTAAACTGCCTCGAGGTCCGTATTAATAAACTGCCCTCTCTGATCATCAGTCTCTAATATACCTGCCCACTCGCTATCTGAATAACTGCCCCGGTCTCCTATATCGATAAACTCCTCCCAGGCTCCATATACTAAACTGCCCCGGTCATATCTATACGATTCCTGATAACTGCCCCACTCCTATCTGACAACGCCCACCGTGCCTATTGATAAAACTGCCTCGGTCTATCTAAAACTAACGCCACGGTCCCAATCTGATAAACTTGCCCCCGCCATCTGATAAACCCTAAATCTGTACACGCCCCGGTCATCGATCTGATAAACTAGCCGCCAGTCCTATGTCATGCCCCGTCCTAATAAACTGCCCCGCCTTGAAATCTGCACACGGTCATCTGAGAAACTGCCCCCACCTGTCCTATCTGTAAACTGCCCCGTCCCTATCTGATAAACTCCCCCATCCTGCTGATAAACGCCGGTCTATCATCGCAGAAACTGCCCCGGTCCATCTGATACGACTGCCCGCGTCAATCTGATAATGTGACACTGCCCCCCAAGTCCGATATCCTTTGCCAGTTATGAACTGCCATCCTATGATCCTGCTGCTCTTTCTAATAAACCTGCCCAGCCTATCTGAATAAACTGCCCGGTCCTACTGATAAACTGGCCCCACTCCTATCTGATAAAACAGCCCCGTCCATCGTACTGTCCCCGTCATCTATAAACGCGCCGGCCCTCTATAAATGCGTCCGCTATCTGCCTCATCATAAACGGCCCCGATGTAATACTCCCCGCCTATACTGATAAACTGACCCCGGTCCTATCTGAATAAACGGTCCACTATGCCCCACTCCCTATCTGATAAACTGCCCGGCTTCCTATCTGATAAACTGCCTCTCACTATCTAAACTGCGGTCCATTCATAAGCCCCGTCCTATATAACTGCCATATTCGATAAAACTGCCACCCACAATGCCTCGGGTCCTATCTAATAACTGCCTTCCCTGATACGGCACTCCTGATCTGATAAACTGCCCCGGTCCAATCTGAAAAAACGCCCCGGTCCAAGGCTGATAAAACTGCCCGGTCCTATCTGATAAAATGCGCCCAGTCTATCTGGATTAAACTGCCCAGTTCTTCTAATAAACCTGCACAAAGCCCTATTGATAAACTGCCCGGTCCTATCATGTAAACGCCACAACTCCGATATGAAAACTGACCAGTCCTATCTGATAAACTGCCCCACTACTATCTGATAAATGACCCCGGTCTATTGATAAACTGCCTCGGTCCTATCTACTAAAATGCCCCAGTCCTATCTGATAAACTGCCACAGTTCGTTCTAATAAAACTGCCCCAGCCCTTTGATAAACTGCCCCCGGTCCATCTTGATAAATGCCCCACTCCTATCTGTAAAATCGCCCAGTCTATTGATAAATCTGCCACACTTTATCTGATTAAATGCCACAGGTCTTCTGATAACTGCCTCGGTCCTATCTAATAAACTGCCCCTGTCTACTGATAAACTGCCCCCACTCCATTGATAAACTGGCCCCGTCCTATGATAAACTGCCCGGTCCTATATGATAAACGGCACCAGCCGCCTCCAATATCAGTTCATCATGTGGAGGAGAGTTTTGGACTAAATAAAATACAAGTGGTGGATACTAAATGAAAATAAAAGTTATAAGAAGGAGTAAATGTACAGTATAGTCTACACAGTACTCTCTGTCTCACAACCACCTGGGCGCGGAAAAATGAGGGGTCATCGAAGTGGCTGCACCCCAATCTATACAGTCAGCCGCCAGTGCCTCCGAGCCTCTCCCTCATCCCTCCGCCATGATCCGGGTTTCTCAGTATTATATGTAGCTAGAAACGAAAAGCACAAAAACTTTGTAGAGCGCAAAACGAAACAATGTGAACGCGGCCTTAGGGATGCTCTGCTGCAATTCTACTGACATGGCAATAGTTTTGAGAATGATACAAATGTCAATTTGTACAAAGTCTACGCCATAAGGTTTATAAAGGCAATTTGAACATACTTCCGAATGTATAAAGAGTGATCAGCTTAAAAGAAATTTCATTGCAAAGTCAATATTTGCCTAGAAAATAAACGTTTTCCCCCAAAACTATTTTTCAACTTCATTGCAGGACGGCCTTAAAAGGAGCAGCTAACATGGTATTCAGTGATTGTCCAGTACACAGGTGGGGTGCTGATCGGACAGGCTGGAGATCGTCAGTAATGATTAAGTAAACAATCACACACTGGACACTTTACAAGAGGCTGGTGCTTGGCATCATTGTTTTCTTCTGTTAACCATGGTTATCTCTAAAGAAACATGGCAGTCTCATTGTACTGCACCAAAACGGCCTACAGGGAAGAGTATCGCAGCTAGAAGATTGCACCTCAGGCACCAATCTATCGAGTCATCAAGGAATTCAGGCGAGAGGTTCCATAATTACCAAAAAGCTCCAGGGCACCCAAGAAGGACCAGCCAGCGCAGGACCGTCTCTTAGAGTGTTTCAGCTTGGGGGATTGAGCTACCAGCCGTGCAGAGCTCGCTCAGGAATGGCAGCAGGCAGGTGTGAGGCCTGCACGCACTGTGAGACTGCGGGAAGACTTTGAGAAAGGCTGGTGTCAGGGAGGGAAGCAAAGAAGCCACTTCTCTCCAGAAAACAATCGGGCCAGAGGGATATCTGCAGGAGGTACAGGAGTGGATGATGAGGACGGGGGGAGTAAAGTCATTTTCTCTGATGAATCCCCTTTCCGATGTTTGGAAAATCTGCGAACATCTTGTTGAGAAGACAAGGTGAGCGTACCCTCAGTTGTTCATTCACTGTAAAGCCTTCCTGCAGCCATTCATGTGTGGGGCGGCTTCTCAGCCAAGGGAATCGGCTCTCCACAGTCATTACCTAAAAACACATACAGAATAAAGAATGGGACCAGAAATTGTCCTCCAAGAGCAAGTTTTCTCCCAACTCTCCAAGAGCAGTTTGATGATGAACAAGGCCTTTTCCAGCATGAGGAAGCAACCTGCCATAAAGCAAAGGTGATAACTAAATGGCTCAGGGACAAACCATACGAGATTTTGGGTCCATGGACTGAAAAATCCCCGATCTTAATCCCATTGCGAACTGTTGGTCAATCTCAAGAGACGGGTGGACAAACAAAACCAAAACAAATGGTGACATCAAGCAGCATTGATTGGGCAGGAATGGACGACTATCAGTCAGGATTTGGTCCTTGAGAGCGCCAGGGAGAATTGCAGAGGTCATGAGGAAGAAGGGGACAACACTGCAATTATGACTTGAGCAGTAACTCCTTCTACCTGTCCATAAAAGCTTTTGTCCTCATAATCTGATTGCACTTGTATTCTGTATGTGATAAAAACACTGACAAACCAGAGGGCAAACAGATCATGTGACAATATAATATTGGTCCTTTCAAAATTATGGCCATGACTGTACTGACATGGGATTGGATCTCAGTGCAATTTGAGGATCTACAGGTAGCAATGCCCACAGTACTGCTCAGTGCTTTACATGGTACAAAAACAGAAGACTGACAACGGAAAAAATTTGGGTTGAAAAGTTAGATGTTATCTGGTACAGACTTGGGTAATTTGCTGCAGATCCATGGCTAAAAAAAAAAATCCGACAAGTGTTTCACAGGTCAATTTGGCAGTCATCCATTAAAATCCATTTTTGAATACCCAAAATGGAGCCTTAGGGTTTACCCCCCCCCCCATCCAATTCAGCATACACCTATCACTGCACCCAGGATTTTAAACTTCAGACACTACAGGGTCTCTCCAGCACGTCTGATCGGATCTATGTATAAAACAGCCTTTTTCTGCTAACAAATGGAGAATCTTACCCAGAAGGGCAAAAGCCAGCATGCAATAAGACAACTGAGGAGCGTGCATATGTACCTGGGGGTGCTCCCAGATTTGGAGGGCAGCAAAGTTCTCACATAAACATGTGTATTTTTCAGTTTTAAAAAAGTATGTTTTATGTATGGGAAAACCGGGTGACAAAAGGACTGGAAAGAAGCGGGACTACAGGAGACCGGCCACATAATATACGAGCTCTTACACCTTCTCAGCTTAGAGAACATGGCTTTGGGGTGTCATCCTTCTAGCTATAAACGCATTATACTCCAAGCCCCTTGGCTAAGTTTTAGCAATGGCTCCCTATATGATAATTATTTTTATTACAAATGGCACCAGAACCCCAGATCTAGCCTATGGTTAATCCATCCAAGAAAATCCTCTGTTAAAAAAAATCCATCAGGCAAGAAACACCAAGACCATCTCATTATATGCAGATGACATTATTCCTCCCTTAGCGACACCCAAAAAATGGAATTTTAAGGCCATAGACACATTCATTAGGTTCGATACTCACAAATAAATACAACAAAAGTTCTACTGACTGAACATACAGAACAGCTCCATCGTCGTGCATGATGAGTAATGGAGCAGACGGCCGCACATACATCTAAAGGATATTGCAGAGCGCATGACGGCAATCTCCGTCAGCTAATAGAGATATGGAGCAGAACAAGGTTCATGCGAGGGCTTCTGCTTTCATATTCTGCAGCAGCAGCCCGCTGGACGCCACGATCACCCCGAACATCAGCATGGTGGGCAGCAGGGCGCTGTGCCCCCGGGGCCGGGACAGCGGGTGCGCCGGGATGCGCCGCAGGGTGGGGGGCGCCCTGTGACCCTCCATCTGGAAGCCTTCGGGAAGCCGGTACAGCGGCCGCGGGAACATGGTGCACACACACACCGGGGCCGGGGCTCACAGCTCTGCTGCCTCCATCCTCCCCGGCACGGACTGGGCTCAGCTCGGGAAGCGCGTCACACGTCACGTGATGCAGCAGCGGCGGCTCCTCCGTGTACAGATGTGGCACCGCTGCCTCACAGTGTAGTCTCTGACAGGAATGTGCATCAGCACTATACAATACACTGCCCCAGTCCTATACAATACACTGCCCCAGTCCTATACAATACACTGCCCCAGTCCTATACAATACACTGCCCCAGTCCTATACAATACACTGCCCCAGCCCTATACAATACACTGCCCCAGTCTCCTATCTAATACACTGCCCCAGCACTATACAATACACTGGGCCCAGCCCTAGACAATACACTGCCCAGTCTATAGCATACACTGCCCCCAGTCCTATACATACACTGCCCCGTCTATACAACCACTGCCCCAGCACTATCCTACACTGCCCACACTATACAATCGACTGCCCCTGTCCCTATACAATACACTGTCCCCGGCATATACAATACCGCCCCAGCACAACCTATACCAACACTTGCCCCAGTCCTAACAATACCTGCCAAGCACTACTCACAATACACTGCCCCGTCACTATACATACATCTGCCCAGCCACTATACAATCACTGCCCCATTCCTATACCATACACGCCCGCACTATACAATACACTTGCCCTCTGCCGTACAATACCCGCCCCCAGCCGATACATACTACTGCCCCAGCACTATACAATACATACTGCCCCAGTCCTATACATACCTGCCCAGTCCTATACAATAACTGCCCAGCACTAGAACCGATACACGGCCCCAGCACTATAGCAATACACTTGCCAGGCCGAGACAATACCTGCCCTGCCGCATACAATACACTGCCCCAGTCCTAACAGACATCTGCCCCATCTATACAAACCTGCCCCAGTCATCCTAACAAAACGCCCAGTCCGATATCAAGACACTGCCCCCATCCGATACAATACACGGCCCAGCACTATAAACACACTGCCCCAGTCCTAGACAATCACTGCCTCCATCCTGACACTACACTGCCCCAGTCCTATACAAGACACTGCCCCGTCCTATACAATACACGGCCCCAGTTTCCTATACAATACACTGCCCCAGTCCTATACAATACACGCCTCCATCTCTATACAATACACTGCCCCAGCCCCCTAGACCATGCCACTGCCCCAGTCCTATACATACATACACTGCCCCAGTCCTAGACAATACACGCCCCCCAGTCCGATACTATACCTGGCCCATCCTCTACACGACCTGTCTCCCATCCTTACAATACAACCAGCCCCAGTCCTATACAATAAACTGCCTCAGCCCTATACACTACACTGCCCGTCCATACAATATCACCGCCCAGCACTATCCATACCTGGCCCAAGTCATATCTTAACAACTGCCCCATCCTATACCTCCACACTGCCCCCACCCTATACAGACCTGCCCCCCAGTCCTATACAATACACGCCCCCCACCTCTATACATACACGCCCCAGCCCTATACAATCACTGCCCCAGTCCTATACCATACACTGCCCCCGTCCTATACAATCACTGCCCCCAGGTCCTATACCATACACTGCCCCAGCACTATACAATACACTGCCCCCACACTATACAATACCCTCCCCCGGCCCTATACAATACACTGCCCCACTATACATATACACTGTCCCACACTATACAATACAGCGGTCTCCCAGCACTATACCATACCCTTCCCCAGCACTATACCATACCTGCCCCCGCAACTATCAAGACACTTGTCCCCAGTCCTATCCCATACACGGCCCCCCATGCCTATACAATACACTGCCCCAGCACTAGATCAATACGCGGCCCCGTCCTATACAATACACGCCCCGGCACTATACAATACACGGCCCCGGCCCTATACAATACCTGCCCCCGGCCCTAATACAAAAAATGCCCCCACACTATACCATACCTG
This sequence comes from Engystomops pustulosus, assembly GCA_019512145.1. NCBI lineage: Eukaryota > Metazoa > Chordata > Amphibia > Anura > Leptodactylidae > Engystomops > Engystomops pustulosus. The sequence continues at coordinate 14,253,648 of CM033647.1, read as the reverse complement.
GCCCCATTCCCTATACACTACACTGCCCCAGTCCTATACAATACACTGCCCCACACTAGACAATACACTGCCCCAGCACTATACAAGACACTGCCCCAGCACATACAATACACTGCCCCAGCACTATACAATACACTGCCCGGCCTATAAATACAGCCCAGTCCTACATACACGGCCCCAGTCACTTTCCATAAACCTGCCCCGCACTATAACTACACTGCCCCATCCTATACAATACACTGCCACCAGTCCTAGATCCATACCCGTCCCCAGGCCTATACAATACCGCCCCAGTCGATCAATAACATCTGCCCCAGTCTATCTAACACTGAACCTACCCAGCCTAATACAATACCCTGCCCCATCCTATACAAGACCTGCCCAGCATATATCAATACCCTGCCCCAGTCCTGACAATACACTGCCCCGTCCTACTACATTACACTGCCCCATTCCTAGACATAACACTTCCCCATCCTAGAGCACACTGCCCCAGTCCATACACTACAACTGCCCCAGTCCTATACATACACTGGCCCCGTCCTATAACAATACACTGCACACTGCCCAGCCTATACATACACTGCCCAGTCCTATACATACCACTCCTCCGTCCTATACAATACACTGCCCCATCCTATATACAAGACACTGCCCCAGGCCTATACAATACACTTGCCCCAATCCTTATACAAGAACACTGCCCCAGTCCTAGACATACCCACTGCCCCTTCCTAATCTACCAACGCCCGCAAGTCCGCTACAATACACTGCCCCGTCCTATCAACACTGCCCCAGGCCCTATACATACACTGCCCCATCCTATACAATACACTGCACCATGCCTATACAAGACACGTGCCCCGTCCTATACCAGCCTGCCCCAGTTCCTATACAATGACCGGCCCGCCAGCCTATACAAATACACGCCCAAGCCTATACAAAACACTTCCCCAGCCTAGTACAATACACTGCCCCACCCTATACAATACACTGCCCCACACTATACAAGACACTGCCCCCCAACATATCAATAAGACTACTGCCCCAATCTTATCTAATAAACTGGCCATCCTATACAATACACTGCACCACCCTATAACAATACACTACACTGGCCCCACCATATACAATACCACTGACTGCCCCAAACTATAACAATACACTTCCCCAGTCCTATCGCAACAATGTTACACGGCCCCAGCACTATACAATACACTGCCCCAGTCCTATACAATCACTGCCCCAGTCCTATACCATACACTGCCCCAGTCCGATACAATACACTCCCCAGTCCTATACAATACACTGCCCCAGTCCTTACAATACAGCTGAGCCCCAGCCCTAATACAATCCAAAGACCGCCCCAGCACTAGAACAATACACTGACTGCCCATACCAGTCCTATACAATCACGGCCCCAGCACTATACAATACACTGCCCCAGTGCCTATACCAGACAACTGCCCCAGCCTATCCGATAAACTGCCCCGGTCCTATCTGATAACCTGCCCCCGGTCCATCTGACAACTCCTCAGTCCGAGCGGACACACTGCCTTGCAGGTCCTATCTGACAATCAACCTCCCTCAGTCTAGCCTGATCAACGCCCAGACATCGGTAAAGCCCGCCTATCTAACAACGGCCCCGTCCTATCGAATAAACTGCCCCAGCCTGTCGAGATAACCTGCCCCACCCGGGTCGGGAATACCGGTCCCGCCGTCCTATCGAGAAACTGCCCAGCCTCCGGAGCGCCCCAGTGCGGGCGAGAAACGGCCCCTGCCATCTGAAAACGAACGGCCCCAGCCTAGCGGAGAACTGCCCCGGCCTAGCTGAGAAACTGGGGCCCCGGGCCGATCGAAAAACTGCCCCGGGCTAGCTGAGAACGGCCCCGGGCCAATCGATAATGCCCCGGGCCAGCTATAAACGGCCCCCGGTGCGAGCGGATAAACTGCAAACGGCCCCAGGCCCGAGCGGAGAAACTTGCCCCCGTCTGTCGAGACCACGCCCCAGCCCTAAGCAGCAACACGGCTCGGTCCCGATCGAATAAACGGCCCCGTCCGAGCGATAACGCCCCTGCCCGATCTGGCTAACGGCCCCGGGCCTATCTGAGCAACGCCCCGGTCCTATCTAGAAACTGCCCTCCGGTCCTAGCGTGATAAACTAGGCCCCGGTCCTATCTGAGAAAACGGCCGCCCCGGGCCAATCTGGATAAACTGCCCGTCCAATCTGATAACTGCCCCGGGTCTCCAATCTGATAAACGCCCCTCCAAGCCTGATAAACGGCCCCGTCCTATCGATAAACTGCCCCAGTCCTATCTGATCAACTAACTGCCCCAGCTCTGTTCTATATAAACTGCCCCGGTCCTATTGATAAACTGCCTCGGTCCCTATCATAATAACTGCCCCTGTCCCTATCTGATAAACTGCCCACTCCTATCTATAAACTTCCCCCGGCCTATCTGATAACTGCCCGGTTCCTATCTAATAAACTGCCCACGGTCCTAGCTGATAAACTACTGAACATCTGCCCCTGTCCTATCGGATAAACTCCCACCTCCTAGCGATAAGACTGGCCCCAGCCTATCCTGATAAACTGTGCCTCGGTCCTATCTAATAAACTGCCGCCCCGTCCAATCTGATAAACTGTGGCCCCGGGTCCAACCTGATAAACTGCCCCGGTCCAATCTGATAACTGCCCCGTCCTATCTGATAAACTGCCCCATCCTATCTGATAAACTGCCCCAGTTCTTTCTATAACGCCCAGCCCTATCTGATAAACGGCCCCCGGTCCTATCTGATAACTGCCACCACTCCTTCTGATAAACTGCCTCCTGTCCTATCTGATAAACTGCCCCACTCCTATCTATAACTGCCCCGTCCTATCTGATTTAAACTGGCCTCGGGTCCGTTAATAAACTGCCCCATCTATCTGATCACTTCCCAGTTTCTTTCTAATATACCTGCCCCACCGCTATCTGATAACTGCCCCGTCCTATCGATAAACTCCCCCACTCCTATCTGAAACTGCCCCGTCCTATCTGATAACTGCCCCACTCCTATCTGACAACTGCCCACCGGTGCCTATCTATAAACTGCCTCGGTCTATCTAATAACTAACGCCCCTGTCCGAGCTGATAAACGCCCCACGCCGATCGGATAAACTAACTGCCACTGCCCCCGGTCCGATCGATAAACTGCGTCTGCCTCGTCCTATCGAATAAACTGCCCCGGGCCTATCTGAGAAACTGCCCCTGTCCTATCTGTAACTGCCCCACTCCCTATCTGATAAACTGCCCCCATGCCTAGCTGATAAACTGCTCGGTCCTATCTAATAAACGGCCCAGAAACTGCCCCGGTCCAATCTGATAAACGGACTGCCCCGGTCCAAGTCTGATAACTGTGACACTGCCCCCGTCCAATCCGATAACTGCCCTTTGCCCAGGTCCTATCTGTAACTGCCCAGTCCTATCGATACACTGCCTGCGCCCGTCTTTCTAATAACCTGCCGCCAGCCCTATCTGAATACAACTGCCGCCGGTCGCTATCTGATAACTGCCCACTCCTATCTGATAAAACTAGCCCCTGTCCTATTCTGATAACTGTGCCGCCACGTCCTATCTGATAAACGGCCGCCGGCCTCTATCTATAAACTGCCTCGGTCCCCTAGTCTATAACCCTGCCCCTCCTATCTGATAAACGGCCCCATGTCTTTTAATAAACTGCCCCGCCCTATCTGATAAACTGCCCCGGTCCTATCGATAAGCTGCCCCACTCCCTATCTGATAAACTGCCCCTTCCTATCTGATAACTGCCCACTCCTATCTAAAACTGCCCCGTCCTATCTGAATAAACTGCCACCCTGCCTCGGTCCTAACTAATCAACGCGCCCTGTCCTATCTGATAACGGCCCCACTCCTGATCTGATAAACTGCCCCGGTCCGATCGATAACTGCTCGGTCCTATCGGATAAACTGCCCCACCCGCTCCAATATTCATCTCATCATGTGAGGAGAGTGTTGTGACTAATAAACTACAAGTGGTGGATACAATGAATATAAAGTTATAATAAAAGTAATGGTTACGTATAGTATAAGCACAGTACATCTCATGTCTCACCCATCCTGGCGGGAAAAATGAGGGCCTCGAGGGCTGATCTTATCTAATAAACTGCCCCAGCACTATACAATACACTGCCCCAGTCCTATACAATACACTGCCCCAGTCCTATACAATACACTGCCCCAGCACTATACAATACACTGCCCCAGCACTATACAATACACTGCCCCAGCCCTATACAATACACTGCCCCAGTCCTATACAATACACTGCCCCAGCACTATACCCTACACTGCCCCAGCACTATACAATACACTGCCCCTGTCCCTATACAATACACTGTCCCCGGCATATACAATACCGCCCCAGCACAACCTATACCAACACTTGCCCCAGTCCTAACAATACCTGCCAAGCACTACTCACAATACACTGCCCCGTCACTATACATACATCTGCCCAGCCACTATACAATCACTGCCCCATTCCTATACCATACACGCCCGCACTATACAATACACTTGCCCTCTGCCGTACAATACCCGCCCCCAGCCGATACATACTACTGCCCCAGCACTATACAATACATACTGCCCCAGTCCTATACATACCTGCCCAGTCCTATACAATAACTGCCCAGCACTAGAACCGATACACGGCCCCAGCACTATAGCAATACACTTGCCAGGCCGAGACAATACCTGCCCTGCCGCATACAATACACTGCCCCAGTCCTAACAGACATCTGCCCCATCTATACAAACCTGCCCCAGTCATCCTAACAAAACGCCCAGTCCGATATCAAGACACTGCCCCCATCCGATACAATACACGGCCCAGCACTATAAACACACTGCCCCAGTCCTAGACAATCACTGCCTCCATCCTGACACTACACTGCCCCAGTCCTATACAAGACACTGCCCCGTCCTATACAATACACGGCCCCAGTTTCCTATACAATACACTGCCCCAGTCCTATACAATACACGCCTCCATCTCTATACAATACACTGCCCCAGCCCCCTAGACCATGCCACTGCCCCAGTCCTATACATACATACACTGCCCCAGTCCTAGACAATACACGCCCCCCAGTCCGATACTATACCTGGCCCATCCTCTACACGACCTGTCTCCCATCCTTACAATACAACCAGCCCCAGTCCTATACAATAAACTGCCTCAGCCCTATACACTACACTGCCCGTCCATACAATATCACCGCCCAGCACTATCCATACCTGGCCCAAGTCATATCTTAACAACTGCCCCATCCTATACCTCCACACTGCCCCCACCCTATACAGACCTGCCCCCCAGTCCTATACAATACACGCCCCCCACCTCTATACATACACGCCCCAGCCCTATACAATCACTGCCCCAGTCCTATACCATACACTGCCCCCGTCCTATACAATCACTGCCCCCAGGTCCTATACCATACACTGCCCCAGCACTATACAATACACTGCCCCCACACTATACAATACCCTCCCCCGGCCCTATACAATACACTGCCCCACTATACATATACACTGTCCCACACTATACAATACAGCGGTCTCCCAGCACTATACCATACCCTTCCCCAGCACTATACCATACCTGCCCCCGCAACTATCAAGACACTTGTCCCCAGTCCTATCCCATACACGGCCCCCCATGCCTATACAATACACTGCCCCAGCACTAGATCAATACGCGGCCCCGTCCTATACAATACACGCCCCGGCACTATACAATACACGGCCCCGGCCCTATACAATACCTGCCCCCGGCCCTAATACAAAAAATGCCCCCACACTATACCATACCTGGCCCCATTCCCTATACACTACACTGCCCCAGTCCTATACAATACACTGCCCCACACTAGACAATACACTGCCCCAGCACTATACAAGACACTGCCCCAGCACATACAATACACTGCCCCAGCACTATACAATACACTGCCCGGCCTATAAATACAGCCCAGTCCTACATACACGGCCCCAGTCACTTTCCATAAACCTGCCCCGCACTATAACTACACTGCCCCATCCTATACAATACACTGCCACCAGTCCTAGATCCATACCCGTCCCCAGGCCTATACAATACCGCCCCAGTCGATCAATAACATCTGCCCCAGTCTATCTAACACTGAACCTACCCAGCCTAATACAATACCCTGCCCCATCCTATACAAGACCTGCCCAGCATATATCAATACCCTGCCCCAGTCCTGACAATACACTGCCCCGTCCTACTACATTACACTGCCCCATTCCTAGACATAACACTTCCCCATCCTAGAGCACACTGCCCCAGTCCATACACTACAACTGCCCCAGTCCTATACATACACTGGCCCCGTCCTATAACAATACACTGCACACTGCCCAGCCTATACATACACTGCCCAGTCCTATACATACCACTCCTCCGTCCTATACAATACACTGCCCCATCCTATATACAAGACACTGCCCCAGGCCTATACAATACACTTGCCCCAATCCTTATACAAGAACACTGCCCCAGTCCTAGACATACCCACTGCCCCTTCCTAATCTACCAACGCCCGCAAGTCCGCTACAATACACTGCCCCGTCCTATCAACACTGCCCCAGGCCCTATACATACACTGCCCCATCCTATACAATACACTGCACCATGCCTATACAAGACACGTGCCCCGTCCTATACCAGCCTGCCCCAGTTCCTATACAATGACCGGCCCGCCAGCCTATACAAATACACGCCCAAGCCTATACAAAACACTTCCCCAGCCTAGTACAATACACTGCCCCACCCTATACAATACACTGCCCCACACTATACAAGACACTGCCCCCCAACATATCAATAAGACTACTGCCCCAATCTTATCTAATAAACTGGCCATCCTATACAATACACTGCACCACCCTATAACAATACACTACACTGGCCCCACCATATACAATACCACTGACTGCCCCAAACTATAACAATACACTTCCCCAGTCCTATCGCAACAATGTTACACGGCCCCAGCACTATACAATACACTGCCCCAGTCCTATACAATCACTGCCCCAGTCCTATACCATACACTGCCCCAGTCCGATACAATACACTCCCCAGTCCTATACAATACACTGCCCCAGTCCTTACAATACAGCTGAGCCCCAGCCCTAATACAATCCAAAGACCGCCCCAGCACTAGAACAATACACTGACTGCCCATACCAGTCCTATACAATCACGGCCCCAGCACTATACAATACACTGCCCCAGTGCCTATACCAGACAACTGCCCCAGCCTATCCGATAAACTGCCCCGGTCCTATCTGATAACCTGCCCCCGGTCCATCTGACAACTCCTCAGTCCGAGCGGACACACTGCCTTGCAGGTCCTATCTGACAATCAACCTCCCTCAGTCTAGCCTGATCAACGCCCAGACATCGGTAAAGCCCGCCTATCTAACAACGGCCCCGTCCTATCGAATAAACTGCCCCAGCCTGTCGAGATAACCTGCCCCACCCGGGTCGGGAATACCGGTCCCGCCGTCCTATCGAGAAACTGCCCAGCCTCCGGAGCGCCCCAGTGCGGGCGAGAAACGGCCCCTGCCATCTGAAAACGAACGGCCCCAGCCTAGCGGAGAACTGCCCCGGCCTAGCTGAGAAACTGGGGCCCCGGGCCGATCGAAAAACTGCCCCGGGCTAGCTGAGAACGGCCCCGGGCCAATCGATAATGCCCCGGGCCAGCTATAAACGGCCCCCGGTGCGAGCGGATAAACTGCAAACGGCCCCAGGCCCGAGCGGAGAAACTTGCCCCCGTCTGTCGAGACCACGCCCCAGCCCTAAGCAGCAACACGGCTCGGTCCCGATCGAATAAACGGCCCCGTCCGAGCGATAACGCCCCTGCCCGATCTGGCTAACGGCCCCGGGCCTATCTGAGCAACGCCCCGGTCCTATCTAGAAACTGCCCTCCGGTCCTAGCGTGATAAACTAGGCCCCGGTCCTATCTGAGAAAACGGCCGCCCCGGGCCAATCTGGATAAACTGCCCGTCCAATCTGATAACTGCCCCGGGTCTCCAATCTGATAAACGCCCCTCCAAGCCTGATAAACGGCCCCGTCCTATCGATAAACTGCCCCAGTCCTATCTGATCAACTAACTGCCCCAGCTCTGTTCTATATAAACTGCCCCGGTCCTATTGATAAACTGCCTCGGTCCCTATCATAATAACTGCCCCTGTCCCTATCTGATAAACTGCCCACTCCTATCTATAAACTTCCCCCGGCCTATCTGATAACTGCCCGGTTCCTATCTAATAAACTGCCCACGGTCCTAGCTGATAAACTACTGAACATCTGCCCCTGTCCTATCGGATAAACTCCCACCTCCTAGCGATAAGACTGGCCCCAGCCTATCCTGATAAACTGTGCCTCGGTCCTATCTAATAAACTGCCGCCCCGTCCAATCTGATAAACTGTGGCCCCGGGTCCAACCTGATAAACTGCCCCGGTCCAATCTGATAACTGCCCCGTCCTATCTGATAAACTGCCCCATCCTATCTGATAAACTGCCCCAGTTCTTTCTATAACGCCCAGCCCTATCTGATAAACGGCCCCCGGTCCTATCTGATAACTGCCACCACTCCTTCTGATAAACTGCCTCCTGTCCTATCTGATAAACTGCCCCACTCCTATCTATAACTGCCCCGTCCTATCTGATTTAAACTGGCCTCGGGTCCGTTAATAAACTGCCCCATCTATCTGATCACTTCCCAGTTTCTTTCTAATATACCTGCCCCACCGCTATCTGATAACTGCCCCGTCCTATCGATAAACTCCCCCACTCCTATCTGAAACTGCCCCGTCCTATCTGATAACTGCCCCACTCCTATCTGACAACTGCCCACCGGTGCCTATCTATAAACTGCCTCGGTCTATCTAATAACTAACGCCCCTGTCCGAGCTGATAAACGCCCCACGCCGATCGGATAAACTAACTGCCACTGCCCCCGGTCCGATCGATAAACTGCGTCTGCCTCGTCCTATCGAATAAACTGCCCCGGGCCTATCTGAGAAACTGCCCCTGTCCTATCTGTAACTGCCCCACTCCCTATCTGATAAACTGCCCCCATGCCTAGCTGATAAACTGCTCGGTCCTATCTAATAAACGGCCCAGAAACTGCCCCGGTCCAATCTGATAAACGGACTGCCCCGGTCCAAGTCTGATAACTGTGACACTGCCCCCGTCCAATCCGATAACTGCCCTTTGCCCAGGTCCTATCTGTAACTGCCCAGTCCTATCGATACACTGCCTGCGCCCGTCTTTCTAATAACCTGCCGCCAGCCCTATCTGAATACAACTGCCGCCGGTCGCTATCTGATAACTGCCCACTCCTATCTGATAAAACTAGCCCCTGTCCTATTCTGATAACTGTGCCGCCACGTCCTATCTGATAAACGGCCGCCGGCCTCTATCTATAAACTGCCTCGGTCCCCTAGTCTATAACCCTGCCCCTCCTATCTGATAAACGGCCCCATGTCTTTTAATAAACTGCCCCGCCCTATCTGATAAACTGCCCCGGTCCTATCGATAAGCTGCCCCACTCCCTATCTGATAAACTGCCCCTTCCTATCTGATAACTGCCCACTCCTATCTAAAACTGCCCCGTCCTATCTGAATAAACTGCCACCCTGCCTCGGTCCTAACTAATCAACGCGCCCTGTCCTATCTGATAACGGCCCCACTCCTGATCTGATAAACTGCCCCGGTCCGATCGATAACTGCTCGGTCCTATCGGATAAACTGCCCCACCCGCTCCAATATTCATCTCATCATGTGAGGAGAGTGTTGTGACTAATAAACTACAAGTGGTGGATACAATGAATATAAAGTTATAATAAAAGTAATGGTTACGTATAGTATAAGCACAGTACATCTCATGTCTCACCCATCCTGGCGGGAAAAATGAGGGCCTCGAGGGCTG
>CM033647.1:14118390-14242452 GCA_019512145.1 Engystomops pustulosus | reverse complement strand
TGATAAACTGCCCCGGTCCTATCTGATAAACTGCCTCGGTCCTATCTGATAAACTGCCCCAGCCCGCTCCAATATCAGTCTCATCATGTGGAGGAGAGTTTTGTGACTAAATAAAAATACAAGTGGTGGATACAAATGAAATAAAAGTTATAAGAAGAGTAAATGTTACAGTATAGTATAGCACAGTAACATCTCATGTCTCACAACATCCTGGGGGGAAAAATGAGGGGTCATCGAAGTGGCTGCACCCCCAAATCTATACAGTCAGCCTCCAAGTGCTCCGAGCCTCTCCCTCATCCCTCCGCCATGATCCGGGTTTCTCAGTATTATATTCTAGCTAGAAACGAAAAGCACAAACACTTTGTAGACCGCAAAACGCAACATGTGAACGCGGCCTTAGGGAATGCTCATGCTGCAATTCTACTGACATGGCCAATAGTTTTGAGAATGATACAAATGTCAATTTGTACAAAGTCTACTGCATCAGGTTTTATAACGGCAATTTGCACATACTCCAGAATGTTATAAAGAGTGATCAGCTTAACAGAAATTCATTGCAAAGTCAATATTTGCCTAGAAAATAAACTTTTTCCCCCAAAACTATTTTTCAACTTCATTGCAGGCGCCTTAAAAGGAGCAGCTAACATGGTGTCAGTGATTGCTCCAGTAACACAGGTGTGGGTGCTGATGAGGACAGGGCTGGAGATCAGTCAGTCATGATTAAGTAACAATCACACCACTGGACACTTTACAAGGAGGCTGGTGCTTGGCATCATTGTTTCTCTTCTGTTAACCATGGTTATCTCTAAAGAAACATGTGCAGTCATCATTGTACTGCACAAAACTGGCCTAACAGGGAAGAGTATCGCAGCTAGAAAGATTGCACCTCAGTCACCAATCTATCGCGTCATCAAGGAATTCAAGGAGAGAGGTTCCATCATTACCAAAAAGGCTCCAGGGCACCCAAGAAGGACCAGCAAGCGCCAGGACCGTCTCTTAGAAGTGTTTCAGCTTGGGGATTGAGCTACCAGCAGTGCAGAGCTCGCTCAGGAATGGCAGCAGGCAGGTGTGAGGCATCTGCACGCACTGTGAGACTGCGGAGACTCTTGGAGAAAGGCCTGGTGTCCAGGAGGGCAGCAAAGAAGCCACTTCTCTCCAGAAAACCATCAGGGACAGAGTGATATTCTGCAGGAGGTACAGGAAGTGGACTGCTGAGGACTGGGGTAAAGTCATTTTCTCTGATGAATCCCCTTTCCGATTGTTTGGAACATCTGGAGAACATCTTGTTTGGAGAAGACAAGGTGAGCGATGCCACCAGTCTTGTCTCATGTCACCTGTAAAGCCTCCTGCAGCCATTCATGTGTGGGGCGGCTTCTCAGCCAAGGGAATCGGCTCTCTCACAGTCTTACCTAAAAACACATCCATGAATAAAGAATGGGACCAGAATGTCCTCCAAGAGCAAGTTCTCCCAACTCTCCAAGAGCAGTTTGATGATGAACAATGCCTTTTCCAGCATGATGGAGCACCTGCCATAAAGCAAAGGTGATAACTAAATGGCTCAGGGAACACAACATAGAGATTTTGGGTCCATGGACTGAAAACTCCCCAGATCTTAATCCCATTGAGAACTTGTGGTCAATCATCAAGAGACGGGTGGACAAACAAAAACCAACAAATTGTGACACAATGCAGCATTGATTGTGCAGGAATGGACGACTATCAGTCAGGATTTGGTCCTTGAGAGCTGCCAGGGAGAATTGCAGAGGTCCTGAAGAAGAAGGGGCAACACTGCAAATACTGACTTGCTGCAGTAACTCCTTCTACCTGTCCATAAAAGCTTTTGTTCCTCATAATATGATTGCACTTGTATTTCTGTATGTGATAAAAACATCTGACAAACCAGAGGGCAACAGATCATGTGACAATATAATATTTGTGTCCTTATCAAAACTTATGGCCATGACTGTACTGACATGGATCTGGATCTCAGTGCATTTTGAGGATCTACATGTAGCAATGCCCACATTACTGCCTCATTGCTTTACATGGTAAAAAACAGAAGACTGAAAACGGAAAAAATTTGGGTTGAAAAGTTAGATTTTATCTTGGTACAGACTTGGGTAATTCTGCTGCAGGATCCATGGCTAAAATCAGACAAGTGTTTCACAGGTCAAATTTAGGGGCAGTCATCCATCTAAAAATCCATTTTGAAAAAAATGGAGCCTTAGTGGTTTTAGATAATCAGCAATAACCACTATCACTGCAGCCCAGGATTTTATAACTTCAGACAATACGAGGGTCTCTCCAGCCGTCTGATCGGGATCTACTGTATAAACAGCCTTTTTCTGCTAACAATGGAGAATCTTACCCAGAAGGTCAAAAGCCATCATGACAATAAGACAACTGAGGAGCGCTGCATATCTGTACCTGGGGGTGCTCCCACATTTGGAGGGCAGCAAAGTCTCACATAACATGTGTATTTTCAGTTTTAAAAAGTATGTTTTATGTATGGGAAAACAGGGTGACAAAAGACTGGAAAGAAGGATGACTACAGGAGACTGGCCACATAATACTACGAGCTCGTACACCTTCTCAGCTCTAGAGCACATGGGCTTTGGGGTCTCATCCTTCTAGCTATAAAAGCATTATACTCCAGCCCATTGGCTAAAGTTTTTAGCAATGGCTCCCTATCTGATAATTATTTTTATTACAAATGGCACCAGAACCCCAGATCCTTAGAACCCATGGTCAAATCCATCCAAGAAAATCCTCTGTTAAAAAAAGATCCATACAGGCAAGAACACCCAGACCATCTCATTATATGCAGATGACATTATTCTCTCCCTTAGCGACCCCAAAAAATGAATTTTACAGGCCATAGACACATTCATTAGGTTCTATTACTACAAAATAAATACACAAAAGTTCTACTGCTGAACATACAGAACAGCTCCCTCGTCGCTGCATGAGAGTAATGGAGCAGACGGCTGCACATACATCTCAATGGAGCTGATGGATATTGCAGAGCGTCATGCACGGCAATCTCTGTCAGCTACATAGAGATTAATGGAGCAGAACGGTCATGCGCGGGCTTCTGCTTCATTATTCTGACGGAGATACATGAGACCCCATGTTTTCATGATCTGTGTTGGTCTCATCACGAAGACCCCCTTTGAACAGCAAGTTATGCCTTATCCTGTGGATAGGGCCTTGCTTATGTTCATGGGAAATCCCCTTTGAGCACAAATACAATATTTAGAGATTATTGTTACCCCTGTCCATTAAACATTTATACCGCACTAACCATGTCCCTATTTTATCCAAAGTTAGAGAGGAGAATTCAGAAGATAGAAATTTCATGGTTAGGCAGGGAGTCGGCATTTAAAAAGTTCCTTCTTCCCAGACTGCTAGACCTCTTCTGCTCTCTCCCCATCCCCCTGGCCCCCTTTCTTTGTCAAAGCCCTCATTTATTGTGCAGAGATTTAACCTCCTATTTATATATATGTATTAAAAGCTATTTAATATGGTGAAAGGATCGATAAAAGCAACGAAAAGTGGACTCCTCAAACATCTCGGTATCTCAAGTTCACTATTCTGGCATTTCGTGTGATAGTACCGTAGGTGTCCAAGATGAGAATGTCCCTATAAAATGAGCAGGATGTATATGGGATACAGTATATTACTAAGCTGGGGGGCTGTATATGTGGGGCAAGATTTTATTTAAGCTGTAGGGGATCTGTATATGGGAGCTGTATATAATTTAATTGGGTGGTGAATAACGAGGCCTTTAAATATATGAGAGCAGGGATAATGAAGGGATTTGTTATATGTGGGGAGAGTGCGGTCAGTTGTGCTGTGAGGGGTATATATTATTTAGGAGCACAGTGTTATTATCCAGGACACTTCATACTGTAAGTGACTGTGGTATTTTTAGGGACGCCGGGTGGAGATGCTGCACGGAGCTGAAGATATCTGGCCGTGAATTCACCTTTGATACATCATGGATTGGAGAACCTGGAATAAAGTCCTCCTGATGGAAGAGATTGTCATCTATAAGGTACTAGATGCCACTAATGCCTCTCAGATCCTGTAGTCAGTCACACAGTGTCTGGGAGCTGCCTGTAGGATTCTTAATTGTTAGTAAAATTTAACGATTTACTTAACAGGGAAGGGGGGGGCGCGGGGGGGCAGCATTTTAATATTCGCCTCAGGCAGCAAATATGCTAGAATCGGCCCTGATCATTGCACTGCACAAAACGGCCTAACAGGGAAGAGTATCGCAGCTAGAAAGATTGCACCTCAGTCACCAATCCATCGCATCATCAAGGAATTCAAGGAGAGAGGTTCCATTGTTGCCAAAAAGGCTCCAGGGCACCCAAGAAGGACCAGCAAGCGCCAGGACCGTCTCTTAGAAGTGTTTCAGCTTGGGGATTGAGCTACCAGCAGTGCAGAGCTTGCTCAGGAATGGCAGCAGGCAGGTGTGAGGCATCTGCATGCACTGTGACACTGCGGAGACTCTTGGAGCAAGGCCTGGTGTCAGGGAGGGCAGCAAAGAAGCCACTTCTCTCCGGAAAACCATCAGGGACAGACTGATATTCTGCAGGAGGTACATGGAGAGGACTGCTAAGGACTGGGGTAAAGTCATTTTCTCTGATGAATCCCCTTTCTGATTGTTTGGAACATCTGGAAAACAGCTTGTTGGGAGAAGACAAGGTGAGCCATACCAACAGTCTTGTCTCATGCCACCTGTAAGGCCTCCTGCAACCATTCATGTGTGGGGCGGCTTCTCAGCCAAGGGAATCGGCTCTCTCACAGTCTTGCCTAAAAACACATCCATGAATAAAGAATGGGACCTGAATGTCCTCCAAGAGCAGTTTGGTGATAACAATGCCTTCTCCAGCATGATGGAGCACCTGCCATAAAGCAAAGGTGAGAACTAAATGGCTCAGGGAACAAAACATAGAGATTTTGGGTCCATGGCCTGGAAACTCCCCAGATCTTAATCCCATTGAGAACTTGTGGTCAATCATCAAGAGACGGGTGGACAAACAAAAACCAACAAATTGTGACACAATGCAGCAGTGATTGGGCAGGAATGGACGGCTATCAGTCAGGATTTGGTCCAGAAGGTGAGTGAGAGCTGCCAGGGAGAATTGCAGAGGTCCTGAAGAAGAAGGGGCAACACGGCAAATACTGACTTGCTGCAGTAACTCATTCTAACTGCCAATAAAAGCTTTTGTTACTCATAATATGATTGCACTTGTATTTCTGTATGTGATAAAAACATCTGACAAACCAGAGGGCAACAGATCATGTGACAATATAATATTTGTGTCATTCTCAAAACTTATGGCCATGACTGTACTGACATGGATCTGGATCTCAGTGCATCTTGAGGATCTACATATAGCAATGCCCACATTACTGCCTCATTGCTTTACATGGTAAAAAACAGAAGACGGAAACGGAAAAAATTTGGGTTGAAAAGTTAGATTTTATCTTGGTACAGACTTGGGTAATTCTGCTGCAGGATCCATGGCTAAAATCAGACAAGTGTTTCACAGGTCAAATTTAGGGGCAGTCATCCATCTAAAAATCCATTTTGAAAAAAATGGAGCCTTAGTGGTTTTAGATAATCAGCAATAACCACTATCACTGCAGCCCAGGATTTTATAACTTCAGACAATACGAGGGTCTCTCCAGCCGTCTGATCGGGATCTACTGTATAAACAGCCTTTTTCTGCTAACAATGGAGAATCTTACCCAGAAGGTCAAAAGCCAGCATGACAATAAGACAACTGAGGAGCGCTGCATATCCGTACCTGGGGGTGCTTCCAGATTTGGAGGGCAGCAAAGTCTCACATAACATGTGTATTTTCAGTTTTAAAAAGTATGTTTTATGTATGGGAAAACAGGGTGACAAAAGACTGGAAAGAAGCATGACTACAGGAGACCGGCCACATAATACTACGAGCTCGTACACCTTCTCAGCTCTAGAGCACATGGGCTTTGGGGTGTCATCCTTCTAGCTATAAAAGCATTATACTCCAGCCCATTGGCTAAAGTTTTTAGCAATGGCTCCCTATCTGATAATTATTTTTATTACAAATGGCACCAGAACCCCAGATCCTTAGAACCCATGGTTAAATCCATCCAAGAAAATCCTCTGTTAAAAAAAAAATCCATACAGGCAAGAACACCCAGACCATCTCATTATATGCAGATGACATTATTCTCTCCCTTAGCGACCCCAAAAAATGAATTTTACAGGCCATAGACACATTCATTAGGTTCTATTACTACAAAATAAATACACAAAAGTTCTACTGCTGAACATACAGAACAGCTCCCTCGTCGCTGCATGAGAGTAATGGAGCAGACGGCTGCACATACATCTCAATGGAGCTGATGGATATTGCAGAGCGTCATGCATGGCAATCTCCGTCAGCTACATAGAGATTAATGGAGCAGAACGGTCATGCGCGGGCTTCTGCTTCATTATTCTGACGGAGATACACGAGACCCCATGTTTTCATGATCTGTGTTGGTCTCATCACGAAGACCCCCTTTGAACAGCAAGTTATGCCTTATCCTGTGGATAGGGCCTTGCTTATGTTCATGGGAAATCCCCTTTGAGCACAAATACCCTTTCGATTGGAGGAAGGACCAGATACAATATTTAGAGATTATTGTTACCCCTCTACCATTAAACATTTATACCGCACTAACCATGTCCCTATTTTATCCAAAGTTAGAGAGGAGAATTCAGAAGATAGAAATTTCATGGTTAGGCAGGGAGTCGGCATTTAAAAAGTTCCTTCTTCCCAGACTGCTAGACCTCTTCTGCTCTCTCCCCATCCCCCTGGCCCCCTTTCTTTGTCAAAGCCCTCATTTATTGTGCAGAGATTTAACCTCCTATTTATATATATGTATTAAAAGCTATTTAATATGGTGAAAGGATCGATAAAAGCAACGAAAAGTGGACTCCTCAAACATCTCGGTATCTCAAGTTCACTATTCTGGCATTTCGTGTGATAGTACCGTAGGTGTCCAAGATGAGAATGTCCCTATAAAATGAGCAGAGACAAAGAAACCGAAAGTAATACAATGGAAGGAAGAATTTATCTAACAAATTCTAAAAAAAATAATATTGCGCAAAAGAGATGGTTTATTGAATGACAGCAACATAAACAAACTCCAAGCTGTTCGGTTTATAACTCATTTCTAATTTCGGAAGTTATTGCTGAACTCAATCCTGACCGCCCATCGTCTTATGCACGGCAGGTGCGAGTCCCGAGTCTGCAGCAGCGTCTTTTGTCATCACCACAATTTCTCTTGCTCTGATTGCTGGAGCGGGACCAATGTCTCCAGCTGTCAGTCAGAGACCCTGGGGAGAAGGTAGAAGAAGGTTTATTACCCCATCTGCCGTCTCCTTTCTCCACTACATAGAGCTGAAGTAGCTTCAGTGAACACACAAGCCGGCGCCGGGTCTGAAGGAGTTAATCAGAGCTGCTGGGCAGACCCCATAGACCCTTGATCCGGGGGGTCATTTCTACCTGTAACTTTTAAGGTCTTTTATGCCCTCATGGGGGACATATTAAAATAAGAAGAAAAAAATAAAAGAAATGCACCACAAAATTCTCCTCTACACTATAAACAACATCACCATAGTCGCCCTGTCTGCCCAATACAATACATATTGGACCGCTTAGGTCCGATAGACTTCACCATCTTTTTAATGGTGCATCTTAGTGCTTGGGCTTGTGACACAATTTGAAAGTTAAATTGATTCATTCTGAATCAGTCGGACCCTCCGACGGCACGTGCCCCAATTTCTGCCGCATGGAAGCCCGCGCAGCTGTGCCAAAAAGATGGGGTCGCGTGCGTTCCTTTTTCTAAAGTAGTTCCCGAAGTAGATCTGCCGCATCCAGCAATTTGTTATTTATGCAAATTAATTTCAGAGGCTACTGGGGAGCGTGGAGTAGCCTCAGAAAGCTCCGGGGGCAAAGGCTACTCCACACCGCAGTTGCTCCTGAATACCCGCTCGTGAAGTCCACTCCGCTGTGCGTCTCCGGCAGCAGACAAGCTATGCACAAGTACAGTAGTATCTGTAGTAGAGACGCACCTGATGCTGGGGGGCTTCTGCGCATGCACAGTGGCTCAGATTGGCTGTCGGTGAAGCGCCAGCAGCAGGGGAGCTCTGAGCTGGAGCAGAGATTTCAAACATATGTTGACAAGACTATAACCAACCAGCAAATCTTTACCATATATTCTGGAACTACCCCAGATTAACCAAGTTGTGGAAAGAAGGCTCAGTATTGACTCTACAATCCCGTCCTCCCCTCAGACGACTTCTGAACGCACCACCTCCAGACCTGCTAGTGAGAAGGAATGAATACATTTGGGCAATAAATAAAATATGTGCATCTGCAAGATCAGTAATTACTAAAAACTGGAAAAAAAAAAAGATTCTATTCCATTGATGGCGGATGTTATTAGTCTCGTGAATGAGAGCTGAGCAGTGCAGGAAGTCCGGGTGGTCAGAGATAATAGTCTGTTATTGGCTAAGTTATGCGAGCAGAGATCAGACCCAGAACTATCAAATATTAATGAATTATACTTATTTACTTTCCTTCATTATTCCCTCCTCATTATCATCTCATACTTAAAGGGTTTGTCCACTGATTCCAAACTTTTACATATTAGGTACCTAGAAGACCCATATTTGGTTATCCATATTGTACTTACCTTATTAACATTTGCAGTTCGCTGCCAGGACCTGACTTGACCTGTTGGCAGTAGGAATTGGGGCTTGCTGTGACGTCCCGGGGCCTGCTGACTTCTGGCACATGTAGGGATGAACCTAAACTCTCCGCTGCCTGAGGCGAGCTATGGAACGGCGCCCTCCCTACCCCTTTGAATGTATCAGGTTATCTTTATAGTATGTGGGTTCTCCATGCAGTGTCTCACACCCATGATAACATCAGGTGTGAAGAGACACTATTTTTAAATGGCAGGTCCTGCTTTGTAACAGATAAATTTACTTCCAATGCGGCAGGTGGTGCTTCCTAAGGCAAGAGGCTCAACTTGCCTCATACTTGATTCACACCTGGGCACATGGAGGGGGCTCGGAAGTTATTACTGTCTGCACTGATCTCATCACCACTCCCACATCCATGGTTGGAAAGCCCCTCCAATTACGGATAAGGAAGTGGTTTTGATCAGACAGTAATGACTGTTCAGCCCTCTCCAAGGGAAGTCACAGGAAGTCCTGAGTCCTGCTGCCAATGGGTCATGTGACCCTTGGCTCCCGGTGGCGAACAGTAAATGTTACCAGAGTATAAAATATATGACCCATTTACTAAGGGTGCTGTCACACAGTGCGTTCTTGGTGTATTTTTAAACGCACTGAAAGTACATGGGTTTTTGTATGTTTACCTTGCGTTTGGCTGGTTTGAATCTGTTTTTCTTCATTTCTGGAAGTGTAAGCAGCTGTGAAACGGATTCAAACCAGCCAAACACGTAGTACACAGCAAGCGTTTAAAAACACACCTAGAACCCTAAGCCTGTTAAAGTTTGTGATTAGTAGACAACCCCTTTAATGCTGAAGATATCACATTTGTTATACTGGGAACAGTGGCTTTTTTTAACATGTGAATGTATTTTCTTTAATAAATCAACCAAAAAAGTAGACTTTCCAAATATCTTGCCTGTATAACAAATCATTTTACAGTACAGGCAGTCCCCGGGTTACATACAAGATGGGTTCCATAGGTATGTTCTATATTGTTGATTTGTATGTAAGTCGAAACTGTATATTTTATAATTAAAGTTCCAGGCAAAAAATTTTTTTTGCCCCAGTGACAATTGGAGTTTCAAAATTTTTTGCTGTAATTGGACCAAGGATTATCAATAAAGCTTCATTACAGACACTTTACAGCTGATCATTGTAACATCCATAGAGCTTCACCAGAGGTCACAGTGGGCAGAGAGATCCGTCTTTAACTAGGGGTCGTCTGTAAGTCGGGAGTCCTGAAGAAGGGGACCTCCTCTAATTATGATGGACTTTTGCTACAGATGTAAATAGCAGATATTGTAGTGTGAGTAGTGTAGTCTTTTTTTTTAGGTTGGGGGTGTACTGCATACAAGCAGCATATGTCTCCAAGGCTACAGACGACACATCATCGTTAAGTCAGAACTCTCTGAATGGGTTCTGGCTGCTGAGTTCTGGGCTTCTGAACCACACGGAGGACTGTGTTGCTTGGAGCTGTGATTCGCAACTTGTTTTGAAGAGTCACTTGTCTTGGCCGAGATGGGTGGACTCATCATGGGACTAGCGTGTGTTTCAGGTGTGGCTTGAATGATTAACGGCCGAGCCAGCTCACTTCTGGGGTATCGGGGGGCTTGATGGGGCTGGGCGACTGGAACTACTAAAATATACTTGTCTCTAGATCATTGGGATTATATCTTCTATATTCTGCAATTTCTATATTTTAAACTACGGTACTCTATGCCTCACAATTCTGTACTTTGCCGCCATCTTGCGTGGTCAGGATATCCGTCTGTTCTTGCTCTATTCTGTGGGTTGAGTGAATGATGGCTGAGGCAACTCGTTGCTGGGGGGGGGGGGGGCGTCCAGGAACTCCTCAAAATGTCCCACCATCCACCCTGTGGCTGATTATACTACTCCCTTGATCATCATGATTATATCTTCTATATTCTGCAACTTCTGTATTTTGGACTACTCTTTGCCTCACAATTTTGTACTTTGCCGCCATCTTGGTTTTTCACTCAGATATCCTGACCACGCTTGTGCTTGCCGTCTCTCTCTGTTATTTTGTCTTCTGTTTTGAAAAATTAATCACAGTAGGGAATGTGGACCAGTTTCCGCCCGCTGGTTGGGGGACAGGGGCTGAGGGAAGCTCAGGGCATGAACCTCATTCTCTGCCTTGTCACGTACTGCTCAGCCTGTGCTTCCAGTATAGACAAATCCAAGGGATTGGCTGTAACGCTGGGGGTCCATACCTGCTGGAAAAGGTATCTCACTTCCATCCTTTCCAGGCCGGCAGGTCTTTCCCTTATAGATCAAGGCCCTGACTTTTCTGACAGACCTTACTTTAAGACTTTCTGTCACCAGATGTGACCACATTAAACTACCAGGCCCCTTAGCTAGGGTATAATATGTATGTCCTTTCTAGAATTTCCTTTTCTATGTGAATTATCACCGGTTTACCTATTAAAAAAAAAAAACAAACAAAACAATCTCCTCCAAAGTCATGTGAAAATGAACAGAGAATAGTCATATTTTGCCTGAGATGAGTCAAGTTTAGAGGCTGCAGAGAGAGTCACATCAGATGCTATATTACTATACCACTTAGAAACATGATATCAAGTTAAACATAAGAATCACATCTTTCAGCATTGTGGATTGTGGTTCTGTGATCTACAGAACCAGAGATAGACAGTTTACTACATAATTGCAATTATGAGCTGCAGATAAAGATCTAATTGTTGCCTGTAGCTCACAGAACCGCAAGACTGATATGATCTAAGAGAAGAATCTTATCTTTAATATAGGTGCTATGGAACCGTAGACAGGGGCCTCCTGCAGCCTCTAAACTTGACAAATGTCAGGCAAAATATGACTCTTCTGTGCTCATTTGTAAAAATACATTGTGTCGTTAAGGGGTTAAATCTGGTGAGAGAATCCCTTTAAAGGGATTTTTTTTATTAGTAGCTTTGGGTATTGTAAGAAAACAAAATAACCATTCCTTACTTCTGGCTTCTCCTGTCTTGGAGAGCTCCCGTCACAGCCCTATAGAGAAGTGTACGGCGCTGTACTGTAGACATGGCGTTAATGTATATAACAAAGGCCAGTACTAACAGGAGGAGCCGTGTTGGACCAGACATAAGAACTGAGATAAGTATTAGCTCTATAAATTAAAATAATTGATCCAGACACCCCCGTTAAAGGAAATCTACCATTTGATTTCATTTATTAGAAACCAAACATACCTTGAGAATGCTGTAGCTACACTGATGGAGAAACATATCTTGTTTAACCTCTGATCAGAGGGGTTTTGCTGAAAAAAATATTTAAAAATTATGATAATGAGGCTCTGTCGCTCTTATGGCTGCTCAGCTCTTCTCCTTTCACATCAAGTATGCACTGCTCCAGAGAATGATGTAATCATTGTACCTGACAGGCAGAAGTAATCCATCACTGCACCATCCCCCAGCTGCTGTGTATGAGTCATCCAGCTCAGGTTGATTAGTCCTGTCTGGACACTTCAGGAAGCTCAGCCCTGTGTGCAACCCAGCTTTCCCAACGTCCTGAATTTTATAATTGTTTGTTGAGCAAAACCACTTGGATCAGGGATAAAACAAGATATGTTTCTGCATCAGTGTAGCTACAGAATTCTCAAGGTATGTTTGGTGATTTCCTTTAAAAAAACAAAATTACCCATTAACCCTCTAGAGTAAAGTCAGGAGCTGAAATGAGAAGCATTAACTCTTTGCGTGGTTTACTACAGACTGATTTACTCCTTCAAGTGTTTTCAGAACTAAACACACAGATCATTTCAATTTCTTCAGTAAATGAATATTTCAGGGGTAGGGGAGGGGGGGGGGTGACTGCTAAAATAAATGAGAGTTGTACAACATGCATGGCTTGCAAAAATAAAACTATTCCAAATCTTTTTTCTTTTAATGGGGGGAGAGGGGAGGTCAAGAATCTTTTCATCATTAAGAAATCAAACTAAGTGCTACACATTGAAAACTATCCAGAAGAAAGGAAAAAAAAAACAAATAATCAAATTTGACAAATCCTGCAAATCTCGTAGTCGCTAAAGTTTTCCAAACTAGTCATCGTAACAGAATATAAACAGGTAACATAGTACATCACTTAAAGCTTAGCGTCAAACTCAGGTACATTTCACTTCATAATAGTTCATCAGGTAAGTGTGGTAAGTCACGTTTACATACGTCTTCCCTCCTCGCTGGCTCGTAAGGGGATGTGAAATTCTCTAGGTGACATAACAGACATACAACAGGAATACATAACCAATTTCATTTTTTTTTTGGAAGAAACTGGGATAAGTTCACAGGAGATGGAAGAAGTAGTGTCTATTCAGCAGTATTGTATACGTCCTAATACGTGAAAGGCTACAGGCCCTAGAAAAGTCGTCCACCTCATCTCTTATTGGCCAATTATTAATGACCATCTGTCCTCGAGGAACGCCATTTCCTGGAGCCACTTCCTTTTTGATCTACTAAATTATGGTATATCCAAAAATAGGGCCACAACCTCCAATAGGCAGCTCAGGTGGTGCTATAGGTAAGGGCTAAAAGGGGTTGGCCACTTTACCTCATGTTTTTGTAATGAGTGTTGGGGGGGGGGGGGCAGGATATGAGGTCATTTACATCTATTAATAGTTCTACTCCGCTTTCTTGATATGTAAAGTGAAGCCTCCTGTCTTTTACCTCATCAGACATTGATTCCTGACCATAAAATGGCCGCAGATGGTCATGTGATCTCTATCTGTCCATGAGCAATCCCCCTGCTAGAACCATTATGTTATAATCATGAATATTATTATAGGGTCCTGGCAGGGCGATTGTTCATGGACAGACAGACATCACATTTTATGATCAAGAATCTCTGGTTGATGAGGTAAAATACAGAAAACTTCAATCTACATAGCAAGAAAGCGGAGCAGAACTATTAACAGATGTAGTAAATTACCCAATATCCTGCCCCCGCCCCACTTTACAAAAAACATGAGGTAAAGTAGTCAACTCCTTTAAAGAGAACCTTTCACCAGGGTTTACCCCACTAATCTACCCCCTACCTAAGGCATGAAATGTCCTTTCTAGAATCCCCTCTTATGTGAAAGTTCACCCGTTTATCTATTTTAAATAAATTCTCAAAAATAGGATTTTAATAAACTTGAGTCAAGTTTATTGGTTGACAGCTGGGGAATTTGGGTCAATTCAGAAGTCCTTATCTTTGGTTCTAGAGACCCAGAAACGCACTTTTTGTGTCATATTAAAGAATCTCATCTTTTAGATCAAGATTATCATTCTATGAACTACAGAAGTGGGCACACAGGCAATTAGGTGGGAACTGGATCTTTATCTGCAGCTTACATTTCCAACATGTAGTTATCGGCCTGTATATCCGGTTCTGTAGCTCACAAATCCATATCTTTGAACCAGAGATATAGGCAGCTGAAGACATAGTTGGAAATGCAAGCTGCAGATTAAGATCCAGTTCCCGCCTATTTTTTTATCTACCTGTATATCCTGTTCTGTAGCTCACAGAACCATACGCTTAGATGGGATCTGAAAAATAATTCTTATCTTTAATATGACACAAAAATTTTGTTTCTAGGTGCTAAAGAACCAAAGATAGGGGCTTATGAAGTGGCACTCCCCCTGCAACCAATAAACTTGACTCATTTGTGAGGTGAGAAGAGTCATATTTGTCTGACTTTGGGGGAGATTTCACATAAAAGAGGGAATTTAGAAAGAGAATTTCACACCCTAACTGAGGAGACTAGTAGTTTAGTTGAATAGAACCTGGTGACAGCTTTCTTTTTAAGAAATTGTAGTGCCAAAGCAACCAATATGTCTGCTTGAGGAAGACCCCCATGCCAAGTTCTATGACGCCACTGCTTACAATACTTATTCCATCTCTTAAAGGGAAGATTCTGATACAAAAATACTAAAAACAGTTTTGGACCCAATAAACAAAGACTTCATTCCAAGAACATGTAAACTCAAACGTTCAATGCATATCAAACTGAAGGTTAAATCCTAAGACGCAATGGATTCAGTAGATCCGCTTATTGGAGAAGGAAAAACCCAAAATTCTTAAATATTGCTTGTGCCACCCATATGTACATTTCATTCATGTCTATGGGACATGTGCCGACCGGAGTTATATCCTGCTCAGACCAGTACATCTGCCATGAAAATTAACCCCTTGTGAAATCAATTCATAATCAGAAATAAAACTTTACTCTAAAAAAAATCTAATACTATGAGGTAAAAATTTTTTTTTAACCAATTGAGGTCACTTTGCCGTATCATTCAGAATATGTGACTGTCTCCATGTATTGAATTTGTCACCAGCCTTGTGTGTGAATGTCTTCCTAACGGGAAGAGGGGAGTTACTCCCTGCCAGGCTTCAGACAGGGATGTAGGCCCAAAAACACATAGGATAGTTGTCCAATTCCACCAAAATGTAAAGGTTCAGTCAACTATTGTCTTACGTTTGTGGAAGGACCTCAATAAAAGTCAAGGAGATAGAACATTGGAAAGAAGAACCTCTTCCTCATTAGCTCCATAAGTTCACAGGACCCCAGAGAAATATCTTTCTTTCCACTGTTTCACCTCCATGACTAAAAACCTTATGAAGGAACCAAGAAAATTTGCAAGTCTGGTGATAGATTTGCAGTAGGTCCCCATGGGCTTCAATAAATGAAAGTAGGCCAAATTCAAATGGAAAAACATTGGCTAATCTGGCTAAAAATTTTGTGTAAATCCCATTATGTCGCAACTGTTCTGCATACTGGGCAGGGGGATCCAACATAGAGGTCAATATTCTTAAAGGGGTTGCCAGTATTTTACCTCATCAGCCAAACATTCCAGTCCATAAAATGGCCGCTGGTAGAGGTTCATGTGATCAATCGCCCTGCCAGAACCTTGTGATAGTATTCATGAATATAGGATCAAAGTCCTGGCAGGGCGATTGTTCATGGAGAGATAGAGATCACATGACCCTCCAACTGCGTCCATTTTATGGCTGAGGAGGTAAAAGACTTTACATATCAAGAAAGCGGGAAAAAACCAAGGATGACTTCAAAGAGAGAAGTTTTTATTCCCTCTTTTCTTGATGGAAGTACAATTTATGCCACATGCTTTAACCACGGTTTTAACTCTTTGCAACAGAAAGGTTGAAATAGCGGTGGCATAGGGCAGCCATGAAGTGGAAATTTTGGAGCCATCCAGTGTGGAGATCACAGACAGGTTATCAACTCTAGTCCTTGGTCTATTGTTAGGGGAAACATGGAAAACAATTTAGATTGTACGTATCTAATCCTACTCCATGGCCGTCTCTAACCCTTCTTCTAGTTACCATCTACTACAGCTTTGTATAATTTGTACAACAACCTGAGGGTCGAAAGGTGGTGAACTTCTATCTGTATCGGCCAATATCATGATCTATTGTACCTCAACTGCTTCTAATCACAATTTGTGAGGGGTCGGCATTGTACTTATTAAAAAAAACTGATAAAAAAAAAACACCAAAAAGTCAAACTTAAAATCTTCTAAATCTTCACATTTACACCAATATCTGGTCCACTGCAATTCTTTATAACTGAAGAACACCTCTTTGGTATCATTAATAAAGTATCCGATCCCACCCACCCCTGGTCAGAAATATTACGGAACCGGGCCTATATGTTCTTGGGTTAAAAAAAAAAAAACTAAAAATTCTGGATTTCGATTTAACTCTGTGATTACAGACTCAAATGTATGGATACAAGTGTGATCATGGATTAGTGCAAGCTACAGAGATCACCTAGCGGTTGTTCAGATTCCATGTCATATATTCTGGTACAAATGTCCTTTGGTTTTTGTGTTGTTTTTGTAGTTTTTTTTAAAGTTTTTTTTTGTTTGAAAGTGTTATTTTCTTACTAGGAAAAAAAAAAACCGACAGCTAGATTTCTGATAGACAATAGTGTATCTAGATTGTATACACATAAGGCAAATGGCATATATATTGAGCAATTGGGTAGCTGTATCACAGGAGGTTTTTTTTTTGTAATTTTATTTTTTGAGGGGCAAATTAGTAAACTACTGTAAAATGCTACCTATATATTAAAGAGCATCTGTCATCAAAATGCTAAAAAACTAATTAGGGTTGGGGCAACCCTATAACCTTCTACCAGGATTCTTGTGACCAGCTAGTCTTCACTTCCCCTGTAGGACAATGGAGGTATTGCAAGGCACACAGCATCTGGTAGAAGGGCCTCGAATCAGAGAACCTCCCCCATGACACCCATGTGCCCTCCTCCAATACGAAAGGGTATATCTAAAGCTGACCGCCCCTTTAAAGCAGATCTGTCATCACAATATGTCGCCATATTTAAAGGGGTATCTGAGAAGTCATCTGGCGGAGCTGCAAAAGGTAAGAAAATATAAAAGGTAATATATTTTTAATATATTTTTAGGGATAGGTCTCTATTCAACGGATACATTTTGTAATATTTCGGAAATGTACTAATAAAGTTAATTATTTCTATCATGAATTATGGCTGGACAATTGCTTCGTTTTTTTGTAGAATTGAAGCTTTGTGTAGGAGGATATAGCAAAAATAATATGCCCCACTGCTGGCCTTGTAGTAAGAGAGGGGCCATTTTTAGTGGTTTGCTGTAAATAGGTAGTATATATTTCTAGTAATAAGGAGAGCCTTTCATAGGGATTAGTTCTCACAACACAGAAGGTGTCACATTATCCCTGAAGAGTCATGGGGGTGGTCCCACTGGTCAGACTGTTTGCTTTCTGACTTGACTGATGTCCCATCTCTGATGACATCGGGTGTATATGCTTAAAGCCGATTTGGGATGAAGTATCCCAGTCACGGAGAATGTCCAGACCACTACTCAGGGGACATTATTTAAAGGGACTTTGTCACCAGATTTTACTGCATTATACCATCAGCCCCCTCAAGTAGGGTATTACATGTCCTTTCAAGAGATTCCATCTTTTATGTGACATCTCACCTGTTTACCTAAAAAGAAAATCTCCCCCAAAGTCATATGAAAAGAGAATTGAAGCAGAGAAGAGTCATATTTTGCCTGTGATCAGTCAAATTTAGAGGCTTCAGGGGAGTGTAACTTCACACACCCCTATCTTTGGTTCTTTTTACCTAGAATCATGCTGCTGGTGTCAAATTAAAGATAAGAATCTCATCTTTCAGATATGATCAAAGGTTGTGGCTCTGAATTCTACAAAACTGGAGATACAGAACTGGAGAGACAGTTCAATAAAGGCAGGAATTGTATTTTTTGTCTACAGTTCATCTGTTTCTTGGTACCATAGTGACGATCTCCCTGCGCATTCTTAATACTGGACTCATCTAAGGTAAAATCTGACTCCTCTCTGCTCAATTTTACATTATTTTGGAGGAGAAAGTGTTTGAAAGTGGTCAATTTTTCAGGAGATCAGGGAAACAACTTATAATCACTGCCTTGATCTCTGGTTCTGAAAGATGAGATACTGATCTTTACTAGGACGCCAAAAGCTTATTTCTACGTCCTAAAGATCTGAAGAAAGGGGGATATGAGGTGACCCTCCCTCTGCAGCCTCTAACCTTGACTCATCCCAGGCAGAACATGTATTTGGAGGAATTTTAGAATTCTAGAAAGGACATTTCATACCCTAGCTGAGCGGGGCTGCTAGATTAATGGGGTTACAGGATCCCTTTAAGTAATGCAAAAAATAGGTATAATTTTAGGATGGTGGTAGCAAATGTTTTCTTTGGGGTCCCGGAGGTTTTTATAGGGATACCCCACGATAGTGTGATGACAGATCTGTTTTGAATATCCACGGGTAAACGCAAGGATCAATAACGTCTCCGAGCCCCTGTGTATATATAGAATCCAGAATAGGGGAATATATACCTCACTACACTTCATTCACTCACAGACACTCTGAAAGTTACCCTGGGGCTAAAACACAAAATCTCGCCCCCTCTATACAACGAAGGAGAAACTATGTCTCTTTCTCAATGTTCCGAAAATAAGGATTTCATAGGGAAAAAAATAAACTGGATAGAACCAATAAGAGGAGCAGATATGTGTAACATCTACCCCAAATCTGATCACGTCATCGCTGGGCTACACAATAAGTTAATGAAAAGAAGAGAACGAGGTACGCTCTATGCAAAACCAAAAATAAAGGGGGGTGGGGGAAACAAAACTCGCCTGAACTTCCAGAAGGACTTACTGTTTGTGGGTATGACAGGGACCTGTGTGACATATTAAGGCATTCAACACATCCCTACACAACCTTACAAGCACGGTTCTGGACCTGATGTACTGGCTTATGCTTCCCCAATATATATATAATATATATATATACTTTATTATATTTATATATATATTTATATGTTATATTTTTTCTCATTTGCTTTTTTTGTGATTTTTTCTTTTTTTTTCTCTTTTAATTACTGCTCATCTCTAACGAAGTGCTGTGCTTTCATCTGCTGAGTACTGTAACCAGTGTCTGTTCCTGAATCCAGAGCCGAGTGGCTACTACAAGAAGTTCCCAACTCTCCTCTCCAGGGGGCGCCGCTGGGAAGATGTCTGAAGCAGTCTTAGGCTGCCAAGGCCTTGAAATCGGACACCGACTTGTCACGTGGATGTCTCCTTCAGAAGCGTCTACTACTGCGGGTTCTTTAGGATGCGGCCGTGTCTGAAATCGTACACGTGCCGGCACAGGAATACTAGTTCTGGGTCGGTGCTGTCCGGAACCCTGCGATGTAAAGGGGTGCAATACTCTTCTGAGGGAGGGACGATCAAGGCTTTCCTGTTTGGACAGCCCTCCTTCCGACGCTTTACCAAGGCACAAAATCTACAAAGAAATAAAAGTCAGATTAAAAAGTGGAAGACATATCCTAATCCTCTGATACTGTAATCATAAACCACATGGAAGGAGTTTTCCCATCAATGTAACTTATCCCCTATGCTGGGTGATGGAAAGAACGGCACAATAAGCATATTACAGCCGCTTCATTTACTTCTAGGAGGCTCTGAAGGGTGTTGAAGTGAATAGAGCTCCATACACAGGTAAGTGGTGGTGGATCTATGGCACTGGTACCAGAGTTGGCACTAAGAGTCCTCCAGTAGTCAGCAGGGATGTCCCCAGCAGCCACAGAAGGGATGCCCCCTAGTTGCCACTAGTCACAGCAGGGTTTCCCCCATTAAACAGCAACCACAGCAGCGATGCCCCCAGTAGGCAGCAGCCACAGCAGCGATGCCCCCAGTAGGCACAGCAGCGATGCCCCCAGTAGGCACAGCAGCGATGCCCCCAGTAGGCACAGCAGCGATGCCCCCAGTAGGCACAGCAAGGAATCCCCTCAGTAAGGCATAAGCCACAGCAAGGAATCTCCGCAGTAGGCAGCAGCCACAGCAGGGATGCCCCCAGTAGGTAGCAGCCACAGCAGGGATGCCCCCAGTAGGTAGCAGGCACAGCAGGGATGCCCCCTTTAGTCACAGCAGGGATGCCCTCAGTAGGTAGCAGGCACAGCAGGGATGCCCTCAGTAGGTAGCAGGCACAGCAGGGATGCCCCCTTTAGTCACAGCAGGGTTGCCCTGAGTAGTAACTGTAGGAATGTTTTCCTACATATTTCCGATGGTCTTAGGCGACTCGTGTGAAACTGCCATTTGAGCTCCAAAGAGGTCATGACCCACAGGTTGAGAAGGTTAAGAACTGCCCTAAAGGGAAGCTATAATGACAGTCCAAATTTCTCAATGATAACTAACAACGGTAAATAACTTCTTAAATCACTGTGTTGGGGCTCTGTGATAAATAAGCGGGTTATAATTTGTAGTAGTCTGGGCACTCCACCTCTGTTATAGGCGATGAGTATCTACTAGACCCCAACTGGTAATGAGAAACCCCCCGGTCATACAAACACGGCAGCTGCATTAAAAGTCCATCAAACCAGTACATGGCTATACAGACAGGCAGGACGCTGCACACACTACAGCACCAGGTACTGTGTAATGTATGACATCTCCTATTATACCATTTTACTTACAAGATACACAAAACTTGTGCGGTACAAGACTGCCCCCTACCTGCAGTACTCTGCAAATGTCAAGACGTAGCACTTTTCCTCAATGCAGGCAATACTGTTCTCATCCTGATGACGGGATGCAAATATCTCGTTCTGCAAGGAGATAATAGGAGGATATTATTTACTGTGATATATAAGAAAACCATATAAGACTGACGTACCAGACCCTGCGTCATCAACACAACTGCAGAACACGCACAATATACTCAGGTGTCTATACACGATCATCAGGCTAAGAAGTTGTGTGTTTATATCACGTAGTTACAGTATTTCAGGCCATTACATTTACATGAATTCTGCAGATTTTAGCAGTCTTCCCCTCCAAAGGCTCCATCCCTTATAATCACTAATAATAATAATCTCTAATAATCTGTCTAGTAGTTTAAAAGTAGCTCCTACGGGGTTTCCTATAGACTACACATTGTCAGTCAGGAGATCTCCATGTGGTGACTAGCATTAATGTAACTAAATCTCTTATGGTTAGATAGAAAACTTACTATTAGCTGCGGCATTAGTTTACTGTGTGTTCTGCTGCTCTCTTTTCATGGGGGGGAGGGTATTTAACATTAAGGAGACATTGGGGGTCATTTACTAAGGGCCCGATTTACGTTTTCTTGACGTGTTACCCGAATATTTGCGATTTGTGCCGATTTTCCCTGTATTGCCCCGGGATTTTTGGCGCACGCGATCGGATTGTGGCGCATCAACGTCGGCATGCACGCGACAGAAATCGGGGGGCGTGGCTGTACAAAAACCCAAAGGATTCGTAAAAACCGCCGCATTTAAAAAAAAAAAAAAAAAAAAAAGTGCCGCTGGACACACGCTTACCTTCACTCAGCCCGGCTTGGGGAACTTCAGTGCATTCAGCGCAGCAGCGACACCTGGTGGACGTCGGAGGAACTGCCTTAGTTTATCACCGGAAGACCCGAATCCACCGCAGAAAACGCGCCGCTGGATCGCGAATGGATCGGGTAAGTAAATCTGCCCCACTGTTTTTCCCAGGTTTTAGTCATGTGCACATCAGGTTTATCATAGTGGCCTAGATTACTTGATACATTTGGCATATGAGGTGTTAGGGTTTGCATTGTAGTTGCAACTTTTTATGTGAAAAACAGTTTTGAGCAAACAGTTCTGAACTATTTCCTACGCCAGGATGGGGACTTTTCTTTCTTTTTCTTTTTTTACAAAAATTGGTAACTTTTTTAAAAAGTGTCACATCATAAATCTGACATGCACATCTGGATTACCTGGATTGATCTGGGATTAGTAGTCAGAAGGGAAAAGTGGAGCAGGTTAGGAAAAGTCACAAAAGTCACATATATAAATGCTGCAACTGCAATGATAAACTCCCCCCAATGGGTTTCTCCCATACAGACTTCTATAGGCATATGTCATCTGATCTCTCTGTGAGGCGAAAATCCATCGCAGGAGACAAAGTAAGTAGAGAGTGTAGGGAACAGGGGAATAAATCACACAAGTGGAGAATAAATATTCTGCTCCGTTTACATATATTACAATGTTTCCTAGAGTGACCTGTACTACCGCTTTATGCAAAGTTTCTTGAAAAGTTACTGACCAATTTAGTCAAATGTTTTACCTCTGAAAGTTCCATAATTGTGAAATAGTAACTTTCCAGCAACTTTGCATAAATCAGTTGCACAAATGACTACAAGAAACTCTGTAATTTATCTTATCGGAGGAAAGTGCTTCCTTCTCCGCTTACTTTGGCTCTTATCATCCCCCCCCCCCATCCTTCCTAATCTGCTTTTCACTATGAAATCTCTGCTGAACTTCCAGCAGTGGGGACTGAAGCCGCCAAGGTGTCAGAATACAAAGCAGCAGTGAGTCGCAGAAGCTAGATTTCGGCCCACTAGCTGTGAGGTGGGTCCATGGCATCTGAAGGGTTAGAATTTGGCTCCGATCCAAAACTCTACAGGAGGCAGCACCTGCTGGGGCAGATTTATCAAGCTGTCTAAAAGTCAGAATATTCTTAGTTGTCCATGGCAACCAATTACAGCTCAGCTTTCATTCTACCATTGCTCATGGGGAGCTGTGATTGGTTGCCATGGGCAACTAAGAATATTCTGACTTTTTAGACAGCTGGATAAATCTTCTCGGCTGTGTTTGTCTAAGTCCAGGTGCGATTATACAAGGGGTAGGTGCTCCACTCTATTCAAAAATGGGACCCAAGACCCCGAGACATGAGAAGTTCCATTCTTCCTACCTTCTTCTCGCCACTGACCTGGTGCATACTGGGATTTCGTCCTCCCTGAGTGTGCTCTGGCCGGTAGTACCAGAAGAGACTCATCATCAGCTCACCTAGCGGAAAATGAAGGGACATGTCCATCACTCATACAATATCATATCAACACCTTACATGACGGGCAGGATCTACAGTCACACACAAAATACATCATGTAAAACGCTCACAAAGAAAAGCCCCGTACCAGTTTTGGGCTCCTCCCACAGAGCGGATATTTTGGCCACGTATGGCATGGACTTTTTCCTAGGACCAGACTTAAGAAGGACAGTATCTCGGACCCGGATGATCTCTCCGTTCCTCTCCACCGCTTGGTAACTCCTTCGGAGGGCAGGTTCCGGCTCGTTCTGTGGAAAGACAAATTTGTAAAATTTTAGCATTGATCGCTCATTAATTCACGTTCTAGAACATTAACCCTTGATGTTCTATTTTTTTTTCCTTTTACCATTGTATTGGAGTTATAATGCTGAGAAACTTCCACAGAAGTTATAAGATGACAGATATTACTACCTGTCAGTACTTTAATTCAGATTATATTCCCTAAATCTCCTCTCACTCAGAAACAGGAGAGGGAATGTACAGAACATTATGTATTATAATGTATATATATAACTCGATATGATCATATTATCTGCAGAGGCTCCTTGGCCTGTGTTGTTCTCTCTCTCTCGACCACTCTCCATAGACTTCTATGGAGAGCTGTAATCTGTCCCCTCTGTAAATTACTATCCTGTCTTGTAAAACAGATTATGGATTAGAAATGTTAGAGTGACAGTAGAGAGAGCCAGATAAGTAGAGAAAGAGGCATTTTCCTCTGACACTTACCACCACATACACGGCCTTCTCACACGCTGTCCCTAGAGGCATCCATCCGTTTGTGGCTCTTCTTCTACTGATTCTTTGTTGCTTGGGATGACTGTGACCTTTGCTTGTTTTGCTGTCTGCTGCGTGGACGCACCCCGACGTGTTCCTGACCCCTGACTTAGAGCCACTTGGGGGTTTCGAGCCCTGCGGGCATTCGCGTGCGGTTTTCAGCATGGCCATTGTCTGAGGTTCTGAGTTGGGTGTCTGTAGGTAGGGGACAGGCTCAGCAGCAGGTGGGACACTTGGAACTGGGCATCCTGAGAGTGGGTGAGCAGGAGACACGGGGTGACCTGCTGTTGGGATTGCTAAACTCAGCTGGTCGAGTGATTTGTATCCATCTGAGGGGGGAGGAAACAAAATGTAACATTTAGGAGTACGAGATACTTACTGGATACCAATATGTAGGCAGTACTACCATAGCAGCTACCACCAGGATGAAGGACTGTATGCAAATGAGCCTGAGGGGCTCCAGACTCTATAGGTGTTAATGGAGCATGGAGCCCCTCAGGCTCTTTTGCATGCAGTCTTTTATCCTGGTGGAAGATGTCCTTTAAGAGGGTGGTTTGATTATCACAATATATATAATATAGGCCCAAATGTACAAGGCTTGGACTGTTCCTCTGTTATTCCTCTTAGAAATTTATACATAAATTAACAACAAGGCGTTACCAGTCTGAGGCGTGTTCTTGACACTATCCAATCAGGGCCCACATGTCCAGACTGTAATACCTCTTTCACATGGCGGAATAGTGATAACTCTCATATATTTCTAGGAGGAATAACAGAGGAACAGCACAGCACAGAGTTTTAAGAAAAGACGCTCCTGAATTGTTACCAGATAGGAAATGTGGGTATTAAAACAGGTCTCACTTTAACCAGTTAACGCAAAACACTTAATAAACGTCATTATGAGTCGGATGGACATCTTTGTGGGGCGCTGATCGATTGATATACTGCAAAAGTATTGTACTAATGTATACTGTTTTAGTGATCAGCAGTGGTGGCGAACCTATGGCACGGGTGCCAGAGGTGGCACTCGGAGCCATTTCTGTGGGCACTCAGACCATCACCCCAGGACAAAGTTCACCAAATAGGAC
The DNA here is from genome assembly GCA_019512145.1 of Engystomops pustulosus. NCBI lineage: Eukaryota > Metazoa > Chordata > Amphibia > Anura > Leptodactylidae > Engystomops > Engystomops pustulosus. The sequence goes on along the minus strand of CM033647.1, from coordinate 14,217,358 downwards.
CAAATCCGCCAAGTCCCAGGCAACTTATGAGATGCTGCTCTCAGCGCTATTTTAAAGCAACACTTCATTGGCTGTTAGGAACTGCGGGAAAAGTGAGAAGGTGTTGAAATTAACTGCATTATCTTTTGAGGTCATCCTGCTGGACCAACCATTTTTGCTCTACAGAGAGACCCTGGAAAGAAGCTACAACGAGAGTCTGAATTTGCTCTCCTTCTTTAAACTGTATTGGTGGCCTCAGGGGGGCGATACAATTGAGAGATGTGGAAGAACAGGTAGCAATAAGTTACTGCTTAAAATGCCATGTTGGCACTTCTCAGGAAAATAAGTGGATTTTGGTTGTAATTTGGGCACTCGGTCTCCAAAAGGTTCGCCATCACTGTCCTAGGGTTTAAGTACCTTAGGGGCCTGAAAAATGTAAACAAAAACAACAATCATAAAACAAGTATCACTGCATCCCAAAATATTAAAATGATATGTAAAAATGATTATTCTATGTAGTGAGCCCCATAGCAGAAAAAAAAAAACATGCAACTGTTGCAACACTTTTTCGCCACTTCGCCAAATTTGAATTGTGTTGAAAAAGTCGTAAGAATTCTAAAATGATATCAATGAAAAAGTCATCTCTTTCTAGAAAAAAAAGACACCTAACACAGGTGGATATGACAATACAGTGAAAAAAATTTTTGCCAGAAGATTTACATTTTAAAAAGTTATTTAAACGTAAACAAAACCTACTGTATTTTTCAGACTATAAGGCGCACTTGTTAGCAAAAAAAAAAAAAAAAAAAAAGCCTAAAAAGTGCAGGCTGAAAAGTACCTGCGTCTTATAGTCTGAAGGTCAGGAGGATAGATGTAGCAGTGCAATGTGTGTGAGTGGATGGATGTAGCAGAGCAGTGTGTGTGAGTGGGTGGATGTAGCAGTGCTCTATGTGTGTGGATGGATGTAGCAGAACTGTTTGTGTGTGAGTGTGAATGGATGTAGCAGAACTGTTTGTGTGTGAGTGAATGGATGTAGCAAAGCTGTGTGTGTGTGTTAGGGGATGGATGTAGCAGAGCTGTGTTTGTGTTAGGGGATGGATGTAGAAGAGCTGTGTTTGTGTTAGGGGATGGATGTAGAAGAGCTGTGTGTGTGTTAGGGGATGGATGCAGAAGAGCTGTGTGTGTGTTAGGGGATGGATGTAGAAGAGCTGTGTGTGTGTTAACGGATGGATGTAGCAGAGCTGTGTGTGAGTGGATGGATGTAGCAGAGCTGTGTGTGAGTGGATGGATATAGCAGAGATGTGTGTGTGAGAGGATGGATGTAGCAGCACTGTGTGTAAGAGGATGGCTGTAGCAGAGCTGTTCGTGTGAGTGAATAGATCTAGCATTGCTGTGTGTGTGAGTGGATGGATATAGCAGAGCTTTGAGTGTGAGAGGATGGATGTAGCAGCACTGTGTGTGTAATAGGATGGATGTAGCAGAGCTGTATGTGTGAGTGAATAGATGTAACATCGCTGTGTGTATATGTATATGCAGCACTGCTGAGATTTTAAATATATTTTTCCTTTTCTTAATGACTAAATCTGCTGTGCGTCTTATAATAATAAGTGTCTTATAGTCCAAATAAATATGGTATATAAATTTGGTATCACGTGACATTGTGATAGTACTGACCCAAAGAGTAAAGGGGGAGTGTGATTTGGAGCGCACAGTGATAGAAATAACAGCAGGGCCAGTAATAACATGGCATACGGTAAGTTTTAGCCAATTGCATTTGGAATTTGTTTCCAGCTTTCCGGTACATGGCATGGAATACTAGGAAGTATACAGAAAAAGAATATGGATTTTTTATAAGATGGAAGGTAAAAACGGATACGCAAAAAAGATAAAATGGCCTGGCCTTTAAGGGGTTAAGGGATTTTTTTTATTGTTGATGAATGAATGGTTCTGTAAAATATTGGGTGGCAGGAAAAAGTTGGAAATCCTTCGGTTTCATTGACCCGACCAGCGATGTGACTGATATCTCCTGCTGTCCCCAACTAGGCCGAAGCCTGTGCTGCCATGGCAACAGGGCAATGCTATAAACAGCATCACCTAATGGAGGATACTGCCAGGACACGGGGATGATGAGGAGAAATAAAGTTATGATGTTACCTCATGTTTTTATCCGTCAGGATCCTCTATGGATAATGGGGCATAACGATTAATCTGATTACAATCGAAATTATTTGCATACAGGACTTGCTGTCTACAACATCTCGCCTCACCCCTGCCCCTCTCCTTAGGGATGTATGGCGCACGGCGCTGTAATACGGGAAAAGATAGGACATGTCCTATCTTTTTCCCTGGTACAGAGCGGTACGGTGCCGCACATGTGCCGCCGTGCGCCCATTGCCGTCTATAGGCCGAATCCCTTGCGGCAGTGTGAATGTAGCCTATCTCAGAGTATATAGACAAACAGACAGACTACTCAGTTTTTCCATTCCAAGTTGACCTTCAGATCCTTGTCCCACATTCCCCTAGGTGACATCTTCAGACCATCCCATCCGTTTGTCTTCCCAAATTACTTACCGTCCAAGTACCTCGGCTCTTCCTATATGGGTAATAGTCATCTTCTCTAGGACCTCCACTAGGACACCTATACGTCTACCATGAAGGAAAGTTCCTCCCTCTTAGGAATTTCCCAGTTCATTATCTCACTTACTTATGGGTACGGCCACAGGTTTGACCACAAGTTTTGAGTCTGGACGGCAGAGGAGATGCTAAGCCCCAGGGGATAACCACACAGTTCTCATTGTCTATATGCTACACTTCCTTTCTTATGGAGAGAATGACATGTAAGATCCATTACGCATTTTGAGTCATAACCTTTAAGGACCACACCTCTATAGTCACAGGAGAACCTTTAATACAAGGGGAGAATACACCATTCAGAATATTTTAAAAGGTGACCTGCTCTCCCCTTCCGGTGATGACTATTATAATAAGCCATAACAATTCTGCTGCATCTTTTCCTATTCCGCCTAGAAATTTAGGAATCAATGGACAGCTTTGTGTCTGCCCTCCTTCACAGTCTGACACTGTCCAATCAGTGCTGGACATGTAACCCTGTCAGCATTCTGAATCATTTCAGTACTTTATATAAGTTTAATTCACATTACCTGGCTCCCTGACGGCAGCATGTGGCGAGTCTCCGGGGAGGGGCAGCTTCAGCCTGAGTCAGTCTCCTCTCCTCCACGCTCATGCAGCTCCCTCCCCACTCCTGTCATGTGCATTGAGCAGGGAAAGGAGGGAAATAGGACACACACAGATTGCAGCTGTTTCCCCCACCCATTGGACTCACCACATGCTGCTGGCAGGGAGCCAGGTAATGTGAATTAAACTTATATAAAGTACTGAAAGGATTCAGAATGCTGACAAATGCATTTTATAATCAGTATAGCATAGGCTGTCACCAGCTAAAAATCACATTCCTGGTTGCAGGTGCGCTTTAAGAGTTCTAAGAAAAGATATCCCAGAATTAACATACAATATGTCCTCAATATTAAGATTGCTGGGGTCCAACTGCAGCCACAGATCAGTTGTCCTCAGTAGCTGAAAAGCAGACAGCTCCGTTCTCTGTGTAGTGATCAGAACAGGCTACTTCATATCAGCTCCCATTCATTTGCATAGGAACTATCCTGTAATAACTCAGCTCAGCCACTACACTAAATTGGCGCTGCTTATGGATTTATTCTCCGTTCCATCTATGAAGGCGTATTCTAGGTTAATGGTTGAATCATCTGTAACGTACCTGTTGTTAAAGGCTTTTTATATGGATAAGTATTAGGTCCCATGTGAGTGCCGCTAACCCTGCCAAGCGGCAGCCGTATCAGTCCACAAAGACTATCTGTGTTAGTGCCTGTGTCTTCTCCATAGGCATAGCGAGACGCGCACCACGGAAGATGCTCACACATTGCACTAGGATGTAAAGAGCTCTGTGATACTAGAAGTTCCTGACAGCGCACCGGCTGTGAAAACCCTTCTTCCTTCGAATACGCCGAGTAATCCGAATACCCATTACATGATAATCCACTTTGGCCATAAGAAATGTAGCTACCATCCAGAGGCGCTAGGTTCGAGGAGTCACACGCACAGGTACAATCCTTGTGACTCCCCGGAACAGGTAAGTGATGAAGCTGTTGTACTGGAAATGAAGGCTGTTGGAAGTCTTGCTTGGGGGTGGGAGACTTTTCCCCTGGTCTCCCATACTCCGGCTTCATAGAAGCCTGCCCTCCCATTAACAAAGGCAGTCTGTGGTATAAAGGTTGGGAGCCATTGTGTCTCTTGGAAGACTGCTCCACATAAACACCTTCCACTTTACCCAAAGACTTAGCTGGCTCGCGACGTTCTGGTTGTAAAAACCCAACGTCGGAACCTCCGTGCCAGCTGTGGTGGTCCTGGTTTTTCTGAAGAAGGAAGTCTTTTTTAGGTTTTATGCAGTTCTTTTTGTGTGATTTTGTTACTTTTAGTTTGGATTTGGAGCAAGCGTTGACAGAGCGCCCTCCGTCACCGGTGGATTTGCTCCTTTGTTTCAGAGAATGGCCCTTTTCGTTGGTGAGCTTCAGAAACGCCACAGCATTCAAACTTGCCAACCTCTTTGGAGCCGGAGGATAAGACACTTCGCTAGAATCTCTCTTTAAGCCGTTGTCGAATACATCGTCTGAAGGTGACCTTTGCTGGGCTATGCACCTCTGCTTGCTTTTTTTGCTGGCAGGTTGGCCATCCAGCCTTTTTAAGGAAGTCCAGTCTACGACTGATTTGCGGTTTTCACCGACTTTGCTTAAATCTTTAAGTTTCCTGGAAGAACAACCATCGTCCCTCTCGAAGAGTAAATTATTTACCGCTTCAGCATTTAGAGAAGCTAGTCTCCGCTTCCGGGGTTCGGGTAACTCCTTTATAGAGCCGTCTCCGTTAGAAGCCCCTGGATAAAGTTGTCCTTTTGAACTCATTCTTCTCGGTTCGGAAGGAAGCCCGGTATGAACTTTCAGAGTCCCAAATTCATCTACCCAACAAGAGATATTGGACGATGTCCTGCCCTGACCTTCGAGAATGCGGGACCCGGTGACATCTTCCAGTCGCGTGAGAACAACGGTGCACGTCTTCTCGTTCATATTTGGTGAGAGGAGTCCACGCATTTGGTAGGGTTTTCTCATGTCCTTGTTTGTCGTTACCCTATTGGGAGCCCGTCCATGACAAGTTAAGTCCTTGAAAAAAATCTGGCCGGTGTAGCTCGTTTGGGTAGTATCCATCATAAAGTCTGCCGCATGACACTTGGGTCGATGGAAACGGAGTTACGGTGACTTGTTCAGCAGAGAAGGTGATCCTCTTCAAACGTGGTCATCATTTTGAGTACCTGTGGAGAGAAGAAACTGGTAAGTGCATCTATAATATATCATATAAACAACACAAAATGGTCAAAAATGACTTTTTTCTTCTAAATATAAAAATGAAAATTATAAAGACTAATTTCACATAAAATTCAAGTAGGGATTTACAACAATCGCTGCCCTCCCCTTCAGTACCACACTATACCACAGTCTTCTCTTAAACCGCTGGTTTTGGACACCTGATGCTAGTCAACCCTTAAAAAGGACCATCTTGATGTTCACATTTACCTACTTTTTCTCCTATTCTGTTTTTCGCTAACAGTCCCATGATGCCTCAGCGCATTATCACATAACCAGTAATTAGACAAAACCATCTCTCCCAGTTTAGAGAGTTCACATTGATTATACTTCCCAACTGAATTCTCCTAAATGAGCCCAGATACCATAAGTATACAGTCAGGGAGGCCCAGCTATGAGCCTCTTATTTATAAGGTTTCATGCATACGACTGTATATAGCGGCCAAGAATAAAATCAGTGGCTAACTCACAGCCGCCAATGATGTCTATTAAGTATGGTCACGGTGTGGTGATCGCTCACCCCGCCCATCTTTGCCCGGCCAAAACGGGACGCACACCTCCCGCTGTTTGTGTCCCCTTTTCAGCACACGGCTGTGTGCACGAGGCCTAACTGTGTGACAGGAGCCTGTCCATTATTAGTAGCTGACCCTTGTGGAGAGTCTGTTTGGTACAGTCCATCATACAGGGGGATCTGAAGCTTGTGAGGTGTAGTGTGACCTGAGGCAGATTCACACTACTACTAAGCAGGGCTGTGGGGTCCGAGTATGGGTGCGTTCACACGTTCAGTTTTTTAGATGTCTTTTCGGATATCCAAACCAGGAATGCAGTGAAAAAAAAAGGAGGAGTAGCACCTTTCAATTTTATGATCTCATATATCAGTGATGGCTAACCTATGGCACTGGTGCCAGAGGTGGCACTCAGAGCCCTTTCTGTGGGCACTCAGGCCATCACCAGAGATGACTCCAGGTATCTTCCTGCAGTCCCATACAGCCCAGGACTTGCTGTGCACAGAGATATTTTAAAGTGACAGCTCTACCAGGGACTATTTTCTGCTTTATTGGTGTCCTCGGGGGCTGGTATCAATGTGACAGAGAAGGGAGTATAAATCACAAATTACATTTCTGTGTTGGCACTTTGCGATAAATAAGCGGGTCTTTGTTGTAGTTTGGGCACTCGGTCTCTAAAAGGTTTGCCATCACTGTCATATATTATGACCCATTACGATCAACACCTGCATTTGGCAGGTGAATGCACCCTTGAGTCGAAAGCCTGGCTTACCGACTCCCCGGCGCTACTACTAAGCAACCAAAGTGAGACGCCAAAATGAAAATTTTAGAAATTTTTTTTCCAAAGGCAAAAATAAAAACAACAATTATTTCAGTAATAACAAAAATGAAAATCCCAGTCTAAGTAAATAACGGGACTAAGCACTAGGTATAGGATGGAGCAGGGGCTCTGGTGCTGAACATGAATCAATCCTCTGCAGCCTCCGGTCCGATCCCCTGCCCTCCCTTTCCTATGTTGTGACTTCCCTGGAAATCTGCTGTGACTAATCGGAGCACCACGGGCTTTCTGCACATACCCGGCAGGATTCACAGCCCAACATCTGTCCGCAGCTTATAAGAAGAAGTGCTACCCTGTTTCCCCTAAAATAAGACATCCCCCGAAAATAAGACCTAGTACAATTTTGTTCAGGCTTAGAAATATAAGGCCTCCCCTGAAAATAAGACCTAGCGGCAGTCATTGCAGCAGCTCCCCCCACGCCATACATTAGTATTAGGAAATATTTTAGAAGGATGTGACATGGGGAAGAATTCATGGAAGTAAATCACTGGCTGCTGTGCTGCAAATGTGATACCAGCAGCTCCCAGGATAAGAAGGGTCATTTATGGAAAGTGCATTTACTAATAATGAGAGATCGGGGCCAATGATACCAATAGAAATGGAGTCACAAGAAATACAGCATGAAATTCAGAGTTTGGAGAGTTATAAGGAGGTTATACAAGTTGATTTTTTGTTCAACAATAAATGTAAATTCTTGTTCATGGAAAAAGAAAACATCCCCTGAAAATAAGACCTAGTGCCTCTTTAGGAGCAAAAATTAATATAAGACACTGTCTTATTTTCGGGGAAACAGGGTAGTCCTGCCATTGTGTGCCCTTGTTCCAGGAACTAGTGCCCGTCATCCTCTAATACCCAGAAAGCCCTGCCTGTCCACAACCCCATGAATGAGACGTCTTCCTACAATCTGATACGGAGACAGTAGTAAGTGATGATGCAGACGAATCAGCAGGAGAAATCCAGCCGCTAGGAAAATTAAAGGGATAGTCCTTGATAATAAAATCCATGTGTGCGCTGCTGCACGTCAGCCCAAAATACTTTACTGATAAGCTGCAATACCAGACACAGACAGGTGTGGCGCTGTTTTACAAAGAAAGCAGCCGTGCTTCTCCAATCATTCACAATCCATTAAACATTTCTGTCAACGGCTAAAGCTAGGACTGCACACAGATTTCTCACCAGTCTGAGTAATTTTACAGATTAAAAGGGTTGGTCTCTTTACCTCATGAATTTTGTAATGTGTGTGTGTGTGTAATAGTTCTGCTCTGTCTTTTACCTCATCAGCCGGAGATTCCTGACCATAAAATGGCTGCAGATGGAGGGTCATGTGATCTCTATGTGTCCATGAGCAATCGCCCTGCCAGATCCATGGACAGGGATCACATGACCCTCCATCTGCGGCCATTTTATGGGCAGGAATCTCTGGCTGATGAGGTAAAAGACAGGAGGCTTCACTTTACATATCAGGAAAGCGGAGCAGAACTATTACTAGATGTATATTGACATTTTGTATATTGACAATTTTGTAAAATTTCCATATCCTATCCCCCCCACTTTATACAGAAAAGACATGAGATACAGTGTTCACCCCCTTTAAATTTGTATGAGATGGCCTTAAACCGTAAGGAAAGATCACGTTCTCGGCTTCATCATCTGATCAGATATTTGAGCTATGATAAAACAGGGGGTGTGTCTCGGACTACCTCAGACCCCTACAGACGCTCTATCAAGTAGAAGTCACAGATCATTGCTCCACCATTTTGGAACCGAGCTAAAAACTAGCAGCAAAGCACCAAGATTTGAGAAATAAAAAGCAGTTACCCCCGTCCCCTCAGAAGGACTGTTCTCAACAACGGAGCTGATAACAAACAGCTCCATCTTCCGTATAGTGGTCAGACCAAGATACTGCAATTCAGCTTTCATTCATTTGAATAAAAGCTAAAACTGTAGTGACCATGTTTAGCCACTACACAGAGAATGGAGCTTTCTGCTTCCTGTCCCATTCTCTGTGTACCAACTACTCATCTGTGTGTGTGTATGTGGCGGGGGGGTCTAGATGTTTTGACCCCCACCAATCACATATTACTGACCTATCCCTAAGAAAAGTCATCAATTATGGACTGGGAAACTCCTTTAAAGAGGGTTAAAAAAAAAAAAAATTAACCCTGACTCCAGCATTTCTGGTTTTGGGCCTTGCAACTGGGCAGCACTTCCTGGGGGTAACAAGACCCAGTTCTTCCAATGACTAATCTACTAGAACTTCTGGTAGGTCAAAGGGCAAAAAGCGGAGCAATGCAGGATCCAGGAGCTGGAGTGGGATAAGTATAAGTGCCTTTTTTCGTCTTACCCTGGACCTTGACCCTTTAACACACCCCACGCATAGAAAAAAGGGGGAATTTTTGTGTAGGATTAAATTTTTTTTTTTTTAATTTTCGGAGCAGATTTGGGATAGTTGCTGGGAATGGACATGCGGCATATAAGCAGTGGTGCACTATATCGGATGCGTTGTGCCAGGGCTACGTGATGTGATATGTACAGTCAGTAATACAGGCAGCAGCCCCGCTGTGTTACATTACCTGCTGCTCCATGATGTGGGGAGGGAATGTTACCGCACATACCAGACACAGTACATCCGCACACTACACATCAGATATAAATGGCGCGGGTACATTACAGATGGCAGTGCGCTCCATAATGATGTCTGCGGAGGACACATTAGACCTAATGATGTGCAGCTCCGGGAGAGACACCAGCAGTAACCCGTCCGCCTGATGCTGCGCATTAAATATTTCATGACGGAGGACGCCGGCTTGTGAACCCTCACCAACATGTACGGAGAGGCCGATCTATGTACATGGACGAAAAGAAAGCGTGACATTCACATTACTAGAAATCCCGGCCTGTAAAGCTGCAGGCAACGTTAGGCATTGGCCCTGGAGTCCTGTGGAACCATGTCTATGTGTATTGTTAGTAGCAGCAGCACTATGAAAAAAAGATGTATATTCAAGGATTGTAGTACTGAGGCAGTGCCCTCACACTGCTGTGCTCTTAGCTCTCTTCTTTATGCCCAGCCTTGCACGAAGTAAAAACTGTATCATGTTTAAAGGGGCTGGCCACTTTTAATGGCTCTGCATGTATATGTAGCTTTGTCTTTGCCTCCTTTAAAAGTTTAAGCCTTTCCCTGTTCTCGCCATGCTGCCTTCTGCATATACACAGCTTCCGCTCTCTCACTGCTCTAGGCTGACTTCATGGCGTCTCCCGCTGTGTCTTTCTTCTCACAGTCTATCCTCACTGACAGAGACAGGAAGGGGAAGAGTCATAACTCTCCTGCTACAGCTCCTCCTATTCATCAGAGCTCAGACATATAAACAAAGAATCACAGAGTGTCTGCACACAGTACAAAGTGAGTAGAAGGACTGCTGAAGCGCATGATGAACATTCAGGGATTATCCACAAGACAGCAAAGGCACATGGGTGACTTATGTAAAAGAGTGGCCAACCCCTTTAACAAGCAGTCCCACAGAACAGACGGGAGCAGTTCAATCCAGAGATCTCACAGCGCAGCAGTATCTCTACTTTTGTACCGCTGTGGTAAGTAGTAAAAAGTGTTATTATAAAACATGTCTGCTGTGAAAAGTATAATATAGATACAGCAGTGTAGCTGACTGGATTGTATATAACGAAGTAATAGAAACATTTGAATAATACAAAAGTTTAATATCAGAAGAAATTGAAATATCTCTCAAAAATTACTTTTCACCTCTCCTAATACGTCTGTGTTAGTTAAAGGGGTTGTACCAAGCTTGATTGTCAAAACTTCCCTTATCAATAATAGAGCGGCAGGTTGATCAAGAATCTGTTGCTTCATTCAAATATAAGAGGATCAAAAGTTGCTGAGCACAGCGCTCAGGTATGTGTTACTCTTGTAGTCAATGAATACGAGTGCCAGAGATACCTGAGCATTGTGTTCAGCTATTTCCGACACTACCATCAAATAGTAAGAATGGGACCAATTAGTGAGGTATGTGTAATCATTGCTCTGTGTGTGCGGTGAGTAGGACTGAAAAATATCTATTCCAGGGTTAGATTTGGAGTACACTGATGTGTGGGATTTCTTCACTAAACGCAACACAGCTCCTCCCCTCTGCTCTGAGTCACTGCTATTGCAGCTTCTGTTTGAGTACTACAGCTATAATTATCCAGTAACTTCTGACATGTCATGACAATGTTATACCCATCGACAAGTAGGGTATTAAAAGAGAAGCTGGTAACTACAGACCAGTTATTCTAATATCTGAAGTAGCAAAAATAATGACACTTTCCTGAAAATAAAGGAAACATTGGCCATCTAAAAACCAACAACTTGGATCAAGAAGAGACGGGCACAATCCCGGCCAGGTCACACGAGTGATGAGTGAGGGGGCACCAAAGATATCATCACATAATACACTGCCACACGATGAACACTCATTGACAGTGTAACAGCCTGTGAAGCTACAGCACAAAGGGGCTCTGGTAACACCCCCAATACCCCTTCTGGCTAATTTTCATAATTATAAAAGATGATTTTAGAAGGAAGGAGGCCATGGATAACAAATATAAGAAGATACCACAGTCCTGGTTCCTGGATCTATGAGTAATGTCCCTGGTTTATCAGGATGGATTTTGATGGTAGATTTCTTCTTTTAAAGGGATATTCCCATCGTCAGTGACAGTGACAATGATAACGAATATGCATCTGAATGTGCAGCCCCAGGGGACAGGAATAACAGAAACCAATGAGCGGGTGGTGCTGTTTCCCCACTGTATCTCCCATAGAGGAGAATGGGCAGGACAGTAACACTGAATTACAGATCCCTACACTGTCACTTGTAGCATAACCCAACCTACTTGACTATTTTTGCTCCTAACTCCTGACTTTTAGGATCCTCATAAAATGACAGAATTGACATGGAATAAAGCAATACTTCAGTTAAAGAGGAACTCTCATCATCTCCAATAAGGCCAAATCACAGCCCAAGCACAGTGCCGGGACTCCTTGCATCATAGTGATATATGATACTAACAGTCCTTGCTATCCTGCTGACTTATAATGACAGCAGAGAAGCAGAGACTCCTTGCATCATAGTGATATATGATACTAGCAGTCCCTGCTATCCTGCTGACTTATAATGACAGCAGAGAAGCAGAGACTCCTTGCATCATAGGGATATATGATACTAGCAGTCCCTGCTATCCTGCTGACTTACAGTGACAACGGAGAATCAGGGACTCCTTATATCTTATATCACATGATGCTCGGAGTCCCATCCTTTGAGCTGTGCTTAGTCCCTGGAACCCCGCGCCAGTGCATGGTCTGGTTTTCACGGGGAAAAGACTCATGTGCCTTAATCTTTTAATAGACGTTAATATAATTTATAGGGGTCCAGCGTCCGGACCCCCAGCATTGCTCCACTCCCATACCTAGAAATCCAAGCCACAAGTAAATTAAGCACATTTAAGACCCTAAATCCCAGCTGGTGGTTTAGGGGCCCAAAATCTACAAGCAGGTTCTATCAAGTAAGGAGTGAGAATAACATAACACCCAATTTTAGAAAATCTGAGCTGTGATTGTATCCACTGTTTGATCTATCAATGGCAATATATCCCTCTCCTTCTGGTGACCAGTAACATGCAGGTACAGGGAAACCCATCCGGTATTAAAAAAGTCGCCCCATACGGACATGTCCTCCTGACTACTGGATGACTCTAGTCTACAGATGTCCATATACGTGTCCTGTCTATCCTGTATACTCCTTCACCCTGCAGATCAGTGCTGGTGCCAGCTTATAGACCGGAGCAGCGCCATTTGATCCATAACAAATAACGGATGATACTGCAGGCGTCTGTAACCCTCCAGGAGCTGCGCGCTCTGCAAATATCCTCATCCACTGTCTGATCTATCAATGACAATATATCCCTCTCCTTCTGGTGACCAGTAACGTGCAGGTACAGGGAAACCCATCCGGTATTAAAAAAAGTCGCCCCACGGATATGTCCTCCTGACTACTGGATGACTCTTGTCTACAGATGTCCATATACGTGTCCTGTCTATCCTGTATACAGTATACTCCTTCCCCCTGCTGATCAGTGCTGGTGCCAGCTTATAGACCAGAGCAGCGCCATTTGATCCTTAGAAATAACGGATGATACTTCAGGCGTCTGTAACCCTCCAGGAGCTGCGCGCTCTGCAAATATCCTCAATTGAGGATAATGGGCAGTTCTTGCGCTGTGAGACGCATGGGGCTTCGCTTTCTATGTGACACTTTATGTGAGAGCAGATGAATGAGAGGCAGCGCTGGAGATACAATTCTGGAGACACTAGGATGCTGTCAGGACAGATACCCCACTGATTGCTTGTGGCTTCTCTGAACATTTCCCAGGTCACTGCGCTGCCTTATCTTCCCAGATACAAGCTGCGCTCCGGAATGATTGCCAGGCTCAGGAGGCTTCCTCCAGCAGCCGGATACTACATCCCCTGCTCCTGCCTGGAAAGCCTTCCCTGCGGAGGATCCCCAAAGCCAGGGAGCCGCTGCCGCTCTCCCCCGTCTGTATAGCAATAATGGAAAAAGAGAGGGCATAAACAGGGAAGAGGAGGCAACACAGGGGGGGGGGGATAGAGAGATAGGAGGGGGCTACACAGAGGAGAGGGCATAAACAGGTAAAGAGGAGGCAACACAGAGGAGAGGGCATAAACAGGTAAGAGGAGGCAACACAGAGGGGGGATAGAGAGATAGGAGGGGGCAACACAGAGGGGGGATAAAGAGATAGGAGGGGGGAACACAGAGGAGAGGGCATAAAGAGATAGGAGGGGGGAACACAGAGGAGAGGGCAACACAGAGGAGAGGGCATAAAGAGGGGGCAACACAGAGGAGAGGGCATAAAGAGATAAGAGGGGGAACATGTACATGTGGTATATTTATTACATTTTATATACTTCTGCAGTTCTCTTTTTCCATCTTATTGAGCCTTTATACCTTGTATCATTACATATCAACTCCCTATGTGCAGACCGTCTCTGCCTCATACAGGTCACATCCCATAGTATCATCGTAGGGCAGTACTAGAGGCTCGTGTGACAGCGTCCGCCTCGGCATCCATAAAGCTATGGCTGAGAGAGTGCAAACAAAGGGAGGCACAGGAAAAACATGTCTCCCGGTGGTAACAATCTGCTTAAAATAAAGTACACAGCAGCCGATTCCTACAAGACTGAACTTTGCTTTCTACATCAACAACATAACATCAAGTGTGAAGATGCAAAAGAGAATATAAAACACAAGAACGGAGGCTAAGGAAAGACATGAAGGAGCAGGTGCTGAGTGTATCGCTATGGAGGAACATCCGCCTCCTGCACCTTCTACTTGTCGAAACTTCAAGACATTGCTAGAAAACAGGCTGCACACGTCTTGGCACTCCCCAGCTTGCTGTATGTAGGTCATCAGATCGAGCCGTTGTATTAGTCCTGTCCTGGACAGTTCAGCGAAGCTCTGTGTATAAGTTTTAGTTAATGGCCAGCACGAGGCATGCACAGACAGCGTTCCTAAGTTTGCTGGTATTTTTCTAATTGTTTTTAAAAAAAAAAAAAACACTCGGATCAGGGATAAACAAGAAATGTTTCTGCTCAGTTTCACTACAGCATTGTAGAGTTGTTGGTTACAATGTATAAAACACATGGTAGATTTCCTTTAATATGTCAGCTTGGTCTTCAACAACAAAAACAAAAACGCACAGCACCTGCCAAAACACTCTTCCATGCATTTTATCTATACATAATCCTTTACATGCAGTATAAAGACTCCATTCACACACACATATGCAAACACTGTGCAGTTCTCTACATTTAATTACCATGTTGCATGTTTTATTGTAAACAACTAAAAACTGTATCAACCTAATAGTAACCAAAATGCACATTGAAAATAAACATATCTAATAAAATAAAGCAAATGAGAACATTCCTTTTTACTAGACTTTCCTTGTACTTTCATGTCCCGCAAATGAGCCAAATCACAAGATCCATCTAGTGCTAAGAAATCCTATAATCCAGCATCTGATAATCTGCTTCAGCACGGAAACTGCCAATCATGAAACCTGAAGGCGACTTTACTGATTGGGGAATCCTGGGACATTCCGGAGTTTAGGGAGACAAACACTTGTCCATTCATCTGGTGACCACACACATCCTACTGCTCTGTAACTATCGGAGGGTGTATGCTTATTACCAAACAGGGGACCCCCAATCTAGTGATCACTACAGGTCCAAGCAGTCCGACCCTCACTAATCCCTTATCCCCCTATCCGTGATTAATGTAACAAGTGATTCTAGACATACAGAGAATGACATGTGGAATATTGTGGAGCACAAAAACTTATCTATGACAGAATCAGCCAAATTTACAATTTGTCCTAAAATAAAGGGAAAGAATCTCCATTACCTTACTACACTGTTACACAAGAACTGTAATAAGATACCACTGAACTACATGTATTATCCCATATAAATTCTTAGAATCCTCTGCTTGCTGACAACTGAATGACATCAATGTTTCTATCTTTGAGATCTTCACGCAACGACCTTGGGAGACTATACATAGCTGACCCATTTCTGCCGTGCGATATTCACATGTACAGCGCTACAGACATGTTTCAGATACCTAGATCAAAACTGACTTTGTTACATTACATTCAACAATGTTAGAGAACGCTTCACCTCCTGTCACCAATCTTCCCCTCCTTTGATAGGTTTCACTGGCACGGATTCCACATGGTGGGATTTTTTCTGTAGCCCACACATTTCCGAGCAACCAGTGCCAGATGGCAACTGTGTATCAATATGTAAATTTGTCATCTACTGTCCAGGGGGGCGTATACTAAGCACGCAGGAGAAGACATACGGTACTACCCCTACCTGACACTAGAGACCTAAAACCATATCTGGGGCAAAAATTATGGAACATCATTCTTGGGACACTGGGTATTGGGGACAAAATCCAAAACCATGGAAATCAATGGAGTGACATCAAACTCCCAGCTTTTCGGAGCTGTGTGCCACACGGTCACCAGAAACCAGGGTCTCAAATCCCGCATGCTTGAGCTATAGTGTCACAACACGCCAGAGAACCAGGGTCCAAAATCCCGAGCATGCTTGGAGCTGTAGTGTCACAACAGCCAGAGAAACCGGGCTCCAAACCCACGGCATGCTGGAGCTGTGGTATCACACACGCCCGGGAACCCTGGTCCACAATCCCACATGCTGGAGCTGTAGTGTCACAACAGCCAGAGAACCAGGGTCCAAACCCAGCATGCTTGGAGCTGTGGTATCACAACAGCCAGAGAACCAGGGTCCAAATCCCAGCATGCTTGGAGCTGTAGTGTCACAACAGCCAGAGAACCAGGGTCCAAACCCAGCATGCTTGGAGCTGTGGTATCACAACAGCCAGAGAACCAGGGTCCAAATCCCAGCATGCTCGTAGCTGTATGTCCACAAAGCCAGAGAACAAGGGTCCAACACACAGCATGCTTGGAGCTTATGGTATCACAACAGCAGGGAACCGGGTCCAATCCCAGCATGCTTGGAGCTATAGTTCCACAACAGCCATCGAACCAGGGTCCAAATCCCAGCATAGCTTGGGAGCTGTAATGTCACAACAGGCCAGTTGAACCATGTCCAAATCCCCAGCATTGCTTGGAGCTGTAGTGTCACAACAGCCAGTGAACCAGGGGGTCAAATCCTCAGCTTAGCTTGGAGGCTGTAGTGTCACAACGCCGAACGGGAACCAGGGTCGCAATCCTCAGCATGCTGGAGCATAGTGTGCCAACAGCCAGGGAACCAGGGTCCAAATCCCAGCATGCTTGGAGCTGTGGTATCACAACAGCCAGGGAACCAGGGTCCAAATTACACAGCACACAACATACAAAACTAGACCAGGATAGTCATGATATTGTATACATGAAACTCCATGGAGGATATATCTGAGTATCTCTCCCAGGGCTGAAGATTAAACCCATTTTGGACTCTGTTATATATGGATTTAGTTGACCGAGAGAATATTATAATGTATCCTAAAAATAAAATAATTGCACCCCATGGGTCACTATCCACAGCCAAGATTAACATAACCTCTCTATATAATGCTACACAATGGGGGAGGGGGACGTGTGTCTGACATTTCTCCAATATACCCCCGTGTGACTTACAGTACAAGACAAACCACAGGAAATCATCAGCAATAAGCTGTCAATTAGGAGGAGACGCACAATCTCCCGGAGTAACCTGGAGGATGTACAGGACGGGGTGATACATTGTTACTTAACTCATCCATCAACACAACAAGGTAACAATGATGTAACCTGCAGGATTCCGGTATAATGACAGCCGTCCCCAGGACTCTGAATATCAGATCAAATCATCCACTGACATGTAAGAAACGCACTGAAAAACCTCAGTGTAAAGAGTATATACAGTCTCCAAGCCATCAGTGTATAGAGTATATACCGTCCCCAAGCCATCAGTGTATAGAGCATATACAGTCCCCAAGCCATCAAACTTCAAGACATTGCTAGAAAACAGGCTGCACACGTCTTGGCACTGAGATGTAATATGTAATACCTAGGATAATACACAGACATATTACATAACCGCCCGCGTGTATACTCACTCTCCAAGAATCCACAACACCACGGCACAAAGCGAAACCAAAAATAGACCTTAGTTGTAAATCTCCCCGAGATAAGAGGGAGAAGACGTTATATGTGTCACTCACAAGACAAAGTGGCAAAAAGGGGGATCCTAGCAAAAATCCAAAGTTCCTTATCGGTGTCATACATATGCATAGGATAATAGGTACATAATGCATAGGATAAGTCAGTGATGGCAAACCTTTTGGAGACAGAGTTCCCAAGCCACAACCAAAATCCACTTATTTACCATAAGGGGCCAACATGGGATTTTAAGCAGTAACTTATTGCTTCTCTTAAGTTGCCTTGGACTGCAGGAAGATTTGGTGGATTTGGTCCTATTTGGTGAACTTTGTCCTGGGGTGATGGTCTGAGTGCCCACAGAAATGGCTCTGAGTGCCACCACTGGCACCCGTGCCATAGGTTCGCCACCACTGGGATAAGTGATACATGGCTGATAGCTGCAACCCACATTACTTGTCCAAGAAGAACCTCTATCCATTACACATCCATACAGGTCCTACAGTGAGGAGGAACAGAGAGGCGACGGGACCCCTAGTAATCGCGGGGTATCACTGATCTGCTCTGTGAATGGATGAATACAATGTCCAATAATGTAGGTACTTCCCAACAGTCAGGGTCCAGCGGTTCAGTCCTAGATTTCGTGCTCTGCCCCGACCGGTGGGGAAGTATGTCCCAAGACAAGAGAGCCGTCAGCTCCCTGCACTATTACTGTGCCTCTGCTGCTGCTGTGTGTAGCAGAGACCGACAGGCGTGATCTGAAGATGTCATTCCACCTGCCAGCTTCAGAGCTGTACACAGCAGGAGAGATTATCTGTGCCTACTAATAAAAGGAGGAGCTGGTAGCCGGGGGGGGGGGGGGAGACTAAGAAGAAGGGGAGCTGCTGAGGGGACCAATAAGAGAGGCAGCTGCTGAGGGGACTACCAGTAATATGAGGGGGAGCTGCCGAGGGGAACTAATATAAGGGGGAGCTGCTGAGGGGAACTAATATGAGGGGGAACTGCTGAGGGGAACTAATATGAGGGGGAACTAATAAGAGGGGGAAATGGTGAGGGGACTAATAAGAGGGGGAACTTCTGAGGGGACTAATAAGAGGGGGAGCTGCCGAGGGGACCAATAAGAGGGGGAGCTGCCGAGGGGACTAATAAGAGGGGGAGCTGCCGAGGGGACCAATAAGAGGGGGAGCTTTGAGAAAATGAGCAAAGAAGAGTCACATTTTATCTGAGATCAGTCAAGTTTAGCAGTTACGTTTCTATAGCACCTAGAAAAATGCTGCTGGTGTAATATTAAAGATAAGAACCTCGTCATTCAGATCTTGTGATTCTGTGAGCTACAGGACCAGAGATAGAAGCAGTTAGAGAAATGGGAAGGTACTGGATCTTTACATGCAGCTCAGATTACGAGTCCCCCTACAGCACAGACCTTTGTATGTCTGGTCACACGCCACACCACCAGACATACGACAGGCGGCTTCACAGTTAAGCCCTTGGTGTGATGGCACTCCATCCACCCAGATTACCCTAAACCGAGCACTCCCTATGATTCCCTCTGATGATACAAAGGTTGAAACGCGTCAGGGAAGGGAGGTGCATGTGTTCTGGCAGGGACAGTAATTTTGGAGACCGCCCTTGTTAGGGCGGGAGCTTTATTAAGGGGGACAGGGCTTTACACTTGCACCTGCCCGCACCCTATTAAAGAAGTGGATTACCAAGATATGGCCTTATCCACTATACATGGGGATGAAACTCACTCTGACAAGTGAGTATGTATCACACTATGACAGAAGACTCGGGTAAGATCTACTCTTAATTTCATGCATTCATGCTATTGTAGTTCTGACTGTACATGGTATTATACATCCAATCTACCATATAGTACTCTGTGTGTAAGTATATCGGTGTGCTATGGGCCAGTGAGCTCACTTTATGTGTGTGGGCATTTTTCTACGTTTTCATTTTAATAGTAATTAATAAAATATAGTTTTAAATGTACTCTAATTTGCTGCTCATAATTGATAAAAAAGAGACATAACCTGGTTCAGGATATCTGGTTTATAATATTGATGCTGTTTGTTGTATATAATGCAGAACACGGCCATAGCCACAGTGCTGCCTGTTGTGAATACGCATGTAATGATGATGTCTGTGAGTGTTCGTGATGGCCCATCAACCTTAGAGCAGATCAATACGCCTGCATTATACATTATGTGGTAGTAAGGGGATTACATAGTGATCCAAGTGTCCAAAACCCCGGAGTAAACAGACCACAAGTGACAATGTCATCCAGTATCACAGCTCGGGCCCTGGGAGATCACATATGACTAATAGCAACACAAAAACATCCAAAGGAAAGTCCAAAACCTTCTGCCTCCCAGGCCCAATCCTCCTCAGTCAAGAATTAACTCCTTCCAGGTGTGACCCAGCGAGGTAATAGTGGTGCTACTACACATATGGAAACCCACCAATCACATCCTATAGGCTCTATGTGAACCTCCACTTCTGATACACTATAACTAATGGTAAAGTCTTCTTTCCATCTGGCGGACATGGGAGAGGACGTGCAGTTATCAGCTGTGAGGGGCCATACACTTCTCCATTCCTTTCAGTTGTGTTTCCTCCTCGGGTAACATCAGCCAGGTTTCTATTTTCACAATTGGAAATTCACAGATAAGAAGATAACAAGGAGAGTCGGCTTAGGAAATCCTCCCCATACATGAGAATGACAAACTATGCAGCCTATAGGTGACCCAGCAATAAGGTATAGATCATCTATGTGCACTGTAATACAGTATGTATCCTATATACACGACCAATATTACCCATAATACCGTATGACTCCTATATATGCCCTGTGTTACCATAAGGTTTCTATATATCCATAGTATTACTATACACTTCATTGACATAACCATATTATAGGCCCAGAAATGCTGTATATATCCTATATATATACCAACAATACCAGCGATCCTGTATAGGTCCTATATATGACGAGTAATACCGTACAGATTCTATACAAGTCCAGTAATACTGTATAGATCCTATGTATATAAACAGCAATACTGTACACATCTTATATATGCCCAATGATACCATACAGATCCTATACTCAAGTCCAGTAATATAGCACAGAACTGCTGAGGGGACTAATAAGAGGGGGAACTGATGAGGGGACTAATAAGAAAGGGAGCTCCTGAGGGGACTAATAAGAGGGGGAGCTGCTGAGGGGACTAATAAGAGGGGGAGCTGCTGAGGGCGCAAGGGGGAACTGCTGGGGGGGGATATCAGAGGGGGACACAATGTTAGGGTGAGCCAACAGAAGCATAACGGCACTTATACTGTGTTGGGTGAAGTAAGGGCTGGGGCAAAAAGTTTAGTGGTTGCAGGGGTAGAGTGATATCCGACGCCCCTATCTACGGTTTTATAGCACCTAGAAAAATGCTTCTGGTGTCATATTCAGATCACATCAGCCTTGTGATTCTGTGAGCTACAGGATCAGAGAGAGAGGTAGTTAGAGAAATGGGAAGGTACTGGATCTTTACATGCAGCTCAGATTACGAGTCCACCTGCAGAACATGATATAATCGCACTGTATACAATGCAGAACACGGCTGTAGCCACAGTGCTGCCTCTCGTGAATACGCATGTAATGGTGATGTCTGTGAGTGTTCGTGATGGCCCATCAACCATAGAGCAGATCAATACGCCTGCATTATACATTATGTGGTAGTAAGGGGATGACATAGTGATCCAAGTGTCCAAAATCCCGGAGTAAACAGACCACAAGTGACAATGTCATCCAGTATCACAGCTCGGGCCCTGGGAGATCACATATGACTAATAGCAACACAAAAACATCCAAAGGAAAGTCCGAAACCTTCTGCCTCCAAGGCCCAATCCTCCTCAGTCAAGAATTAACTCCTTCCTGGTGTGAGCCAGCGAGGTAATAGTGGCGCTGCTACACATATGGACACCCACCAATCACATCCTATAGGCTCCATGTGAACCTCTAATGCATCCACTTCTGATACAATAAACTAATGGTAAAGTCTTCTTTCTGTCTGGCGGACATGGGAGAGGGCATGCAGTTATCAGCTGTGAGGGGCCATACACTTCTCCATTCCTTTCAGTTGTGTTTCCTCCTCGGGTAACATCAGCCAGGTTTCTATTTTCACAATTGGAAATTCACAGATAAGAAGATAACAAGGAGAGTCGGCTTAGGAAATCCTCCCCATACATGAGAATGACAAACTATGCAGCCTATAGGTGACCCAGCAATAAGGTATAGATCCTCTATGTGCACCGTAATACAGTATTCATCTTATATACATGACCAGTATTACCCATAATACCGTATGTCTCCTATATATGCCCTGTGTTACCATAAGGTTTCTATATATCCATAGTATTACTATACACTTCATTGACATAACCATATTATAGGCCCAGAAATACTGTATATATCCTATATATATAACCAGCAATACCAGCGATCCTGTATAGGTCCTATATATGACGAGTAATACCGTACAGATCCTATACAAGTCCAGTAATACTGTATAGATCCTTATGTATATAAACAGCAATACTGTACACATCTTATATATGCCCAGTGATACCATACAGATCCTATACTCAAGTCCAGTAACACTGTGACAGATCCCTACAAGTCCAGTACCGAATGCGACAGATTTTATACATGACCAATAATACTGTATAAACCACATAGGCCCAATAATACCTGGGAAGATCCTATATAAATCCAGTAAACTGTACAACATTATATGACCAGTATTACAGTAAAGGTCAATATAATAAATACACACACAAGCAATACGATATGGTCCTATAGGAGAGAAAAAAATATCACAGGTTTTGGGGAAAAAAACATTTGTTATTCTATGAACTGTTGGCCTCTAATATACACACAAATTGTTTACATTATTGTTTTTTTAATCTTTAGTTCAATAAATTTCCAGTATACTGTATAAATCCTATATATGCCTAGTTATACTGTACAGTCTATAATCCCTTAATTAAAGAATAGTTCCTATATATGATGATTTTATAGTAAATATCATATTACTATAGCAAGGTTCTAATATAATATTCTTAACAAACCACATATTATGGAATCACAACCTATATATTTACTGTATGCTTATCATTAATTAAGGTTTATATAGATCCCATTACTAAAATGTTCATATATATGGCCAGTATTGTTGTATGTTTCCTATATATACATCCTATATTATAGTATCCCTCCTATGTGAGTGGTGTACTGTTCCTATAAATACCCCATTACTGTATACTTACTATTTAATTAAGGTTTATATATAGATCCCATTACTATAGAAATGTTTGTACATATGGCCAGTACTTAATTATAGTATCCCTCCTATATAAGAGCTGTATTGTTCCTATATATTCCCTATATTATAGTATCCCTCCTATATAAGACCTGTATTATTCCTCTATATTCCCTATATTATAGTATCCCTCCTATATAAGAGCTGTATTACCTATATATTCCCTATATTATAGTATTCCCCCTATATAAGAGCGTATTGTTTCCTATATATTCCCTGATTATAGTATCCTCCATATAGAGCTGTATTGTTCTATTATTCCCTATATTACAGTATCCCTCCTATATAAGAGCTGTATTGTTCCTATATATTTCCCTTATATTACAGTATCCCTCCTATATAAGAGCTCTATTGTTCCTATATATTCCCTATATTACAGTATCCCTCCTATATAAGAGCTATATTGTTCCTATAAATACCCAATATTATAGTATCCCTCCTATATATTCCCTATATTACAGTATCCCTCCTATATAAGAGCCCTCCCATACTGCACATGTCGCTTGTCTGACTCCCCTGGGATATGGACACCTACAGACTATGTTGGGCCCCCGGAGCACAGCTGCAGAGCGTGGGGTCAGGTGCGGCTCTGATACAATCAGTAATGGCACTGGAGCTCTATTCTTTCACTGCTTATAGTGTCTGTCCCATACCCGCTTCCCATTGCTCCAAATCTATTTCACTGCCATAGGATCCAACGTCATCATAAAAAGTGAGTGACATAACGGAGGTCAAAGGTAAAGGCTTCCATAGCGCAGATACAAGGAGACGCCTGCTGATCCTTCCCATGGCCTCTCTGCATCCGTATATATGATGACAGCACGCTGGAGTTACAGGACTATATGGCGGTAGTTAGTTTTCTACATCAGAGAAGCCTGATAAGAAATTCTTCCTGCTTTTCAGATTAGCGAATACCGGATTAAAGGGATGACACGACACAGTACAAGTGATGACACATACAACACCCATCGGACGAACCGGCAGATTGCTCACTGGGATCCACTGGATAAGTTGTGATACACACATAGGTGTCACCATCACATACAGTTTAGGGCTGGCCAGGACACTCATTCCTTGATAACAAGAAACCCCCCCACACACACACACACCAAAAAAAAAAAAAAAACACAGAGCAAATGTCCATTCTTGCACACTTGGGTCTTATCCCTTTAAGTATGATCCCTTTAAGGGAGGGTGCTCTGGCTCACAGATTTAAGTGTATTCACTCAAGGAATACACTGAAAGACCCCGGACACATACGAATAATGGGATCACATTTAAAGGGATGGGACCTCGACATGCAAGAAAGGACATTTAGAGTTAGTCCCAACTATCTAATAAAAGTTATACTTTATGTGACTGTAAACCAGGGATACACAAGCTCACCAGGGCAGTGTTACTATACAGTCATATCCTCCCTCTCCTTTCATCTCCTCTTCTGAAGAACTGGGATAATTTAGCCCAATATTGGGAGGGGTCATCCTCTTATTACACCAGAGGGGAACAAAGCCCTGATTTTTCTATTATCTGGGTGATAATAACCCTAGGAGGGTTGAGTAGGAACCAAAGAACTTCTCACATTTTCTAGAAATGTTGATGATACGGGATAAGACCTGATATCACCGGCTCTTAGGATGTGACAGTAAAGTTAATCCCTTAGTTTTATACATGAATTACAATACTCGGGTCTTCTATATAATTTTAGGAATCTCTTCACAATACTCAGCTTTTCCGCATAGAAATTTACAAAAACTGCACCGATTTTTGTATCAGAAATGTGTCAAAATTTCTGCTGCGGATGCTCAATGGGGTCAGAGAAATTCTCTCACTTACAGTCAATGAAAATGTGAATTTCAAGCCAATGTTGCACGTACTACAGGGTGTAACCTGTCTGCCTGCCCCCCTGCACTGGAGAGTGCTAGAGATAAATGAGCGCAGCTCAGCACCTCTAGTGCATCGCAACGTGTCAGCGGATCTTGTCAGCTTTTAGATTATAGCAGCTTCGCTAACACCACTAATGTACTGCACTAAAGTGAGAATCATGGGAGCGGAGAATAACACCGCACGTGTATTTATGAGATGTCGCAGCTCCGCAGACTCAAGGCAGGGGCTCCGACTGAGCCAAAACCATGAGTCCAGCTGATGCCTCACACTACAGAGAGCTGGGGTGGTCAAACCTAAACCTATTAAAGCCATTGTTCCCTGGAAGTTACAAACACAGGCAGGAATAGATTTCTACAGTCACCACAAATTGTATTCAAATATTGAGTAGATTGAAAAGAAAATAAATCTAACATCAAAATCAAGCCAGGACACTTACTCATAGATCCAGGCACCCTGACTGTGGTAATCATCTTATATTTACTAAAAACCGATTTTTAAATTATGCTAATGAGCCAGGAAGGCTCTGCAGGTGTTACCAGAGCCCCTCCGTGCTCTGGCTTCACAGGTTGTTATACTGTCTCAACTTCCCTCTGCCTGGAAGGGGGAGTACAGAGGGAGCAGGGGAAACAATTTGACAGCTGGTGAAGCTGCAGCACAGAAGGACCCCCAGAGCCCTTCTGACTCATTAGCATAATTTTAAAAGTTGATGTTAGACGGAAGGAGGCCATGGATAACACATATAAGAAGATTATCACAGTCATGGTGCCTGGATCTAGGAGTAAGTGTCTCTGTTTTATCATGCTGGATTTTGATACAGAAACATATCTTGTTTAATCCCTGAATTCAGTGGTTTTGCTGCAAAAACACTTATGATAATGAGGCTCTGTAGTTCCTGTGGCTCGGCACTTCTCCTCTTCCCCTAATTATGAACTGCTTTAGAGAACAATATATTCACTGTGTTGTCTCTGACAGCCAGAAGTAATCAATCGCTGCTCCATCCCCCAGCTGCTGTGTATGAGTCATCCAGCTCAGGTTGATTAGTCCTGTCTGGACAGTTCAGGAAGCTCTGTGTAAAGTGTTTATGAATGGCAGCCAGCATGCAACCCAGCTTTCCTAAGTTCCTGATTTTTCTAATTGTTATTTAAAAAAAAAAAAAAACACTCGGATCAGGGATAAACAAGATATGTTTCTGCATCAGTTTCACTACAGCATTTGTAGAGTATGTTTGGTTAACAATGTATAAAAACAAATGGTAGATTTCCTTTAATATGTCAGCTTGTCTTCAACAACAAAAAAACAAAAACGCACAGCACCTGGCCAAAAACAATCTTCCAATGCATTTTAGCTTATACATAATCCTTTACATGCAGTATAAGACTCCATTCACACACACATATGCACACACTGTGCAGTTTCTCTACATTTAATTACCATGTTGCATGTTTTATTGTAAACAACTAAAAACTGTATCAACCTAATAGTAAACAAAATGCAAGAAAATAAACATATCTAATAAAATAAAGCAAAATGAGAACATTCCTTTTTACTAGACTTTCCATTGTACTTCATGTCCCGCAGATAAGAGCCAAATCACAAGATCCATCTAGTGCTAAGAAGATCCTATAATCCAGCATCTGATAATCTGCTTTCAGCACGGAAACTGCCAGATCATGAAACCTGAAGGCGACTTTACTGATTGGGGAATCCTGGGACATTCCGGAGTTTTGGGAGACAACACTTGTGTCCATTCATCTGGTGACCACACACACACAATCCAATACTGCTCTGTAATATCGGAAGGTGTATGCTTATTACCAAACAGGGGACCCCCAATCTAGTGATCACTACAGGTCCAAGCAGTCCGACCCTCACTAAACCCTTATCCCCTATCCTGTGGATAATGTAACAAAGTGATTCTAGACATACAGATTAATGACAATGGGAATATTGTGGAGCACAAAAACTTATCTAATGACAGAATCAGCCAAATATTACAATTTGTCCTAAAAATAAAGGGAAAGGGATCTCCATTACCTTACTACACTGTTACACCATAACTGTAATAAGATACCACTGAACTACATAGTATTATCCCATATAAATTCTTAGAATCCTCTGCTTGCTGACACTGAATGACATCAATGTTCTATCTTTGAGATCTTCACGCAGACAGACCTTGGAGAACTATACTAGAGCTGACCCATTTCTGCCGTGCGATATTCACATGTACAGCGCTACAGACTATGTTTCAGATACCTAGATCAAAAACTGACTTTTTACATTCAAACAATTTAGAGAACCTTTCACCTACTGTCACCAATTCTTTCCCTCCTTTGATAGGTTTCACTGCACGGATTCCAGCATGGTTGGGATTTTTTCTGTAGCCCACACCATTTCCGAGCAACCAGTGCCAGATATGCAAATGTGTATCAGATATGTAAAATTTGTCATCTACTGTCAGGTGGGCGGTACTGAACAGGAGAAGACATACTGGTACTACCTACCTGACACTAGAGAACCTAAAACCATATCTGGTGCAGAAATTAATGGAACTCAATGCTTGGGAACACTGGGTATTGGGGACAAAATCCAAAACCATGGAAATCAATGGAGTGACATCAACTCCCAGCATTTTCGGAGCTGTAGTGTCACAACAGTCACAGAACCAGGGTCCAAACCCAGCATGCTTGGAGCTATAGTGTCACAACAGCCAGAGAACCAGGGTCCAAATCCCAGCATGCTCGTAGCTTTTGGGAAGCTGTTAGTGTTAACAACAGCAGAGAAAACGGTCCAAACCCGCATGCTGGAGCTGTGGTATCAGCAACAGTCCAGGATAACCAGGGTCCATCCAAATCCCAGCATGCTGATGAGCGTAGTGTCACAACAGCCAGAAGAACAAGGTCCAACCCATCTGCTTGGAAGCTGTTGGTATCCACAACAGCCAGGGAACCAGGGTACCAAAATCCCAGCATGCTGGAGCTATAGTCACCAACATGCCAGTGAACAGGGTCCAAACCAGCATGCTTGGCAAGCTGTATGGTTCACAACAACCAAGGGAACCAGGTCCAAATCCCCAGCATGCTTTGGAGGCTGTAGTGTCACAATCAGGCCGTGAAAACCAGGGTCCAAATCCCAGCATGCTTGGGGCTGTAGGTCCACAACAGCCATTGACGGCAAACCAATCTTGAAGCGGTACATCCGTGACAGGTAATCCCAGCATGCTTGGAGCCATGTAGTGTCACACACAGGGACCAGGGTAAATCCAACGCAGTGTCACACAAGTACACAGGTCCAAATAACAACACCATACAAAACTAGACCAGGAAGTCATGATATTGTATACATGAAACTCCATGGGGATATATCTGAGTATCGCTCCCAGGCTGAAGATTAAACCCAGTTTGGACTCTGTTAATAGGGATTTAGTTGACCGCGAGAATATTATAATGTATCCTAAAAATAAAATAATGAGCTCTGCCCCCCTGGGTAATATACCACACCAAGATTAGAACATAAACTCTCTTATATAATGCTTCACACATGGTGGGCGAGGGGGACGTGTGTCTGATCATTTCTCCAATATACCCCGTGGACTTACTAGTACAAGACAAACCACAGGATCATCAGCTAATAGCTGTCAATTAGGAGGAGACGCACGAATCTCCGCGGAGTACGACCTGGAGGGACAGGAGGCGGGGGTAGATACACTTGTTTCGTGTTAAACGCATCCAGTCAAACACAACAAGGTAAGCAATGATGTAACCTGCCAGGTAATCCGGTAATAGACAGGCGTCCCCAGGACTATCTGAATATTAGATCAAAATTCATCCACGAAATTAGAAAGAAACGCACTGAAAAACCTATCATGTAAAAGAGTATATATACAGTTCCCCAACGGCCCCACAGGTATAGAGTAATATAGTTCCCCAAGACATCAGTGTAAGTAGCATATACCGTCCCCAAGCAACCAGGTATAGAAGCATATACAGTCCCCAAGCCATTCAGTATAAAGCCCTTAGCCACAACAGTTATTGATACAGTATCCAAGCGATCATTCTAAGAGTTTTATAAGCAAAGCCCTCAGTGTATAGAGCCAAGTCCGTCGGTATATTACAGCCCTTTTCAGGCGCAGCGGTATATATACAGCACAAACAGTATAGAGAGCTCTCACCCATCGGTGGTATAGAGAGCTCTAAGCCCAACACTATATACAGCAGATCGGCTATATACAGCCCTCAGCAGAATCGCTATATACAGCCCTCAACAGTACGCTATATACCAGCCTACGCAGATCTATCCAGAGATCGCTAATACAGCCCTCAGCGACGTATCCGCCTCAATTCGTAATCAGAAGAGCCTCAGCAGATCGATATCAAAGCCTAACCAAGCCCTCAGCAGATCGCCATATTACAGCCGGTCAGCAGATGTCGCTAATATAAAAGCCCTCACGCAGATCATGCGCTATATACAGCCCCTTCAGAGATCGCAAATACAGCGAACGCCAGATAGAGCCCTCAGCCCATCGGAGTATTATACCATATTTCCAGTATGTTATAGAAGCCGTATTATTAAATAATAATATAGATACCTGTGAAAGATTTAGATAAAGTAACATATAAACGGGGACATAGATTAGATATAAGCCCGAGAATCGCCATGTGACTGAGACCAGCCTTAGATGAAACGATTCCAGTTCTATTTCATTCCGGGGATACAGCATCCGACATACGGCGGTCACTTCTCCCGAGGGCCCCGGACTCATTCTAAACTATAAAAGGCAACCACATATCATAGAATGACAATAGATGTCATGACAACAATCTGTCCTTTACGGAGGCTGCTTCCCTGAGAGACTCCCAAATACAGAGGACGCTTTCCCTCTCCATGACGGATGGGATCCCCATGTTCACCTGTCACCATCCCCTCCTCCTCACAAGCTGTGCCATTTTCATCTGTTATTTCTCCTGGAAACCTAGGGATAAATTGCCAATGAGGGCTAACAGGCGTGTCCTTACCTGCTTTGTATGCGACGTGGAAGCTCACCATACCCTACTCCCAGCTCAGATCTAACCTGTAAAGTGCGAGCACACACCCAATTATTCAGCCATTTAGTGGCCAATGATTAAAATTATCACCTCGTTATCGCAAAACAACCTCTACAAAGTTAGTGGAAAAAAAACCATTGGGCGGGTACAAGTAGAAATCCTCCAAGAAAGGAGCATTTCTAGGGCACAGGGGTCAGAGAGTGGTGCAATGACTACAAAAACTCCCATCATGCTCAGGCATTTGATGAGTAGTGGCATCGTGATGCTTATACAGGGTGGTAAGGCAGCATCCACTGCAGCACCTAACCACCCCCATCATGCACGGCCCTGGCCCCCCAGAATTTCCATGCAGCGTGAGTGCAGTACATGACGCACATCCAACACATCATCATCCTCAGGGGTAAGTGACACCCGCTCAGTGGGCCCCTCGTTGTTGGTCACCGCCATTCCCCCGCCCACACGCGGCTGTCACCCGCTTTTTACCTGTCCACAAGGGAGGGTGCACTCCACAGGGCGCAGCTCCGGAGGGGGAGGGT
This sequence comes from Engystomops pustulosus, assembly GCA_019512145.1. NCBI lineage: Eukaryota > Metazoa > Chordata > Amphibia > Anura > Leptodactylidae > Engystomops > Engystomops pustulosus. The sequence continues at coordinate 14,187,017 of CM033647.1, read as the reverse complement.
ATTGTGGAGCGAGGTGTAAGAGAGGCTGATGCTGATTGGTGGGAGGTGGGGGCTCGACGTCAAGTTTGAGCAGCGCATCATGGGGAGGGCAGATTTTCTCACGCCTCAGGGATCCGCTCGCCGCAGATCCGCGCTGAACTCGTCTTGCGACTTGCTGCGCACCCCTCGGCCAATGGCTGAGCTCCGAGCGGAGAATGGAGACAATTCAGCGCCAGCGGCTCGTCCCACCCGAGCACCAATCACCGAAGAACGCGGCTGCTGCCTATGACCACCAATACAGAAAAGAACGGTCGTGCCGGCCGAAGCCAAGGACAGAGCGGAAGGGTGGAGGGCCAAATCGTGAGTGTGCATGCGGAGGGTGGCTAGGCTCCAATAAAACGCGGGGGCTCTGAATTCAACACACAGAGGAGATGGGGACGGGGAGTGCGCGTCTAACATGATACCCACCGTCCTTCATGGAACACATAGGAACCCGGTGCAATCACCCCCTGGAAAAGGCCGTGGAGTTGCACGTACCACTTTACCAGGGCTCCCATGGTATGATGGGAAGGTCACAGAGAGATAGAAGGGAACGGAACGTGTAATAACGTAAGCAAAAAGTGCTCAACACCACTAGATATACGGACTATAAGTGCATCCACACAAAAACCACGATCCACCCAAGGACCCCGCCACACTTTAACCATACCTAACACACAACAGCCAGAGAACCAGGGTCCAAATCCCAGCATGCTCGTAGCTGTAGTGTCACAACAGCCAGAGAACAAGGGTCCAAACACAGCATGCTTGGAGCTGTGGTATCACAACAGCCAGGGAACCAGGGTCCAAATCCCAGCATGCTTGGAGCTGTTTTACCTACTCGATAGGTTTTCAGTGCGTTTCTTTCTTACATTTCGTGGGATGAATTTCTAGATCTAATATTCATAGTCCTGGGGACGGCCTGATCATTATACCGGAATTACACGGCAGGTTCACATCATTGTTACCTGTTGTGTTTGACTGGATGCCGTTTTACACACAGTAACACAATGTATCTACCTCCCCGCCGTCCTGTACCTCTCCAGGCTACTCCGCCGGAGATTCGTGCGTCTCGCTCCTAATTGACAGCTTATTGCTGATGTATTTCTGTGGTTTGGTCTTGTACTATGTACAGTCCACGGGGGTATATTGGAGAAATGATCAGACACACGTGCCCCCTGACCCACCATGTGTGATAGCTTATATAGAGAGGTTATGCGTTAATCTTGGCTGTGGTATATGACCCAGGGGGTGAAGGCATGCATTATTTTATTTTTAGGATACATTATATATTCTCTCGGTCAACTAAATCCTATTATACAGAGTCCAAACATGGGTTTAACTTCAGCACTGGAGCGATACTCAGATATATCCTCCATGAGTAGTTTCCGATTATACAATATCATGACATCCTGTCTAGTTTTGTAATGGTTTGTGTCTGTGTACTTTGGACCCTGTTGTTCTGGCTGTGTGTGACACTATAGTGCTCCAAGCATGATGGGATTGGCCCTGGTTTCCCGGCTGTTGTGACCCTACAGCTCCAAGCATGCTGGGATTTGGACCCTGGTTTTCACTGGATGATTGTAAGACACTACAGCTCCAAGAAATCTGGGGATTTTGGACCATGGTTCCCTGGCTTGTTGTGGACCTACAGCCCCAAGCATGTGGGATTTGGTGACCCTGGTTCACGTGGCTGTTGGGAACTAAGCTCCAAGCATGCTGTGGATTTGGACCCTGGTTCCCGGCTGTTGTGGATACCATAAGCTTCCAAGCATGCTGTGTGTTGGACCCTTGTTCTCTTTCGGCTGTTGTGACACTACGCTACGAGCATGCTGGGATTTGGACGCCCTGGTCCCTGTGTTGCTATACCACACAGCTCAGCACAGGACTGGGTTTGGACCGTTGTTCTATGGTGTTTGTTACACTACAGCTTCCAAAGCATGCTGGGATTTGGGTTACCCTGGTTTCTTGGCTGTTGTGATCCACAGCTCCAAGCATGCAGGGTTTGGACCATGGTTTCTCTGGCTGTTGTGAACACTACAGCTCCAAGCATGTGGGATTTGGACCCGGTTCCTGGGCTGTGTTGATACACAGTCCAGCATGCTGTGGTTTGGCCCTGGTTTCTCTGGCTGTTGGGACACTACAACTCCAAGCATTCTGGGATTTTGGACCCTGGTTCTCTGTGCTGTTGTGACACTATACTCCAAGCTGCGGATTTGGGAACCTGGTTCGTGACTGTTGGCAACCGCCTCCGAAAATGCTGGGAGTTTGATTGTCCTCCTTCCATTGATTTCCAGGTTTTGGATTTTGTCCCCAACTACCATGTTCCCAAGGATTAGTTCAATTAATTTTTGGCAACCATGATATGGTTTTAGGTTCTCTATGTCAGGTAGGTAGTACCAGTATGTCTTCTCCGTGTTCCAGTTACCTAGCCCACCTGACAGTAGATGACAATTTTACATATCTGATACCACTTGTCATATCTGCACTGGTTTTGCTCGGAAATGGTGGGCTACCGAAAAATCCCAACCATGCTGGAATCCTGCTCAGTGAAAACCTATCACAGGAGGAAAGAATTGGTGACCAGGAGGTGAAGGTTTCTACTATTGTTGAATAGTAACAAAGTCAGTTTGTGATCTAGGTATCTGAAAACATGTCCTGTAGCGTGACATGTGGAATATCGCACGGCAGAAACAAATGGGTCAGACTAAGTTATAGTTCTCCAAGTCGTCTGCGTGAAGATCTCAAAGATAGAATTGATGTCATTCAGTTTGTCAGCAAGCAGAGGATTCTAAGAATTATAATCTGGGATAAATAATGTAGTGTCAGGTGGTATCTTTTAACGTTACTTGTGTACACAGTGTATGTAAGGTAATGGAGATCCCTGTCCCTTTATTTTAGGGACCAAATTGTAATATTTGCTGATTCTGTCATTAGATAAGTTTTTTTGACTCCACAATATTTCCCATTGTATAATCTGTATGTCTAGAATACTTTGTTACATTATCCAGCAAGGATAGGGGGATATTAAGGGATTAGTGAGGGTCGGACCTGCTTGGACCTGTAAGTGATCACTAGGATTGGTGGGGGTCCCCTGTTGGTAATAAGCATACCCTCCGATGTTACAGACATGCATTATTGGATTTGTGTGGGTCACCATCAAATGAATGGACAAGTGTTTGTCTCCCAAATACTACGTCGGAATGTCCCAGGATTCCCTCCCCAATCAGTAAAGGCCTTCAGGTTCAGATTTGGCAGTTTTCCGTGCTGAAAGCAATTATCAGCATCTGGATTATAGGATTTTTAGCACTAGATAGGATCTGTGATTTGGCTCTTATCTGCGAGGACAAGAGGTAAATGAAAGTCTATAAAAAGGATGTTTCTCATTTTGCTTTATTTTATTGAGATAGTATTTATTTTCATTGCATGTTGTTTACTATTAGGTTGATACAGTTTTAGTGTTTTACAATAAAACATGCAACATGGTATTAATGTAGAGAACTGCACCGTGTGCATATGTGTGTGTGAATGGAGTCTTATTACTGTAGTAAAGGATATATGTATAAGCTAAAAGATCATTTGGAAAGATTTTTTTTGGCAGGTGCTGTGCGTTTTTTGTTTTTTTTGTTGTTGAAACAAGTGACAATCTTAAAGGACATAACCATTTGTTTTTTATATACCTTGTGAACCAACATCTCTACAAATGCTGTAGTAAACTGAGCAGAAACTTACTTGTTATCCCTGATCCGAGTGTTTTTTTTATTTTTAAATAACAATTAGAAAAAACCCAGCAAATTGGAAAGACTTGGGTTGCATGCTGGCTGCCATCAAACACTTTACACCAGAGCTTCCTGAAACTGTCCAGACAGGACTAATCAAACATGAGTCTGGATGACTCATACACAGCAAAGCTGGGGGATGGAGCAGCGATTGATATTCTGGCTGTCAATGACAACCAGTGATTATTGTTCCTAAAGCAGTTCATATGGGTAGGGGAGAGGAAAGTGCGCGGCCAAGAACTACAGAGCCTCATTATCTCAATGTGTTTTTGCAGGCAAACCACTGTTCAGGGAATATATAAACAGGAGTATGTTTCTGTATCAAATCCAGCATGAATAAACAGGACCAATTACTCCTAGATACCAGGCACCATGACTGGGATAATCTTCTTATATGTGTTATCCATGGGCCTCCTTCCGTCTAACATCAACTTTTAAAATTATGCTAAATTGAGTCGGGGAAGGGCTCTGGGGGTCCTTCTGTGATGCAGCTTCACAGCTGTCAATTGTTTTTCCCCTGCTCCCTCTGTACTATCCCCCTTCCAGAAGAACAACAGAGGGAAGTTGAGACAGTTTATACAACTGTGAAGACCAGAGCCGAGGGGTTGCTGGTACACCTGCAGAGCCTTCCTGGCTCTTAGCATAATTTAAAAAATCGTTTTAGATAATATAAGATGATTACCACAGTCAGGGTGCCTGGATCTATGAGTAATGTGTCCTGGCTTGATATTTGATGTTAGAATTTATTTTCTTTTAATCTACTCAATATTGAAACAATTTGTGGTGAACTGTGTATAATCATTCCTGCCTGTGTGTTGTAACTTCCCAGGAACCATGGGCTTTAATAGGTTTAGGTTTGACCACCCCAGCTCTATGTTGCTGTAGTTGTGAGGCATCAGCTGGACTCATGGTTTGGCTCAGTTCGGAGCCACGCTCCTTGAGTCTGCGAGCTGCGACATGACTTAAATACACGTGCGGTGTTTTATTCTCCGCTCCCATGTTCTCACGTTTAGTGCCAGTACATTAGTGGTGTGTAGCGAAGCGCTTAATCTAAAAGTGACAAAGATTCCGCTGACACGTTGGACCACTAGAGGCCGCTGACGCTGCGCTCATTATCTCTAGCACTCCTCCAGTTGTAGGGGGGCAGGCCAGGAAGGTTACACCCCTGTAGTAACGTGAACATTGGCCTTGAAATTCATCATTTTCATTGACTGTAAGTGAGAGAATTTCTCTGACCCCTTGAGCATCCCAGCAGAAATATTGAAACACATTTTCTGATAGCAAAACGTTGCAGTTTTTGGTAAATTCTATGCGGAAAAACTGAGTATTTTGAAGAGATTCCTAAAAATCATATAAGAAGATCCCAGTATTGAATTCATGTATAAAAACTAGGGATTAACTTTGCTTGTGTCACATCCTAAGACCGGGGGATATCAGGTTTGATCCGTATCATCTAACATTTACTAGAATATGTGAGAGTTCTTTGGTTCCTACCAACCCTCCTAGGTTATTATTCACCCAGATAATAGAAAATCAGGGCCTTTGTTCCCCTCTGGTGTAAAAGGGATACCCTCCATATTGGGAAATTATCCCAGTTCCTCAGAAGAGTGAGATGAAAGAGAGGGAGGATTATGACTGATAGTAACACTGCCCTGGTGAGCTTGGTACCCTGGTTGACATTCACATAAAGTAGTAAATTTTATTAGATGGGGACTAACTCTAAATGTCCTTCTTGGATGTCGAGGTACCATCCCTTTAAATGTGGATCCCATTATTCGTATGTGCCCGGGGTATTTCAGTGTATTCTTTTGAGTAAATACACTGAAATCGTGAGCCAGAGCCCCTCCACTTAAATGGATCATACTTAAAGGGATAAGACACCAGCTTGTAAGACGGGACATTTGCTTCTGTGGAGATGCAGCCTTTTTTTTTTTTTTTTTCCAAATTTAAATCCCCCTTTCTCCAGTGCGATTTGATACTCCCCGGGTTTTTTTTTTGGGTGGGGTGGGGGTGGTTCTTGTTATCAAGAAAAGATTGTCATGGTGCAGTTGTGGCCAGACCTCTACTGTATGTGATGGTGACACCTAGTGTTGTATCACAAAGATCCATTGAGCCATCTGCCGGTTATGTCCGATGGTGTTGGTATGTGTCATCACATGTACTGTGTGTCGTGTCATCCCCTTATATCGGTAGTCGCTGAATCTGAAAGAGGAGAGATTTACTAAGCCTTCTCGGATATAGAAAAGAGTAAAACTACCGCCATATAGTCCTGTACTCCAGTCGTGCTGTCATTCATATATACGCCATGCAGAGACGCCATGGAAGGATCCGCAGGCGGCTCCTTGTATCTGCGCTTATGGAAGCCTTTACATTGGACCTCGTCAATCACTTTTTATTGATGGATGTTCGGATACTTTTGGCAGTGATTGTAAATTGGAAGCGGGGTATGGGACGGACACTATAACAGTGAAAGATAGAGCTCCAGTGCCATTACTATGATTGTATCATGAGCTCGCAACCTACCCCACACTCTGCAGCTGTGCTCCGGGGCCCTACATAGTCTTGTGGTGTCCGTATCCCAGCCCGGGGGGGGTCAGACAAGCGACATGTGCAGTATGGGCAAGCGCAACTTGGACTTAATAAAATAAACAATCGTCTATATAGGATATGTAAAGGAATATAAGAACTACGCTTTATATAGAGTATGTAATAGGAAATATATAGGAACAATACAGGTCTTATAGGAGGGATACTGTAATATAGGGAATATATAGAACAATACGCTCTTATATAGGAGGGATACTGTAAGTAGTCTATAGGAACAAAGTTGATAAGAAGTACTAATTATGGAAAGGACAATACAGTCTTAGGATATACATGTATATGGACAAGCTTAAGGAGGGATACTATAATATAGGGAAATAATAGGTAACATATCAGCTCTTATATGGAGGAACTATAATCTAGGGAATATATAGGAAACAATTACGCTCTTATATAGGAGGGAAGGATACTATAATATAGGGAATATATAGGATAATACAGCTCTTATATAGGAGGGATACTAAATTAAGGGGAATATAGAGGAATAATACAGTCTTATATAGGAGGGATACTATAATATAGGGAATATATAGGACAATACAGCTCTTAGTATAGGAGGATACTATATTAAGTACTGGCCATATGTACATACCATTTCTAAGTAATGCGATCTATATATAAACCTTAATTAAATAGTACGCATACAGTATGGGTCTTTATACGAAACAGTACACCACTCACATAGGAGGGATACTATGATATAAGGTATATATAGGAAAATACAACAATATGGCCATATATATGAACATTTATAGTAATGGGATCTATTAAAGAGCACCTTAATTAAGATGAAGCATACAAGTAAATATATAGGTTGTGATGCTCATAATATTGTGGTTGTCTAGAATATTATATTTAGAACCTTGCTATAGTAATAGTGATATTTACATAAAAATCATCATAAGGAACTATTCTCTTAATTAAGAGGATATAGAACGTACGTATAACTAGGCATATATAGGATTTTATACAGTAATACTTGGAAATTTATCTGAATCTAAGAGTAAAAGAAAACAATAACTGTTAAAACAAAATTGTGTGTATATCTAGAGGCCATGACGTTCATAGAATGAAACAAATGTTTTTTTTTTGCCCCATAAACCTGTGATAATTTTTTTTTCTCTCCTAGGGCGCATATCGTATTGCTGGTGTGTGTATATTTTATATGACCTTTACTGTAATACTGGTACATATTAATGTTGTACACTCGTTTTATGGCATTTACTTATAGGATTTCCCAGTATTAATTGGGCCTATGTGGTTGTATACAGTATATTGGTCATGTATAAAATCTGTCAGGCATTTGACTGACTTGTATGGGATGCTGTACACAGTGTTACTGGACTTGTATGGGATCTGTACAGTGTTACTGGACTTGTGTGGGATCTGTATCGTCTTAGCTGGGCATATTAAGATGTACACGTACTTGCTGGTTATAATAGGATCTATACAGTATTACCTGGAGTTTTATAGATCTGTAATGTATTACCCGTCAATATATGGACTTATAACCAGGATCCTTACAGTAATTGCTGGATCATTATATATAGATCCATACAGTATTCGTGGCATATAATAGGTATGTCAATTGATTGTATGTAAACCTTTATTTGGTAACACGGGCATATAATAGGAGTTCATACGTATTATGGGTAATACTGCGTCTGTAAATCAGGATGGACTAACTGTATTACGGTGAAACATAGAGGACTCTATACCTTATTGCTGGGTGGACCTATAGGCTGCAAGTTTCAGTCTTCTCATTATTGGGAGGGGATTCCTAAGCCGACTTCCTGTTATCTTTGATCTGGGAATTTCCATTGTGACAAATAGACACTGGCTGATGTTAACCCGAGGAGAACACAACTGAAAGGAATGGGAGAAGTGTATGGCCCCTCAAGCTTATATAACTGCATGTCCTCCCCGTGTCCCGTTCCCCAGCAGAAGAAAGACTTTACCATTAGTTTCATAGTGTATCAGTTAAGGGGATCATTAGAGGTCTCACATGGAGCCTATAGGAATGTTATTGGTGGTTTCCATATGGTAGCATGCCCTTGCACCACGCCAAGGCCAGTCGCTGGGTCAACACCAGGAGTGAGTTAAATCTGGACTGAGGAGGATTGGGCGCGGAGGCGAAGGTTTGGACTTTCCTTTGGATGTGTTTGTGTTTGCTATTAGCCAATGTGACCCCAGGGCTGAGCTGTGGATACTGGGCGACATTGTCACTGTGGTCTGTTACTCCCTCCGGGTTTTGAACACTTGGATCTATTGTCATCCCCTCTACCACATAATGTATTAATGCAGGGCGTATTGATCGTCTCTAAGGTTGAGTGGCAATCACGAACACTCACCACATATCATGCATTTACATGCGGTACAAGAGGCGCACTGTGGCTATGCCCGTGTGTCTGACTTGTATACAGTGCGATTATATCAGTTCGTAGTATCATACAAAGGGTCTGTGCGTGTAGGTTGGACTCGTATCTGAGCTGCCTGTACGAAGATCCAGTACCTTCCATTTCTTTTAACTCCTCTATCTCTGGCCTGGATCTCACAGATCACCAAGACTGATGTGATCTGAATGACGAGTTCTTATCTTTAATATTAAAGCAAGCCATTTTTCTGGTGCTATAGAAATGTAAACTTGAACTTGACTGATCTCAGATTAAAATGTGACCTCTTCTTTGCTCTTTTCTTCTCAAAGCTCTCCCTCTTATTGGTACCCCGGCAGCTCCCCTCTCTATTGGGCCCCTCCCCATCCTTATTGGTCCCCCCCAGCTACCAACTCCTCGTCATTCGCCCCCCGCCCCTTGTTCTGCTTAATAAAAAAAATAGTAGTACACCAGATAATGACCCTCCTCTGAGATTCCCCCCTGCAGCAGCTCCCTTTCTCTCCTGCTGGGTACAGCTCTGAAAGCTGGCAGGTGGGATGCACTTCTTTCAGATCACGCCTTCGTGTCTCTGACTAAACACAGCAGCAAGCAAGGCAACAAGTAATATGCAGGGAGCTGTCGTCTCTCTTGTCTTGGGGACTCTTCCCCACCATCAGTGTATAGAGTATATACCGTCCCCAAGCCATCAGTGTATAGAGCATATACAGTCCCCAAGCCATCAGTGTATAGAGCATATACCGTCCCCAAGCCATCAGTGTATAGAGCATATACCGTCCCCAAGCCATCAGTGTATAAAGCCCTTAGCCCAACAGTATATACGTCCCTAATAAAAATAATAAATACAAAGAAAATTAATAAAAAATTAGGAAATACCATATATCAGTGGGGCGAACCTATGGACTGGTGCCTATGCGGCACTTCGGAGCCCTGCTCTGGGGGTCCCCCAGGACATCATACCCAACCCAGCATTAAGTTCCCCAGACGGACTCAAAGAATCTTCCGACGGAATCTTCCTTCAAGATGGCGAATTGTGCCTCCTCCTTCAACTGTGTGGTGTTTTTAGGAGGCGAAGGACTGAAAGTTGCCAAAGAACGAGGAAAATGAAGTTGCTGCCTGCTGGCGGGGCGGCACTTTACATAAAAGTGGCTTTTGTTAAAATTTGGGCACTCAAGGCTCTAAGTTTGCCATCACTGCCATAGTATATACTCTGAGTATAAGCCGCGTGTTGTCATCACAAAAAAATGTGCTGCAAACCCAAACTCGGCTTATACTCGAGTAAATAAAATTAGGTTTACCAAGTTTTTGTGGTAAATTAGGGGCCTCGCTTATACTTGTGTCGGCTTAATACTCGAGTATACAGTAATTTCCAGATTGAGCCTTGTGAGTAGGGAACGTCCTTCTACTGTTGTAAGTGTTGTATCTCTGTAATGTCTTATTTATTGTATATGTCCCCCATGATCTGTACGCCTGGTGCGTAATATGATTGCGCTATTTAATTTATAAGAATTGAGTCCAGCTATAACTTTTAATTCGCAAATAAAATTACCATAAATAAAAACCAAATAAAAGTGTTCACATAAACAAGCCCAGAAATATCAACAATAAAATCAGAAAAAAATAACTAAAATACGAAAAAACATGGGGTTGGCGGTTTGGTTTGGCTGTTTCAAATTTAGTATTCCGAAACAAAAATTATAAACATATTTGAGACTTGACCCCCCAAAAAATAATAAAAACAAATACATTGAATAAAACAAACAGAAAAATTAATCAATCCCGAATCATTAAATAAAAACCGAATAAAGAGTTTGCATAACCTGGCCGCCAAGAAACGATGAGGCAACAAATACAAAGTACAATAAATAATAAAAACGACAAAAACGGGGTTTGAAGTTTTGTTTTGATGTTGTAGATTCATAAGAAAAGATAAAATACAAATTTACCCTCCATTCATACAAAAAATGGAATATAAATCATAAGGAATAAGTGGAATAAAATAACTACCAAACTGAATGAAAGGCTGGTGTATCTGATCAAGCACAATTAAAAGAAATAAAACATTAAAACACATAAGAATGAATGAATAAATAATAAATGCGAAAAATAAAAATAATGGGAAAAAAAAATGCTAAGGTTAATGAATGAGGCTGACGTCGCATCAGGGTCAGCCGCCCCCCTGTACACTAGTAGGTAATAGATTGAGGAATAATGGGCAGTTCTTGCGCTGTTGAGACGTCCCGTGGCTTCGCTTTCTTCTATGTGACACTTTTATTTGAGAGCAGATGAATGAGAGGCAGCTGCTGGAGATACAATTCTGGAGACACTAGATGCTGTCAGGCTGATACGCCACTGATTGCTTTGTGGCTTCTCTGAAATTTCCCAGGTCACTGCGCTGCCTTATCCTCCCAGATACAAGCTGCGCTCCGGAATGATTGCCAGTCTCAGGATGCTTCCTCCAGCAGCCGATACTACATCCCCTCTCCTTCCTGAAACCTTCCCTGCTGAAGGATCCCCAAAGCCGGGAGTCCGCTGGGCCGCTCTCCTCCCCCTAGCGGCGTCTGTATAGCAATAATGGCAAAAGAAGGGGATAAACAGGTAGAGGAGGCAACACAGAGTGGGGAAGACAATATAGTAAGGAGGGTGCACACAGGGGCGGGATAAGAGAGATCGCAGGGGGCACACAGAGGTTTGATAGATAGATAGCAGGGGGCCAACACAGAGGGGGCATAAACAGGTAGAGAGGCACCACAGAGGTAGAGGGCATAAGAGATGGAATAGGCTACACAGAGGGGGGATAGAGAGATAGGAGGGGGCTACACAGAGGGGGGATAGAGAGATAGGATGTGGTGACAGAGGTTGTATAAGAGATAGGAGGGGGCTCCCCATTGGTGTTGATAGAGAGATAGGAGGGGTGGTGACAGAGATGGGGATAGAGAGATAGGAGGGGGCTAACAAACGAGGGGGGATAGCGAGATAGGAGGGGGGCTACACATAGTGGGATAGAGAGCTAGAGTGGGGCTACCAGAGGGGTGATAGATAGATAGGAGGCTACACAGAGGCGGGGGATGAGAGATAGGAGGGGGCTTAACACAGAGGGGGGATAAAGAGATAGGAGGGTGTGACAGAGATGGGGGAAGAGAGATATGATGGGTGGCTACACGAGGGGGGATAGAGAATAGGATGGGGCTACACAGAGCGGGATAGAGATAGAGGCTAGCATCACAGCGGGGGGATAGAGATAGAGGGGGCCTACACGATGGGGGATATAGAGATAGAGGGTGCTACACAAGTGTGGGGGATAGAGAGATAGGAGGGGGCTTACACAGATGGGGGATAGGAGATATGGGGGGGACAAGAGAGGGGGATAGAGATAAGGAGGGGGCTACACGAGCGGTGGGATCGAGATATGAGGGGGGCTACACCGAGGTGGATAGAGATAGGAGTGGGGTATCCACAGAGGGGGGATAGGAGATAGGAGGACTACCCAGATGGGGAAGAAGAGATAGGAGGGGGTCAAACCCAGAGGAGAGGGCATAAAAGAGATGAAGAGGAGGCAACCATGAGAGGGGGGATAAGATATAGCAGAGCAGGGGGCAACAACAGAGGAGCAGGGGCATAAAACCAGTCAGAGGAGGCCAACACAGATATGAGGGGGGATAGAGACATAGGAGGGGGCAAACTGGTAAGACGGCATAGAGATGAGAGGTGGGCATGTAGATTAAATGTGGCATAAGATATTAGATGGGTCAATGCTAGAGTAAATGGCATAAAAGATAAGGTGGGGCAACACAGAGGAGAGGGCTAACGAGATCAGTTGATGCAACAACGAGTTGGGATCGAGAGTAGGATGTGTTGCGACACAGAGGAGAGGGCTAATACATGTATTGAGGCAACACCTAGGATAGTTCATAACGTACGATAGTAGAGGGCTACACAGAGGGGGGTAGAGAGATAGTAAGGGGCTACAACCGAGGAGAGGGGCATAAAGAGAAAATAGGAGGCAGCAGATAGGGTTGGATATAGATAGGAGGAAGGGGGGGCACACAGATTGGGATATAGAGTAGGAGGGGGCAGATGTAGAAGAAAGGGCATCAATCTATGAGAGGGGCCAACACAGAGGAGATTGTGGCACACAGAGGAGAGGGGCCACGAGAAAAGCAGAGAAAAAGTCGATAAAGAGATAAAGAGGAGGCAACACAGAGGAAAGATATTAAGAGGGGGAACATGTACATGTGGATATGTTTACTTTTATTACTTCGCAATTTCTCTTTTTCCATCTATTGATCCTTTACAACTTGTATCATTACATATTAAACTCCCTATGTGCAGACCGTCTCTGCCCCGTACAGGTCAAACTCCCACAGTTATCATCATCGGACAATACTAAGGCTCGTGTGACAAGCGTCCTCCTCGGCATCCATAAGTGCTATGGCTGAGATAGTGCAAACAAAGGGAGGCACCGGAAAACATGTCTCCCGGTGGTAACAATCTGCTTAAAAAAAAAGCAGATTCCTACAAACTGAACTTCTCTACATCAACACATACCATCAAGTGTGAAGACGCAAAAGAGAATTAAAACACAAGAACAGAGGACTAAGGAAATACATGAAGGAGCAGGTGCTGAGTGTATCACTATGGAGAACATCAGTCCACCTGCACCTTCTACTGTCTAAAACTTCAAGACATTGCTAAAACAGCCCTGCACACTTCTTGGCACCGAGATGTAATATGGTAATACCTAGGATAATACACAGACATATACACAAACCCGCCAGCTGTAACTCACTCTCCAGAATCCACACACCACGGCACAGAGCGAAACCAAAAATAGACCTATTGTAATCTCCCCGAGATAAGAGGGAGAAGACTTTATATGTTGTCACGCACAAGAAACAGGTGGCAAACAGGGGGATCCTAGCAAAATCCAAAGTTCCTTATCGGTGTCACACTAATGCAAGATAATACGATACTAATCAAATCGGATAATCAGTGATGGCGAACCTTTTGGAGACGAGTGCCCAACCCCAACAAAATCCACTTCATTAACAGAAGTTGCCACAATGGGCATTTTAAAGCCTTAAGCCAGTAAACTTTTGCTTTCCGTTCTCACCATTTTTTCAATCATTCGACGCCCCTGAGAGCCACCAATTATTTTTGAAATAATATAAGTGTGTCAAGTGTCTCCTGTAGAGGCGAATAAGGTCTAGCAGGAATAACCTCAAATCAATGCCAGGCCCTGTCCACAACCTTCTCATTTTTTCTGCAGTCCCAACAGCCAATGAATGTCCTTTAAAATATCTTTATATTTAAAGCATCTCTTAAGTTGCCTGGGACTGCAGGAGATTGGTGGATTTGGTCCGATTTGTGAACTCTGTCCTGGGTGATGGTAATGAGTGCCCACAGAAATGGCTCTGAGTGACACCTCTTGGCACCCGTGGCCATAGGTTTCGCCACCACTGGGATAAGTGCTACATGGCTGATAGCTGCAACCCACATTACTTGTCCAAGAAGACCTCTATCATCCATTACACATCATACAGGTCCTACAGTGAGGAGGAACATAGAGTGCGACGGGACCCCCTAGTAACACAAAGTCTCACAATCTGCTCTGCAAATGGATGAATACAATGTCCCAATAAGTGGTACTTCCCAACTGTCGGGGTCCGCGTTCAGTCCTAGATTTCGTGCTCAGCCCCGACCGGTGGGGAAGTATGCACAAACAGAGAGCCGACAGGCCCCTCACATTACTGTGCCTCTTGCTGCTGCTGTTTAGCAGAGACCACGACAGTGACGTGATCTGAAGAAGTGCATCCCACCTGCCAGCTTCAGAGCTGTACCACAGCAGGAGAGAAGGGAGCTGCTGCACGGTGGTAATGTCAGATGAGGGGTCATTATCGGTGTATACTAGTTTTTTTTATTAAGCGAACAAGGGGCGGGGGGCAGAATGCGAGGAGTTTGGTAGCTGGGGGGGACCAATAAGGATGGGGAGGGGCCCAATAAGGGGGAGCTGCCGGGGACCAATAAGAGGGAGAGCTTTGAGAAAGAAGAGCAAAGAAGAGGTCCATTTTAATCTGAGATCAGTCAAGTTGTCAGTTACTTTCTAATAGCACCAGAAAAATGGCTTGCGTTTAATATTAAAGATAAGAACACTCGTCATTCAGATCACATCAGTCTTGTGATTCTGTGAGCTCAGGCCAGAGATAGAGGCAGTTAAAAGAAATGGAGAGTACTGGATCTTCGATACACAGGCAGCTCAGATACGAGTCCACCACAGCCAACAGACCTCTTTGTATGATATACAGAACTGATATAACCGCACTGTATACAAGTCAGTAACACCGGGCCATAGCCACAGTGCGCCTCCTTGGATACTGCATGTAAATGTATGATTGTGTGAGTGTTCGTGATGTGACCATCAACCTTAGAGCTACAAGATCAATACGCTCTGCATTAATACATTATGTGGTAGATAGGTGATGACAAGTATTGATCCAAGTGTTCAAAACCGACGGAGTAACAGACCACAGTGACAAATGTCATCCCCAGTATCACAGCTCAGCCCTGGGGTCACATTGACTAATAGCAACAACACAAAACATCCAAAGGAAAGTCCAACAAACCTTCGGCCTCCCCGCGGCCCACCTCCTCAGTCAATTTACTCTCCTGGTGTGACCCAGCGAGGGTTGGCGTGGTCGCGTATGGGCGTACACCAGATGGAAAACCACCAATAACATCCTATAGGCCTCCAGTGAGACCTCTAATGCATTCCCCTTACTGATACACTAGAAACTAATGGTAAAGTCTTTCTTTCTGCTGGGGCAGGAGGCACGGGTCAGAGGACATGCATTATTATCAGCTGTGAGGGGGCCATACACTTCTCCATTCCTTTCAGTTGTGTTCTCCTCGGGTAACATCAGCCAGTTTCCTATTTTCACATTGGAAATTCCCAGATAGAGAATAACAGGAGAGTCGCTTAGGAATCCCTCCCATAACAGAGAATGACTGAAACTATGCAGCCTATAGGTCCACCCAGCAATAAGGTATAGAGTCCTCTATGTCACCGTAATACATAGTCATCCTGATTATACATACCAGTATTACCCATAATACCGTATGAACTCTATTATATGCCCTGTGTTACCATAATAGGTTTTACTATACAATTCAATTGACATACTATTATATGCCACGAATAATGTATGTGATTATATATATATAGTCAGCAATAACTGTAAGGATCCGGTTATAAGTCCATATATTGACGGGTAAACATTACAGACTATAAAACTCCAGGTAAATACTGTATAGATCCTATATAACCAGCAATACTGTACACTCTTAATATGCCCAGTAAACGTACAGATCCCCACACAAGTCCAGTAACACTGTACAGATCCCATACAAGTCAGTACACTGTGACGCATCCCATAACAAGTCCAGTACAACACTGACAGATTTATACATGACCAATAATACTGTATACAACCACATAGGCCCAATAATACCTGGGAATATCCTATTAATAAATCCAGATAAACTGAGATGACATACATTAATATACCGTAATTACAGTAAAGGTCAATATAAAATACACACACAAGCAATACGATATGGTCTTCCATATGGAGAGAAAAAAAATATCACAGGTTTTGGGGCAAAAAAAAACATTTGTTTCATTCTATGAACGTCTGGCCTCTAGATATAACACACATTGTTGGTAACAGTATTGTTTCTTTTACTCTTAAGTTCAGATAAATTTCCAGTATACTGTATAAATCCTATATATGCCTAGTTATACGTACTTTAATCCCTTAATTAAGTAGAATGTTCCTATATTGATGATTTTATACGTAAATACTATTACATAGCAGGTTCTAAATATAATATTCTAGACAACCACAATATTATGGAGTCACAACCTATATATTTACTTGTATGCTTATCTTTGAATTAACGGTTTCAATAGGATCCCATTACTATACAAATGTTCATATATATGGCCACTATTGTTGTATTTTCCTATATATACCTTAATCTAGTATCCCTCCTATGTGAGTGGTGTACTTGTTCCTATAAATGACCCATACTGTATGCGTACATATTTAAGTTAAGGTTTATATATAGATCGCATTACTATAGAAATGGTATGTACATATGGCCAGACTTAATTATGTATCCCTCCTATATAAGAGCGTGTATTGTTCCTATTATATTCCCTATATTTATAGTATCCCTCCTATATAAGACTGTATTATTCCTCTATATTCCCTAATTATAGATCCCTCCTATATAAGAGCTGTATTATTCCTATATTATTCCCTATACTTATAGTATCCTTCCCCCTATATAAGAGCGTAATTGTTCCTAATATTCCCTATGATTATAGTTCCCTCCATATAGAGCTGTATTGTTCCTATTATTTCCCTATATTATAGTATCCCTCCTATATAAGAGCTGTATTGTTCCTATATATTCCCTTATTGTATAGTATCCCTCCTATATAAGAGACGTATTGTTCCATATTTCTCCTATATTACAGTTATCCCCTCCTGTATACAACTTATTGGTTTCTCTATATGATCCCGTATCTTACAGTATCCCTCCTATATAAGAGCTGTATGTTCTATATATTCCTCTATATTACAGTATCACTCATATACTAAGACCTGTATTGTTCCTATTATCCCTATATTACAGTATCCCTCCTATATAAGAGCGGTCTTGCTCCATACTGCACATGTCGCTCGTCTCTCTCCCCCGGGATGATACGGACACCTACAGACTATGTAGGGCCCCCGGAGCACAGCTGCAGAGTGTTGGGGTTAGGTTGCGAGCTCTGATACAATCAGTAGAATGGCACTGGAGCTCTACTTCTTTCTCACTGTTATAGTGTCCGTCCCATACCCCGCTTCCAAATTTACATTCACGCCAAAAGATCCAACATCATCAATAAAAAGTGATTGACGAGGTCAATGTAAAGGCTTCCATAAGCGCGCAGATACAAGGAGCCGCCTGCGGATCCTTCCATGGGTCTCTGCCGCGTATATATGAAATGACAGCACGTGGAGTACAGGACTATATGGCGGTAGTTACTACTTTCTATATCCGAGAAGGCTGTAAGTAAATCTCCATGCTTTCAGATTAGCGATACAGGTTAAGGGCGATGACACGACACCAGTACATGTGATGACACATACAACACCAATCGGACATAACCGGCAGATGGCTCACTGGATCTTTGTGATACAACACTAGGTGTCACCATCACATACAGTATGAAGGTCTGGCCACAACTGCACCAGACATCTTTTCTTGATTAACAAGAACCACCCCCACCCCCCAAAAAAAAAACCCGGGGAGTACAATTCGCACTGGGAGAAAGGGGGATTTAAATTTGGACAAAAAAAAAAAAAAAGGTGCATCTCCACAGAGCAAAATGTCCCCTCTTACAAAGCTGGTGTCTTATCCCTTTAAGTAGTGATCCCTTTAAGGGAGGGTGCTCTGGCTCACAGATTTCAGTGTATTTCTTCAAAAGGAATACACTGAAATACCCCGGGCACATACGACATAATGGGATCACATTTAAAGGATGGGTACCTCGACATCCAAGAAGGGACATTTAGAGTTAGTCCACATCTAATAAATTTATATTTATGTGAATGTCAACCAGGGTACCAAGCCTCACCAGGGCATGTTACTATACCAGTCATAATCCTCCCTCTCTTTCTCTCTCTTTCTGAGGAACTGGGATAATTGTCGCCCAATATTGGAGGGTCATCCCTTATTACACCAGAGGGGAACAAAGCCCTGATTTTCTATTATCTGGGTGATAATAACCCTAGGAGGGTTGGTAGGAACCAAAGAACTCTCACATATTCTAGTAAATGTTGAATGATACGGATAACCTGATATCCCCGGTCTTAGGATTTGTGTGACAAAGCAAAGTTAATCCCTAGTTTTTATACATGAATTACAATACTGGGATCTTCTATATAGATTTTGGAATCTCTTCAACAATACTCAGTTTTTCCTCATAGACATTTACAAAAACTGCACCGATTTTTGCTATCAGAAATGTTTTCAATATTTCTGCTGACGGAATGCTCAAGGGTCAGAGAAATTCTCTCACTTACAGTCAATGAAAATGATGAATTTCAGGCCAATTTCACGTTACTACAGGGTTAGACCTTCTGCCTGCCCCCCTACAACTGGAGGAGTGCTAGAGATAATGAGCGCAGCGTCAGCGGCCTCTAGTGGTCGCACGTGTCAGCGGATCTTTGTCAGCTTTTAGATTAATGCAGCTTCGCTACACCACTAATGTACTGCACTAAACGTGAGAACATGGGAGGCGGAGAATAACACAACCACGACGTGTATTTAGATTCGATTCGCAGCTCGCAGACTCAAGGCCGTGGCTCCGATGAGCCAAAACCATGAGTCCGCTGATGCCTCAAACTACAGAAATGAGCTGGGGTGGTCAAAACCTAAACCTATTAAAGCCCATGTTCCTGGAAGTTACAACACACAGGCAGGAATGATTCTACCAGTTCCCACAAATTGTTTCAACTATTGAGTAGATTGAAAAAAAATAAATTCTAACATCAAATATCAAGCCAGGACACATTACTCATAGATCCAGGCCCCTGACTGTGGTAATCATCTTATTTATCTAAAAACCCGATTTTTTAAATTATGCTAATGAGCCAGGAAGGCTTGCAGGTGTTACACACCCCCAGTGCTCTGGCTTCATCAGTTGTTTAACTGTCTCAACTTCCCTCTAGGTTTCTTCTGGAAGGGGGGAGTACAGAGGGAAGCAGGGGAAAACAATTGACAGCTGGTGAGCTGCAGTCACAGAAGGACCCCCCAGAGCCCTTCCGACTCATTTAGCATAATTTTAAAAGTTGATGTTGAGCGGAAGGGGCCATGGTATAACTACATATAAGAAGATTATCCATCAGCATGGTGCTGGATCTAGGAGTAAGTGGTCCTGTTTTATCATGCTGAGTTTTGATACAGAAACATATCTCTTGTTTAATATCCCTGAATTCCAGTGGTTTTGTCTGCAAAAACACTTGATAATGAGGCTCTGTAGTTCCTATTGGCTCCGGCACTATTCCTCCCTCTCCCCTAATATGAAACTTCTTTAGACGAACCAATAATTCACTGTGTTGGTCTCTGACAGCCAGAAGTATCAATCGCTGCTCCATCCCCCAGCTTTTGCTGGTTATGAGTCTCAGTCAGTGTTTGATTAGTTCCTGGTCTGGACAGTCAGGAAGCTCTGTGTAAAGTGTTTTGATGGCAGCCAGCATGCAACAACAGTCTTTCCAAGTTTGCTGGATTTTTTCTAATTGTTATTTAAAAAAAGAAAAAAACACTCGGATCAGGGATAACACAGAAAGTTTCTGCATCAGTTTCACTAAGCAATTTGTCAGAGATTGGTTACAAGGTATAAAAAACAAATGGTTATTGTCCTTTAATATTGTCAGCTGGTTTCAACAACAAAAAAAAACAAAAAAACGCCACAGCACCTGCCAAAAAAAATCTTCCAATGCTTTTAGCTTATCATATATCCTTTACTACAGTAATAAGACCTCCATTCCACACCACATATGCAACACTGTGCAGTTCTCTACATTAATACCAATGTTGCATGTTTTATTGTAAAACACTAAAACTGTATCAACCAATAGTAAACAAAATGGGCAAAGAAAATAAAACTATATTCAATAAAATAAAGCAAATGAGAAACATCCTTTTTATCCTAGACTTTCATTGTACCTTCATGTCCTCGCAATAAAGCCAAATACAACAGATCCCTATCTAGTGCTAAAAATCCTATAATCCAGAGCTGATAATCTGCTTTCAGCACGGAAAAACTGCCCAAGATCTGAAACCTGAAGGCACTTTACTGATTGGGGAGAATCCTGGAGACATTCCGGACGTTTGTTGGGAGACCAAACACTTGTCCATTCAATGCGTGACCCACACAATCCAATAACTGCTACTGTTGTAAATCGGAGGGTGTATGCTTATTACCAAACAGGGGACCCCCAACCCAATCTATATCACTTACAGGTCCAAGCAGGTCCGACCCTCACTAATCCCTTATATCACCCCCCTATCTTGCGGATAATGTAACAAAGTATTCTAGACATACAGATTCATACAATGGGAAATATTGTGGAGCAAACAAAAATTATCTAATGACAGAATCAGCAAATATTACATTTGTCCCTAAAATAAAGGGAAAGGGATCTCCTTACCTATACATACACTGTTACACAGTAACGTTAATAAGATACCACACTGACACTACATGTATTTAATCCATATAATTCTTAGAATCCTCTGCTTGCTGACAAACTGAATGACTCAATTCATCTTTGAGATCTCACGCAGACGTACTTGGTAGAACTATAACTAAGATCTGACCCATTTCTGTTCTGCCGTGCGATATTCACATGTACAGCGACTACAGGACTATGTTTTCAGATACCTAGATCAAAACTGATTTTTACATTCAAACAATTAGTAGAACCTTCACCTCCTGGTCACCAATTTCTTTCCACTCCTGTGATAGTTTTCACTGCAGACGGATTCCAGCATGGTTGGGATTTTCTCGTAGCCCACACATTTCCGACAACCAGTGCAGATATGACAATGTGGTATCAGATATGTAAAATTGGTCATCTACGTCCAGGTGGGCTTGTAGTAACTGAACAGGGAGAAGACATACTGTACTAACCTACCTGACCTAGAGAACCTAAAACCATATCATGGTGCAAAAATTAATGAACTAATCCCTTGGAACAATTGGGTAGTGGGGACAAAATCCAAACAACTGGAAATCAATGGAGAGAGGGCAATCAAACTCCCAGCATTTCGGAGGCGAGTGCCAACAGTCACCGACCAGGGTCCCAAATCCGCAGCTTGGAGTCTATAGTGTCACAACAGCCACAGAGAACCAGGGTCCAAATCCCGAATGCTTGGAGTCTGTAGTGTCACAACAGCCAGAGAACCAGGGTCCAAACCCAGCATGCTTGGACTGTGTATCAACACAGCCAGGAACTCCACATCCCAGCATGCTGGAGCTGTAGTGTCACAACACCAGAGAACCATGGTCCAAACCCAGCATCGCTTGGAGCTGTGGTATCACAACATCCAGAGTAACCAGGGTCCCAAATCCCAATCAGCATGCTTATGGAGCTGTAGTGTAACAAACATCCAGAGAAAAGGTCCAAACCCAGTCATGCTGCTTGAGCTGTGTGGTATACAACAGCCAGGGACCAGGGTCCAAATCCCAGCATGCTCGTAGCGTAGTGTCACAACAGCCAGAGAAAGAACAAGGGCCAACACACAGCATGCTTGGAAAGCTTATGGTATCACAACAGCCAGGGAACCAGGTCCAAATCCCACAGCATGCTTGGGCTTAGTATCCAACATGGCCAGTGAACCAGGGTCACAAATCCCACATGCTTGGCGAGCTGTAAGGTCCACAACAGCCAATGAACCATGGTCCAAATCCCCAGATTTCTTGGAGGCTGTAGTTTACAATCAGCCAGTGAAAACCAGGGTCCAAATCCCAGCATGCTTGGAGGCTGTAGGTGTCACAACAGCGCAGGGAACCGAGGGCCAAATCCCAGCTGCTTGGAGCAATAGTGTCACACACAGCCAGGTAACAACGGGTCCAAATACAGCACAACAACCATTACAAAACTAGACAGGAATGTCATGATATTGTAACATGAAACTACCAGGAGGATATATCTGAGTATCGTCTCCAGGCCTGAAGTTAAACCCACTTTGGACTCTGTATAATGGGATTTTAGTTGACCGAGAGAATATATAATGATCCTAAAAATAAAATAATGATTGCATGTCTCACCCCATGGGTAATATCCACACCAAGATTAACGAACAAACTACTCTATAATAAGTCCTATCACAGATGTGGGTACGGGGGACGTGTGTCTGATCATTTCTCCAATATACCCCCGTGTGACTGTACATGTACAAGACCAAACCACAGGAATCATCGCTAATAAGCTGTCAATTAGGAGGGACGCACAAGACTCCGCGGAGTACGCCTGGAGAGACAGGACGGGGGAGGTAATACCTTGTTTACTTGTAAAACGGCATCCATCAAACACAACAAGGTAAGCAATGATGTGAACCTGCGGTATCCGGTAATGATCAGGCCGTCCCCAGGACTATTGAATATTAGATCTAAAATTCATCCACGAAATTAAGAAAACGCACTGAAAAACCTATCGAGTGTGTAAAAGAGTATATATACATCCTCCAAGCCACAGGTATAGATAATATACAGTCCCCAAGCCATCAGTGTATAAAGCCCTTAGCCCAACAGTATATACAGTCTCCAAGCGATCATTCTAAAGAGTATACAAAGCCCTCAGTGTATAGAGCCCCGAGCCATCGGTATATACAGCCCTCAGGCCAGCGGTATATATACAGCACAACAGTATAGAGAGCCCTCAGCCCATCGGTGGTATAGAGAGCCCTAAGCCCAACACTATATACAGCAGATCGCTATATACAGCGCTCAGCAGATCGCTATATACAGGTCCCTAATAAAAATAATAAATACAAAGAAAATTAATAAAAAATTAGGAAATACCATATATCAGTGGGGCGAACCTATGGACTGGTGCCTATGCGGCACTTCGGAGCCCTGCTCTGGGGGTCCCCCAGGACATCATACCCAACCCAGCATTAAGTTCCCCAGACGGACTCAAAGAATCTTCCGACGGAATCTTCCTTCAAGATGGCGAATTGTGCCTCCTCCTTCAACTGTGTGGTGTTTTTAGGAGGCGAAGGACTGAAAGTTGCCAAAGAACGAGGAAAATGAAGTTGCTGCCTGCTGGCGGGGCGGCACTTTACATAAAAGTGGCTTTTGTTAAAATTTGGGCACTCAAGGCTCTAAGTTTGCCATCACTGCCATAGTATATACTCTGAGTATAAGCCGCGTGTTGTCATCACAAAAAAATGTGCTGCAAACCCAAACTCGGCTTATACTCGAGTAAATAAAATTAGGTTTACCAAGTTTTTGTGGTAAATTAGGGGCCTCGCTTATACTTGTGTCGGCTTAATACTCGAGTATACAGTAATTTCCAGATTGAGCCTTGTGAGTAGGGAACGTCCTTCTACTGTTGTAAGTGTTGTATCTCTGTAATGTCTTATTTATTGTATATGTCCCCCATGATCTGTACGCCTGGTGCGTAATATGATTGCGCTATTTAATTTATAAGAATTGAGTCCAGCTATAACTTTTAATTCGCAAATAAAATTACCATAAATAAAAACCAAATAAAAGTGTTCACATAAACAAGCCCAGAAATATCAACAATAAAATCAGAAAAAAATAACTAAAATACGAAAAAACATGGGGTTGGCGGTTTGGTTTGGCTGTTTCAAATTTAGTATTCCGAAACAAAAATTATAAACATATTTGAGACTTGACCCCCCAAAAAATAATAAAAACAAATACATTGAATAAAACAAACAGAAAAATTAATCAATCCCGAATCATTAAATAAAAACCGAATAAAGAGTTTGCATAACCTGGCCGCCAAGAAACGATGAGGCAACAAATACAAAGTACAATAAATAATAAAAACGACAAAAACGGGGTTTGAAGTTTTGTTTTGATGTTGTAGATTCATAAGAAAAGATAAAATACAAATTTACCCTCCATTCATACAAAAAATGGAATATAAATCATAAGGAATAAGTGGAATAAAATAACTACCAAACTGAATGAAAGGCTGGTGTATCTGATCAAGCACAATTAAAAGAAATAAAACATTAAAACACATAAGAATGAATGAATAAATAATAAATGCGAAAAATAAAAATAATGGGAAAAAAAAATGCTAAGGTTAATGAATGAGGCTGACGTCGCATCAGGGTCAGCCGCCCCCCTGTACACTAGTAGGTAATAGATTGAGGAATAATGGGCAGTTCTTGCGCTGTTGAGACGTCCCGTGGCTTCGCTTTCTTCTATGTGACACTTTTATTTGAGAGCAGATGAATGAGAGGCAGCTGCTGGAGATACAATTCTGGAGACACTAGATGCTGTCAGGCTGATACGCCACTGATTGCTTTGTGGCTTCTCTGAAATTTCCCAGGTCACTGCGCTGCCTTATCCTCCCAGATACAAGCTGCGCTCCGGAATGATTGCCAGTCTCAGGATGCTTCCTCCAGCAGCCGATACTACATCCCCTCTCCTTCCTGAAACCTTCCCTGCTGAAGGATCCCCAAAGCCGGGAGTCCGCTGGGCCGCTCTCCTCCCCCTAGCGGCGTCTGTATAGCAATAATGGCAAAAGAAGGGGATAAACAGGTAGAGGAGGCAACACAGAGTGGGGAAGACAATATAGTAAGGAGGGTGCACACAGGGGCGGGATAAGAGAGATCGCAGGGGGCACACAGAGGTTTGATAGATAGATAGCAGGGGGCCAACACAGAGGGGGCATAAACAGGTAGAGAGGCACCACAGAGGTAGAGGGCATAAGAGATGGAATAGGCTACACAGAGGGGGGATAGAGAGATAGGAGGGGGCTACACAGAGGGGGGATAGAGAGATAGGATGTGGTGACAGAGGTTGTATAAGAGATAGGAGGGGGCTCCCCATTGGTGTTGATAGAGAGATAGGAGGGGTGGTGACAGAGATGGGGATAGAGAGATAGGAGGGGGCTAACAAACGAGGGGGGATAGCGAGATAGGAGGGGGGCTACACATAGTGGGATAGAGAGCTAGAGTGGGGCTACCAGAGGGGTGATAGATAGATAGGAGGCTACACAGAGGCGGGGGATGAGAGATAGGAGGGGGCTTAACACAGAGGGGGGATAAAGAGATAGGAGGGTGTGACAGAGATGGGGGAAGAGAGATATGATGGGTGGCTACACGAGGGGGGATAGAGAATAGGATGGGGCTACACAGAGCGGGATAGAGATAGAGGCTAGCATCACAGCGGGGGGATAGAGATAGAGGGGGCCTACACGATGGGGGATATAGAGATAGAGGGTGCTACACAAGTGTGGGGGATAGAGAGATAGGAGGGGGCTTACACAGATGGGGGATAGGAGATATGGGGGGGACAAGAGAGGGGGATAGAGATAAGGAGGGGGCTACACGAGCGGTGGGATCGAGATATGAGGGGGGCTACACCGAGGTGGATAGAGATAGGAGTGGGGTATCCACAGAGGGGGGATAGGAGATAGGAGGACTACCCAGATGGGGAAGAAGAGATAGGAGGGGGTCAAACCCAGAGGAGAGGGCATAAAAGAGATGAAGAGGAGGCAACCATGAGAGGGGGGATAAGATATAGCAGAGCAGGGGGCAACAACAGAGGAGCAGGGGCATAAAACCAGTCAGAGGAGGCCAACACAGATATGAGGGGGGATAGAGACATAGGAGGGGGCAAACTGGTAAGACGGCATAGAGATGAGAGGTGGGCATGTAGATTAAATGTGGCATAAGATATTAGATGGGTCAATGCTAGAGTAAATGGCATAAAAGATAAGGTGGGGCAACACAGAGGAGAGGGCTAACGAGATCAGTTGATGCAACAACGAGTTGGGATCGAGAGTAGGATGTGTTGCGACACAGAGGAGAGGGCTAATACATGTATTGAGGCAACACCTAGGATAGTTCATAACGTACGATAGTAGAGGGCTACACAGAGGGGGGTAGAGAGATAGTAAGGGGCTACAACCGAGGAGAGGGGCATAAAGAGAAAATAGGAGGCAGCAGATAGGGTTGGATATAGATAGGAGGAAGGGGGGGCACACAGATTGGGATATAGAGTAGGAGGGGGCAGATGTAGAAGAAAGGGCATCAATCTATGAGAGGGGCCAACACAGAGGAGATTGTGGCACACAGAGGAGAGGGGCCACGAGAAAAGCAGAGAAAAAGTCGATAAAGAGATAAAGAGGAGGCAACACAGAGGAAAGATATTAAGAGGGGGAACATGTACATGTGGATATGTTTACTTTTATTACTTCGCAATTTCTCTTTTTCCATCTATTGATCCTTTACAACTTGTATCATTACATATTAAACTCCCTATGTGCAGACCGTCTCTGCCCCGTACAGGTCAAACTCCCACAGTTATCATCATCGGACAATACTAAGGCTCGTGTGACAAGCGTCCTCCTCGGCATCCATAAGTGCTATGGCTGAGATAGTGCAAACAAAGGGAGGCACCGGAAAACATGTCTCCCGGTGGTAACAATCTGCTTAAAAAAAAAGCAGATTCCTACAAACTGAACTTCTCTACATCAACACATACCATCAAGTGTGAAGACGCAAAAGAGAATTAAAACACAAGAACAGAGGACTAAGGAAATACATGAAGGAGCAGGTGCTGAGTGTATCACTATGGAGAACATCAGTCCACCTGCACCTTCTACTGTCTAAAACTTCAAGACATTGCTAAAACAGCCCTGCACACTTCTTGGCACCGAGATGTAATATGGTAATACCTAGGATAATACACAGACATATACACAAACCCGCCAGCTGTAACTCACTCTCCAGAATCCACACACCACGGCACAGAGCGAAACCAAAAATAGACCTATTGTAATCTCCCCGAGATAAGAGGGAGAAGACTTTATATGTTGTCACGCACAAGAAACAGGTGGCAAACAGGGGGATCCTAGCAAAATCCAAAGTTCCTTATCGGTGTCACACTAATGCAAGATAATACGATACTAATCAAATCGGATAATCAGTGATGGCGAACCTTTTGGAGACGAGTGCCCAACCCCAACAAAATCCACTTCATTAACAGAAGTTGCCACAATGGGCATTTTAAAGCCTTAAGCCAGTAAACTTTTGCTTTCCGTTCTCACCATTTTTTCAATCATTCGACGCCCCTGAGAGCCACCAATTATTTTTGAAATAATATAAGTGTGTCAAGTGTCTCCTGTAGAGGCGAATAAGGTCTAGCAGGAATAACCTCAAATCAATGCCAGGCCCTGTCCACAACCTTCTCATTTTTTCTGCAGTCCCAACAGCCAATGAATGTCCTTTAAAATATCTTTATATTTAAAGCATCTCTTAAGTTGCCTGGGACTGCAGGAGATTGGTGGATTTGGTCCGATTTGTGAACTCTGTCCTGGGTGATGGTAATGAGTGCCCACAGAAATGGCTCTGAGTGACACCTCTTGGCACCCGTGGCCATAGGTTTCGCCACCACTGGGATAAGTGCTACATGGCTGATAGCTGCAACCCACATTACTTGTCCAAGAAGACCTCTATCATCCATTACACATCATACAGGTCCTACAGTGAGGAGGAACATAGAGTGCGACGGGACCCCCTAGTAACACAAAGTCTCACAATCTGCTCTGCAAATGGATGAATACAATGTCCCAATAAGTGGTACTTCCCAACTGTCGGGGTCCGCGTTCAGTCCTAGATTTCGTGCTCAGCCCCGACCGGTGGGGAAGTATGCACAAACAGAGAGCCGACAGGCCCCTCACATTACTGTGCCTCTTGCTGCTGCTGTGTTTAGCAAGACCAGAAGTGACTTGATCTGAAGAAGTGCATCCCACCTGCCAGCTTCAGAGCTGTACCACGCAGGAGAGAAAGGGAGCTGCTGCAGGTTGGGAATGTCAGATGAGGGTCATTACGGTTACTATTTTTTTTATTAAGCAGCAACAAGGGGCGGGGGCGAAGAGAGGAGTTGGTAGCTGGGGGGGACCAATAAGGGGGGAGGTGGCCCAATAGAGGGGGAGCTGCCGGGGGTACCAATAAGAGGGAGAGCTTTGAGAAAGAAGAGCAAAGAAGAGTCAACATTTTAATCTGAGATCAGTCAAGTTGTCAGTTACTTTCTATAGCACCAGAAAAATGCTGCGGTTTAATATTAAAGATAAGAACACTCGTCATTCAGATCACATCAGTCTTGGTGATCTGTGAGCTACAGGCAGAGATAGAGGAGTTAAAGAAATGGAAGAGTACTGGATCTTATACACAGGCAGCTCAGATTACGAGTCCAACACACCAACAGACCTCTTTGTATGATACTACAGAACATGATATAGCCGCACTGTATACAAGTCAGTAACACCGGGCATAGACCACAGTGCGCCTCTTGAATCCTGCAGTGTAATGATGATAGTTGTGAGTGTTCGTGATGGACCCTCAACCTTAGAGACAAGATCAATACGCCCTGCATTATACATTATGTGGTAGAGGTGATGACAAGATTGATCCAAGTGTTCCAAAACCAGATCGAGAGTAACAGACCACAGTGACAATGTCAGCCCAGTATCACAGCTCTAGGCCCTGGGAGTCACATCTGGCTAATACAAAACAAAACACATCCAAAGAAAGTCCAACAAACCTTCTGCCTCCCCGCCCCATCCCTCCTCAGTCCAATTTACTCATTCCTGGTGTTGACCCAGCGATGGGTTTGGCTGGTCGCGGTATAGGGCTGACACAGTATGGAAACCACCAATAACATCCTATAGGCTCCATGGGAACCTCTAATCATTGCCCCTTATGATACACTAAAATAATGGTAAAGTCTTTCTTCTGTCTGGGGCGGAGGGACACGGGCTGAGGACATGCAGTTAGTATAGCTTGAGGGGGCATACACTTCTCCCTTCCTTTCAGTTGTGTTTCTCCTCGGGTAACATCGCCAGGTTTCTATGTTCACAATTGGAAATTCCCAGATAGAGATAACAGGAGAGTCGCTTAGGAATCCTCCCAATAAATGAGAATGACTGAAACTGCGCAGCCTATAGGTCCACCCAGCAATAAAGGTATAGATCCTCTATGTCACCGTAATACAGTTATCACCTGATTCTACAGGTACCAGTATTACCCATAATACCGTATGACTCTATATATGCCCTCGTGTTACCATAATAGGTTTACTATACAATCATTGACAAACCTATTATATGCCACAGAATACTGTATGTATTATATATAATAATCCAGCATAACGTAAGGATCCGGTTATAAGTCCATATATGACGGGTAAACATTACAGATCTATAAAACTCCCAGTAAAATGTATAGATCCTATATAAACCAGCAATACGTGTAACACTCTTAATATGCCCAGCTAAACGTACAGATCCCCACACAAGTCCAGTAACACTGTACAGATCCATACAAGTCCAGTACACTGGTACATCCCTACAAGTCCAGTCACAAGCACTGACAGATTTTTACATGACCAATAATACTGTATAACAACCACATAGGCCCAATTAATACTGGGAATATCCTATATAAATGCCAGTAAAACTGAATACAACATTAATATACCAGTATTACAGTAAAGGTCAATATAATAATATACACACACAAGCAATACGATATGGTCTCGATATGGAGAGAAAAAAATATCACAGGTTTATGGGGCACAAAAAAAAACATTTGTTAATTCTATGAACTGTCTGGCCTTAGTATATACACACAATTTGTGGTTTTACAGTTATTGTTTCTTTTACTCTTAAGTTCAATAAATTTCCAAGTATTACTGGTATAAAATCCTATATATGCCTAGTTATACGTACTTACTAATCCTCTTAATTAATAGAATGTTCCTTATAGATGATTTTATACGTAAATACTATACATAGCAGGTTCTAAATATAATATTCTAGTACAACCACATATTATGGAGTACACACCTATATATTTACTTGTATGCTCATCTTTGAATTAGGGTCTTCTTAATAGATCCCATTACTATACAAATGTTCATATATAGGCCAGCTATTGTTGTATTGTTCCTATATATACCTTATATCTAGTATCCCTCCTATGTGAGTGGTGTACTTGTTCTTTAAATGACCCATACTGTATGCGTACATATTAATTAAGGTTTATATATAGATCGCATTACTACTAGAAAGTATGTACATATGGCCAGACTTAATTATAGTATCCCTCCTATACTAAGAGCTGTATTGTCCTATTATATTCCCTATATTATAGTATCCCTCCTATATAAGACCTGTAATTATTCCTCTATATTCCCTATATTTAGATCCCTCCTATATAGAGCTGTATTACCTATATATTCCCTATCTTATAGGTATCCCTTCCCTCCTATATAAGAGCGTAATTGTTTCCTATATATTCCCTGATTATAGTATCCCTCCATATAGAGCTGTATGTTACCTATTATTTCCCTATATTATAGTATCCCTCCATATAAGAGCTGTATTGTTCCTAATATTATCCCTATATTATAGTATCCCTCCTATATAAGAACTGTATTGTTCCATATATTCCTATAATTACAGTATCCCCTCCTGTATACAACCTTATGGTTTCTCTATATGATTCCCTATATTACAGTATCCCTCCTATATAAGAGCTGTATGTTCTATATATTTCCCTATATTACAGTATCCCTCACTATATAAGACCTGTATTGTTCCTATTATTCCCTATATTATAGTATCCCTCCATATATAGAGCGGCTTGCCCATACTGCACATGTCGCTGTCTGACTCCTCCCCCGGGACTGGGATACGGGACACCATACAGACTATGTAGGGCCCCCGGAGCAACAGCTGCAGAGTGTTGGGGTCAGGTTGCGAGCTCATGATACAATCAAGTAGATGGCACTGGAGCTCTATCTTTCCACTGTTATAGTGTCCGTCCCATACCCCGCTTCCAAATTTACATTCACGCCAAAAGTATCCAACATCATCAATAAAAAGTGATTGACGAGGTCAATGTAAAGGCTTCCATAAGCGCAGATACAAGGAGCCGCCTGCGGATCCTTCCCATGGGTCTCTGCTCGGTATATATGATGACAGCACGATGGAGTACAGGACTATATGGCGGTAGTTTACTGTTTTCTATATCCGAGAAGCTGTAAGAAATTCTTCCTCTTTTCAGATTAGCGAATACGCGTATAAGGGCGATGACACGACACACGTACAAGTGATGACACATACCAACACCATCGGACATACCGGCAGATGGCTCAATGGATACTTTGTGATACAACATAGGTGTCACCATCACATACAGTAAAGGCTGGCCACAACTGCACCAGACATCTTTTCTTGATAACAAGAACCACCCCCCCCCAAAAAAAAAACCCGGGGAGTATCAAATTCGCACTGGGAGAAAGGGGGATTTAAATTTGGACAAAAAAAAAAAAAGGCATCTCCACAGAGCAAATGTCCCTTCTTACAAAGCTGGTGTCTTAGTCCTTTAAGTATGATCCATTTAAGGAGGGGCTCTGGCTCACGATTTCAGTGTATTTACTCAAAAGGAATACACTGAAATACCCCGGCACATACGACATAATGGGATCACATTTAAGGGATGGGACCTCGACATCCAAGAAGGGACATTTAGAGTTAGTCCACCATCTAATAAAAGTTACTACTTTATGTGAATGTAACCAGGGTACACAACCTCACCAGGGCAGTGTTACTATCCAGTCATATCCTCCCTCTCATTTCTCTCCTTTCTGAGGAACTGGGATAATTGTCCCCAATATGGAGGGTATCCTCTTTTACACCAGAGGGGGAACAAAGCCCTGATATTTTCTATTATCTGGGTGAATAATAACCCTAGGAGGGTTGAGTAGGAACCAAGAACTCTCACATATTCTAGTAAATGTTGAGATGATACGGGATCAAACCTGATATCCCCCGGCTCTTAGGATGTGTGACACAAGCAAAGTTAATCCCTTAGTTTTTATACATGAATTCAATACTGGGATCTCTATATTGATTTTGAGGAATCTCTTCAAAATACTCAGTTTTTCCCATAGACAATTTAACCAAAAACGCACGTTTTTATGTATCAGAAATGTGTTTCAATATTCTGCGGGAATGCTCAAGGGTCAGAGAAATTCTCTCACTTACAGTCAATGAAAATGATGAATTTCAGGCCAATGTTGCACGTACTACAGGGTGTATGTACCTGTTCTGGCCTGCCCCCCTACAACTGGAGAGTGCTAGAGATAATGAGCGCAGCGTCAGCGCCTCTAGTGAGTCGTCAACGTGTCAGCGGATCTTTGTCAGCTTTTAGATTAAGTGCAGCTTCGCTACACCACTAATTACTGCACTAAAGTGAGAACATGGGAGGCGGAGAATAACACCCACGCACGTGTATTTGAGGTTGATGCGCAGCTCGCAGACTCAAGGGCGGGCTCCGATGAGCCAAAACCATGAGTCCAGCTGATGCCTCACAACTACAGAACAGAGCTGGGGTGGTCAAAACCTAAACCTATTAAAGCCAGTGGTTCCCGGGAAGTTACAACCACAAGGCAGGAATGATTCTACAGTCACCACAAATTGTATTCAATATTGAGTAGATTAAAAAAAATAAATCTAACATCAAAATCAAGCCAGGACACTTACTCATAGATCCAGGCCCCTGACTGTGGTAATCACTTATATTTCTAAAAACCCGATTTTTAAATTATGCTAATGAGCCAGGAAGGCTCTGCAGGTGTACCAAGTAGCCCCCCAGGCTCTGGCTTCATCACGTTGTTTAAACTGTCTCAACTTCCCTCTAGGTTTTGTTCCTGGAAGCGGGAGTACAGAGGGAGCAGGGGAAAAAACAATTGACGCTGGTGAGCTGCATCACAGAAGGACCCCCCAGAGCCCTTCCCGACTCATTTAGCAATAATTTTAAAAGTTGATGTTAGACGGAAGGAGGCCCATGGTATAAACACATATAAGAAGATTATCCATCAGCATGGTGCCTGGATCTAGGAGTAATTGGTCCTGTTTTATTCATGCTGATTTGATACAGAAACATATCTCTTGTTTATATCATTCCCTGAATTCAGTGGTTTTGTCCTGCAAAAACACATATGAGATTAATGAGGCTCTGTAGTTCCTTTGGCCCGCGCACTACTTCCTCCTCTCGTCTTCCCTATATGAAACTTCTTTAGCGAACCAAATTCACTGTGTTGGTCGTCTGGACAGCCAGAATATCAATCCGTGCTCCATCCCCCAGCTTGCTGGGTTATGAGTCATCAGCTCAGTGTTGATTATTCCTGTCTGGACAGTTCAGGAAGCTCTGGTGTAAAGTGTTTCTGATGGCAGCCAGCATGCAACCCCACTTTCCTAAGTTTACCTGATTTTTTCTAATTGTTATTTAAAAATAAGAAAAAAACACTCGGATCAGGGATAAACACAGAAGTTTCTGCTCAGTTTACACTAGCAATTTGTAGAGTATGTTGGTTCACAAGGTTTATAAAAACAAACTGGTGATGTCCTTTAATATTGTCAGCTGGTCTTCAACAACAAAAAAAACAAAAAAACGCCACAGCACCTGCCAAAAAACAATCTTTCCAATGCTTTTAGCTTATCATTATTCCTTTACTGACAGTATAAGACTCCATTCCACACCACATATGCAACACGTGTGCAGTTCTCTACATTTAATTACCAATGTTGCAGTTTTATTGTAAAAAACTAAAACTGTATCAACCAATAGTAAACAACATGGCAATGAAAATAAACTATATTAATAAAATAAAGCAAATGAGAACATCCTTTTTCATCTAGACTTTCCATTGTACTCATGTCCCGCAGATAAGAGCCAAATACAAGATCCCATCTAGTGCTAAGAAATCCTATAATCCAGATGCTGATAATCTGCTTTTCAGCACGGAAACTGCCCAAGTCTGAACCTGAAGGCCTTTACTGATTGGGGAGATCCTGGGACATTCCGGAGTTTTTGGGAGACAAACACTTGTCCCATTCATTTGATGGTGACCACACACAAATCCAATACTGCACTGTCTAATATCGGAGTGTGTATGCTTATTACCAACAGGGGACCCCCACCCAATCCTAGTGATCACTACAGGTCCAAGCAGGTCCGACCCTCACTAATCCCTATATCCCCCCCTATCCTTGTGGATAAGTAACAAAGTATTCTAGAATAAGATTCAATGACAATGGGAAATATTGTGGAGCAAACAAAAATTATCTAATGACAGAATCAGCCAAATATTACAATTTGTCCCTAAAATAAAGGGAAAGGATCTCCATTACCTTACTACACTGTACACAGTAACTAATAAGATACCACATGAACTACATTATATTATCCAGTTATAATTCTTAGAATCCTCTGCTGCTGACAATGAATGACATCAATTTCTATCTTTGAGATCTCACGCAGACTACCTTGGAGAACTATACTAAGCTGACCCATTTCTGTCTCCCGTGCGATATTCCACATGTCAGCGCTAACAGACATGTTTTCAGATACCAGATCAAAACTGACTTTTGTACATTCAAACAAGTTAGAGAAACCGTTCCACCTCTGTCACCAATTTCTTTCCATCCTGTGATAGTTTTCACTGCAGAGATTCCACATGGTTGGGATTTTTCGTAGCCCACCATTTTCCGAGGCAAAACCAGTGCCAGATATGACAACTGTGTATCAGATATGTAAAATTGGTCATCTACTGTCAGGTGGGCGTAGAACTGGAACAGGGAGAAGACATCTGGTACTAACCTACCTGACCTGAGAACCTAAACCATATCATGGTTGCCAAAAATTAGTGAATAATCCTTGGGAACATGGGTATTGGGGACAAAATCCAAAACACTGGAAATCAATGGAGGAGTGCATCAAACTCCCAGCATTTCGGAGGCGAGTTGCCCACACAGTCACCGACCAGGGTCCCAAATCCGCAGCTTGGAGTTATAGTGTCACAACAGCACAGAGAACCAGGGTCCAAAATCCCGCAATGCTTGGAGACTGTAGTGTCACAGACAGCCAGAGAACCAGGGTCCAAACCACAGCATGCTGGATCTGTGGTATCACACACAGCCAGGAACCCGGATGCCAATCCCACATGCTGGAGCTGTAGTTCACAACACCAGAGAACCATGGTCCAAACCCTGCATGCTTGGAGCTGTGGTATCACAACACCAGAATAACCAGGGTCCCAAATCCCAATATAGCATGCTTTGGGAAGCTGTTAGTGTACACAAACATCCAGAGAACAACGGTCCAACCCAGTCCTGCTGCTGAGCTGTTGGTATACAACAGCCAGGGACCAGGGGTCCAAATCCCAGCATGCTCGTGAGCTGTAGTGTCACAACAGCCAAGAGAAAAACAAGGGCCAAACACAGCATGCTTGGAGAAGCTTATGGTATCCACAACAGCCGGGAACCAGGGTCCAAATCCCACAGCATGCTTGGGCTATAGTATCCACACAGGCCAGTGAACCAGGGTCCCAAATCCCACATGCTTGGGCTGAAGGTCACAACAAGCCAAGGTTGAACCATGGTTCCAAAATCCCACATGCTTTGGAAGCTGTAGTGTCTTACAACAGGCCAGTGAAAACCAGGGGTCCAAATCCCAGCATGCTTGGAGGCTGTAGGGTCACAACAGCCAGGGAACCGAGGGCCAAGATCCCAGCATGCTTGGAGCTATAGTGTCACAACAGCCAGGAACAACGGGTCCAAATACAGCACAAACAACCATTACAAAACTAGACAGGAAGTCATGATATTGTTAACATCAGGAAAACTAACTCATGGTAGGATATATCTGAGTATCCTCCCAGGTGCCTGAAGATTAAACCCTTTGGACTCTGTTATATAGGGATTTAGTTGACCGACGAGAATATTATAATGTATCCTAAAAATAAAATAATTGCATGCATCTTCACCCCATGGGTATATCACACAGCCAAGATTACGCATAAAACCTCTCTTATATAAGTCTCACACAGTGTGGGTCAGGGGGCACTGTGTCTGACATTTCTCCAATATACCCCCGTGGACTGTACAAGTACAAGACAAACCACAGGAATCATCGCAATAAGCTGTCAATTAGGAGGAGACGCACGAAATCTCCGCGGAGTAGACCTGGACGGTTACAGGACGGCGGGGGTAATACCTTGTGTTACGTGTTAAACCATCCATCAACACAACAGGTAAGCAATGATGTAACCTGCGGTAATTCCGGTATAATGGATCAGCGTCCCCAGGACATCTGAATATTAGATCTAGAAATCATCCACTGAATGTAAGACGCACTGAAAACCTACGAGTAGGTAAAGAGTATATATACAGTCCCCCAACGCCACCATGGTATAGAGTAATTATAGTTCCCCAAGCATCAGTGTAAGTTAGCGATATACCGTCCCCAAGCCACAGGTATAGAAGATATACAGTCCCCAAGGCGATTCAGGTATAAAGCCCTTAGCCCAACAGTATTGAGTACAGTATCCAGCAGATTCATTCTAAAGAGTTATTAAACAAAGCCCTCAGTGTATAGAAGAGCCCAAGCCGATCGGTAGTTTACAGCCCTTCAGGCCGCAGCGGTCATATAACAGCACAAACAGTATGAGGAGGCTCTCAGCCCATCGGTTGGTATAGAGAGCCATAAGCCCAACATATTACAGAAGATCGCTAGATACAGCCCTCAGCAGATCGCTATATACAGCCCTCAGCAGATCGCTATATACAGCCCTCAGCAGATCGCTATATACAGCCCTCAGCAGATCGCTATATACAGCCCTCAGCAGATCGCTATATACAGCCCTCAGCAGATCGCTATATACAGCCCTCAGCAGATCGCTATATACAGCCCTCAGCAGATCGCTATATACAGCCCTCAGCAGATCGCTATATACAGTGAACAGCCATATAGAGCCCTCAGCCCATCGCTATATATATCCAGTATGGTATAGAGCAGTATATATAAATATAAGATACCTGTGAAAAGATAAAGTAACATATAAACTGGGCCATAGATATAAGCCCGCAGATCGCCATGGTGACTGGACAGCTTAGATAGAAACTATCCAGTTCTATTCATTCCTGGGATAAGCATCCGTACATACCTGGCTGTCACTTCTCCCGAGCCCCTGCTCATTCTAACTATAAGGCACCCACATATTCCATAGCAATGTACAATAGTGTCATGAACATCTGTCCTTTACAGGAGGCTGCTCCCGTGGAGACTCCCTAATACAGAGGAGCTTTCCCCTCTCCAGGACGGATGATCCCTATGTCACCTGTCACTATCCCCTCTCCTCACAAGCTGTGCCATTCCTCTGTTATTTCTCCTGGAAACCTAGGGATAAATTGCCAAGAGGGCGTTACCAGGCGTGTCCTTACCCTGCTGTGATGGACGCTGAAGCTTCACCCATCCCCTACTCCCAGCTCAGATCTAACCTGTAAAGTGCGAGCACAACCCCAAATATTCAGCCATTTAGTGGCCAATGATTAAAATTATCACTCTCTTTATCGCAAAACAACCTTAAAAGTTAGGGAAAAAAAACCATTGGGGGTACAAAGTAGACAATTCCTCCAAGAAGGAGCATTTCTAGGGCACAGGGGTCAGAGAGTGGTGATGACTACAACTCCCATCATGCTCAGGCATTTGTGAGTAGTGGCCATCGTGATGCTATACAGGTGGGGCAGCATCCACCTGCAGCACTACCACCCCCATCATGTCACGTCCCTGCCCCCCAGAACTTTCCAGCAGCTGTGAGTGCAGATACATGACGCACATCACCAGCACCACCATCAGGGGTAGGTGACACCCGCTCCGTGGGCCCCTCGTGTTGTCACCGCATTCCCGCCCACACGCGGCTGTCACCCGCTTTTTACCTGTCACCCGGGGGCACTCCACAGGGCGCAGCTCCGGAGGGGGCGGGTGTCCGCGGTGACGCGCGGCTGCTGCTGCTGGTGGGAGGGGCTCCGGGTGACAGCGGAGGGAGGGCGCTTCCAAGCCTCCGGGATCCGCTACGCCGCAGCTCGCGCTGACTCCGTCTTCCTGCTACGCCCCCCGCGGCCAATGGCTGAGCTCCGAGCGGCGCTGACCAATCCGGCGGCAGCGCTCGTCTCACCCCGCCGCCCAATCACCGAAGAACGGGCTGCTGCCTACTGACCAATCACAGAAAAGAACGGTCCGCCGGAGCCAATGACAGAGCGGACAGTGGTGGAGGGCCAATTGTGAGGGCAGCGGAGGGTGATAGCGCTCCAATAACACGCGGGGCTCTGCCTCACACACACCCAGGAGATGGGGACGGGGAGTGCGCTGCTTCACACTGATACCCACCGTCCTTCATGGCATCACATAGGACACACGGTGCCCCTCCACTCCTGGCAGCCGGGCGTGCACGTACCACACTGGTACCAGGGTCCCATGGAGTGATGGGAGTGTCACCAGAGAGCTAGCCCAGGGATACAGCACGTGTAATAATGCTGCCATACAGTGCTCATACACCACTAATATCCCGCCCTATAGTGCACATACCTATAATACCAGGAGTAACACAAGGACCCCCAGTTATACTGTATTGTATTAATAATGGACTCTTCATAGGACCCTGGGAAGTTATGCCCCTGCCAGAGCTGTAGACACTTCAGAAATTCATTGCAATACCCCTCACAAACCGAAAACACAGCTAAAATCAGCAAAAGTACAGCTCTGTGGTAATATATATAATACAGAAAATACTGAAAAAACATTAAAATGTTCACATCCACTACACATACATCATATACACTTTATACAAATGTAGACCTACTACATCCATAAATAAGGCTTTGAAGATACAGGCAGTCCCCGGGTTACGTACAGGATAGGTTCTGTAGGTTTGTTCTTAAGTTGAATTTGTATGTAAGTCGGAACTGTATATTTTATAATTGTAACTCCAGACAGAATTTTTTTGGTCTCTGTGACAATTGGATTTAAAAAATGTTGGATTGTCATAAGAACCAGGATTATCAATAAATCTTCATTACAGACACCTGTGATAACTGTTACAGCAGATTATTGTAGCCTAAGACTAAAGTACAGGAAATTACCAACATCCAGAGGACCGGTTGTAACTAGGGGTCGTCTGTAAGTCGGATGTTCTTAAGTAGGGGACCGCCTGTAATAGTTCTAAATTTCAGAAATTTATTTTGCAGTGATAATAGTAAACTTTGAAATATACTTCATTTAGGAAAAAAGCTTCTCTGTCCCATTTTTTTGCTCCTTTCTTCTCCTGCAGTGAACAGTGTAGCTGTCTGTACAAAGTTTGTAGTTAAAGTGAGGAGACTAAAGGTGAAAGGGCTGTTCCCATTTCAGCAAATTAATGTTATTTTTTGTATGATGAAAAATTATACAGTTTTCCAATATACCCAGAGTTATACACAGTTATATCACAGAGAGTAATCAGAGCTGTGTGATATAACGAGCCGAGCACCTGTGTGACCATGGACAGATTTCTATCCACTGGAAGTAAACATAGAAGCTTCCTATAGAATGACAGCAAGCAGAGGTCTAGAAAACCACAAGGAATTGATACAGAAAGTATATTGGAAAATTCTATAACTTTTCATTATTCAAACAATAACATTTATTTACTGAAATGGGAACTTCCCTTTAACTCCTTACATACCTAAATAATATTTCACTTGATTATTCAGCTCTGTAAGGAGATTAGACCATTCAGTGACTGTCTGTAAGGAGTTGTGAGTGTAAGGAGACATTAGAAACCTCCCCTTATCTATCAGCTGTCAGTGGAGTACAGGAGGAAAGCTGATTATACACACTGCTAAGGCCAGGAGTGTAAAACAGGACAAATACATATTTTCCTTTAATAATGTACAAGTATATTACGAAGTTTACTATTTTCATCTGCACTGTTTATTTCTGCAATTTGGCTTAAACATTTTTACACTAAAACCATAAGCTGTCAAGTTGAATTTTGTACATTATATACATTGCACATAAATACATTACACACCTACCCGCTACACACATATATGCACATTACACACATGTACATTACACATACCCACAACACAAATGTATGCACATTACACACATGTATGTTCCTTACACATATCCACTACACAAATGTATACACTTTATAGACTCATACAAACTATATATATTATATATATATTTATACTATACAAATATGCACATTGCATACATATACATTACTCACACATACCCACTACACACATGAATATTACACATACCCACCACACACATGTATGCACATTACATACACATTGCACATACTGTATATACATCACACTCACATACCCACAACACAATTGTATGTAGGTTACACACCTGAACATTACTTATACCCATTGCACACACACACACACACATACATATATATATATATATATATATATATACACACTCATTATACATATACATTACTAACACATACCCACTGCACACAAATTGCACACATACACATTACATACAGTGGGTACTGAAGGTATTTAGACCCCCTTTAAAATTTCCGCTCTTTGTTTCATTGCAGTCAATTCATAACATCAAGAAAGTATTATTTTTTGCTTATTAATGTACCCTACAGAAATGTAGATATTATGCTAATTTATTAAGCAAGAAAAACGTAAATATCATCTGGTCATAAGTATTCAGAACCTTTGCTATGACACTCATATTTAACTCATACGCTGTCCATTTCCTTCTGATCCTCCTTAATTAAACTGTGTTCTGTGTTCTACTCCTTCATTAAACTGTGTTTAAGTAAACTGATTGGACTTTATTAGAAAAGGTAAACACCTGTTTATATAAGACCTCATAACTCACAGTACATGTCAGAATCATGAGATCTAAGGAACTGCCCAAGTTCAGAGACAGAATTGATGCAAGGCACAGATCTGGCCGATGTTACAAAATAATTTCTCCAGCACTCAAGGTTCCTAAGAGCACAGTGGCCTCCATAATCATTAAATGGAAGAAGTTTGGAACGACCACAAATCTTCCTCAACCTGACCGTCCGGCCAAACTAAGCAATTGCGGGGGAAGATATGCAGTAAGGAGATGGGAGAAAGCTCCACAAAGT
This sequence comes from Engystomops pustulosus, assembly GCA_019512145.1. Lineage (NCBI taxonomy): Eukaryota > Metazoa > Chordata > Amphibia > Anura > Leptodactylidae > Engystomops > Engystomops pustulosus. The sequence goes on along the minus strand of CM033647.1, from coordinate 14,145,393 downwards.
CACTTATCACTTTAGCCTCCACCAGTCAGAGCTTTATAACAGAGTCTGCCGATGGAAGCCTCTCCTAGTGCAAGACATATAAAAGCTGCATACAATGTGCAAAACACATGAAGGACTCCCAGACTATGAGAAATAAGATTCTCTGGTCTGATGAGACAAAGACTGAACCCTTTGTAGTTAATTCTTAGTGGTATGTGTGGAGAAAACCGAGCGCTGCTCATCACCTGCCAAATACAATCCCAGCAGTGACACATGGTGGTGGCAGCATCATGCTATGGCGCAGGGACGGGACCACTGGGTGTAATGGAAGGAAAGATGAATGCAGCCAAGTACAGAGATATCCTGGATGAGAACCTCTTCCAGATGCTCTGGACTTAAGACTGGACCAAAGTTTCACCTCCCATTACACACACTCTAAACTTTACAGTATAAATATTACACACACTATGCATTACACACACTATACACATTACACACACCCTACACATTACAGTATAAATATTACACACATATTTTTAGCAAAGAAAGATGGCATCTGGGTGAACACTTTATAAACGGGTTCATGTAGATATGGAGTATTCCCCAGGTTGTTTTTTTACTCCTGCTGTATTAATCAACACCTCAGAAAGTGTCAAATCTTTGCCAAAATCTGAGCCATTTTTTGAGAAGCTGTTATTACATTTTTATCATCATTGCTACTTATAGCGAGGGATGAGAATATAGGATGTATTTATTGATCTGACATTGATATAGGTGATATTCTTGACTGTAAAATCCTGTATGTGGCGTGAATAAGAGGAAAGTCTTGAGTGAATTTCTTTGTATTTTTTATTTGAATAGACAATATGTAATGTTGAAAGCAAAGCTAAACTTAAGGAAAACAGCTTCTCTGTGTCTGTTTTTTGGTCCTTCTTTCTCCTGCAGTGAGCAGTGTATGTGAAGTACCATATACAGCACATAGATAAGGAAAGGAGGCTAACGATCACCTTGTTCTATACCTATAGATCACTTACCTTGACGTACTGTATATACTCGACCCGAGTATAAGCCGAGACCCCTAATTTTACCACCAAAAACTGGGAAAACCTATTGACTCGAGTATAAGCTGTGGGTGGTATCTCTTTTATGAGATTAGATCATCTGTCTGTAAGGATTTAAGTCATTACATACTTTATCAGGTTCCTTTATCTCTCAGCTGTCAGTGGAGAACAGAACACAAAGCTGATTTATACACACTGCTTAAAGAGAACCCGTCAGGCAAATTAACCCCCTAAACTAAATATATTTTCATAAACTGCCATTAGAGAGCATTGCCTCTATCCCTTCACTGTCCCTCTACATGCCTGTAAACTTAAGCAATGAGGTCCTAAAGCTGTATGCAAATGACCTGTGAGATGTCCAATGAGTCATTAGCATATTCAAGCTCTCCAGCTTATTCATGAGTGGGAGGCACAGCCACACCCCCATTGCTTGACTTACAGCCTGTATAATGATGTAATGGCTCCTCCATGTGCTTCCTGGTGCTGGCACCCCCTGCAGCCTGTGTGTGTATTAGATACTACTATACACATGACTGACAGCCTGTATAATGGTGTGATGCATAATGGTGTAATGTCTCCTCCCTGTGCTTCCTGGTGCTGGCCCCCCCTGCAGCCTGTGTGTATATGAGATGCTCCTATACACATGACTGACAGCCTGTATAATGGTGTGATGTATAATGGTGTAATGGCTCCTCCATATGCTTCCTGGTGCTGGCGGTCATGACCCTGCAGCCTGTGTGTATGAGATACTAGTATACACATGACTGACAGCCTGTATAATGGTGTGAGGTATAATGATGTTACAGTAAGTACTGTAGAAAATACTCTAAAGTTGTAATTAAATTCATTTTTCTTAAATGTTATTCACTGCCCTTTACCAGTACATGTTGTTAACTGTGATCACTAACCGCACTAGATATTGCATTTCCTGCACTATGGATATCTATGGGAGAAGTGAGTTGAAGAAAACGTTTATTATGTCCTTGTTTGAAATAAGAAAAAAATTATTTAAAATAGAACTAGAAACTACTACTGTTATAAACAAATACAAAAAAATAAATAAATAATGTAGTCCTCAATATGTTAAGGTAGTTGTCCAGGATTTTGAAGATAGAAAATCTTAAAAAGATTATATCTAAATGTTTGATTGCTCTATACTGAAAGAAAACTTCTCCGCCTCTGTAAATTGACATATATACTTACATGAAACATCTCTGCTAAATGGAACACTTCACTTATTTTCTAAACAGAAAAGTCCTTTGCTGTTCAGATTTAAAGAGAACCCGTCATGCAAAATAACCCCTAATCTAAATATATTTTCATTAACTGCCATTAGAAAGCATTGCCTCTATCTCTTCATTGTCCCTCTACATGCCTGTAAACCTAAGCAATGAGGTCCTAAAGGTGTATGCAAATGCCCTGTGAAATGTCCAATGAGTCATTATCATATTCAAGCTGTCCAGCTGATTCATGAGTGGGTGGCAGAGCCACACCCCCAGTGCTTGACTGATAGCCTGTATAATGGTGTGATGGCTTCTCCATGTGCTTCCTGGTGGCCACGCCCCCTGCATCCTGTGTGTGTATGTGAAAGATACAACAGCTCCAGGAAGCCACGTTATAGCAGAACATGTCAGGTACATGTGTAGCTGATGTCTGTGTCTCTCACATGTGTATAGGAGGAGAGAACATGTCAGGTACTTGTGTAGCTGATGTCTGTGTCTCACACATGTGTATTAGGAGGATGCAGCATGTCAGCAGATAAAGCACAGACACCAGCAATGCTTTACTGTACATTACACACAGACATGAGAAGGGGGAGGAGAGGGGAGGGGTAACAGGGGTGACATAACTGCCTCTGACCATGTGACCAGCCTCATTTACATAATAAAAATAGATGATTTTATAATGATTAATGTAAGAAATAACTAGATAAAGGCTGTAACGGGATCCTTGTGTGCTGCTCCAACAGGTAGAGGTGACAGGACTAGTGACACAGACCTGATGACAGGTGTCCTTTAAAGGGACTCATTTAAAGTGTTTACTCATTTGTTATGCTTTGACCATGTGGTGTTGTATGGTTATAATGTTTAACATACTCTCTTTCTTTAACTTAACCGAAAATATAATAAAACACAGAGTTGGAAAAAATACAACAGAACTGGGGTCCACAATTACTGGTATTGCAACTCAGCCTTATTCACTGGTTCACATGTGTGGCACTATTTCTAAAATAAACCAATGTCTCCAAAGACTTTAAAAGGAAGATTAAGAATTATAGTACTTTTAGCCCATACCACAGTACTATTACTTCAGCAGGAGGTAAGCAGTATATCCAGAGGGCTGATGGGCTGAGCATAATGCAGCAAACACTCGTAGTTACCACCCATGATTGGTGTTGACAAAGACTAGGGGTGTTAATCCTTTGCATACCGCCAGCATCTTTGCCTAACACATTCTTGGCTAGGTTACCTCCTGAGGCACCAATGGGGGCAACAATCAGCTGTCTTTAAAAAAATGTTACAAAACCTAAAAGTTCATATAACCCCCCATTTACTCCAACAAATATAAAAATAAACAAAATTCCTAAAATTCCCAATTTATTAAACTATAAAAATAATTATTCACGTCAGTAATTTGCAACATTTTATGACTAGAGATGAGCGAGCACTAAAATGCTCGGGTACTCGTTATTCGAGACAAACTTTTCCTGATGCTCGAGTGCTCATCTCAAATAACGAGCCCCATTGAAGTCAATGGGAGACTCAAGCATTTTTCAAGGGGACCAAGGCTCTGCACAGGGAAGCTTGGCCAAACACCTGGGAACCTAAGAAAAGGATGGAAACACCACGGAAATGGACAGGAAGCTCCAACAGGTAGTAGTGACAGGACAAGTGACACAGACCTGATGACAGGTGTCCTTTAAATACGCAAAAAGAAGGCCACAGATTTCTTGAATAAAGTATATTACTTTTATCACCTGTACTGTTGTTAATGTTTTTTTTTCCAGTGTAGATGCTGCAAGTTAATTAGACTTTCATTTTTCCAGTGGAAGTGCTCAAGATACATACAATTTCATTGCTGAAGTCGAGACGCTGCACTTACATTACACTTTCATTACTCCAGTGGAGGTGCTGCAGGTAAATTCAACACTTACTGCCAGTTTCCCCACAGATTACAACTAATTGCTACAAGGAGGATACAGGCGGTCCCCTACTTAAGATCACCCAACTTACAGACGGGCCCTAGTTACAAACGACCTCTGGATGTTGGTAATTACTGTACTTTAGCCTTAGGCTACAATAATCAGCTATAACAGTTATCACAGGTGTCTGTAATGAAGATTTAGTGTTAATTCTGGTTCTTATGACAACATTTTTAAAATCCAATTGTCACAGAGACCCAAAAAAGATTTTTCCTGGGTTACAATTATAAAATATACAGTTCCGACATACATACTAATTCAACTTAAGAACAAACCTACAGAACCGATCTTGTACGTAACCCGGGGACTGCCTTATCTAAATTTACATGACCCTTCCAATACATAAGAACTGTACAAAGAGCAGAACTCCTCTCAATATCACTAAATATTGCTTTTAAGCAGCATTCTGCATAGTGTACAATCTTTGGCAGCCCGAAGACTGGCAGTGGCTGATTTTCTGTGTTTCACAATGACAACTAGTTACTTATTTGACACCCTGCACAAAAATCTCAATTGTCAGTGTTTCATAGTTTTCAATGGTGCAATTCTTTGTGTGTATAAATAGATAATAGCTCACCAGGCTGTGAGCTCTGTGAAGGAGAAGGAGGAAGAGCTGAGAGCTGAGGAGTCTGCAGCACAGACAAATCACATGTTTTTTTAAATGTATCTAAACCAAAACCCAACTCCTGGGACTACACAGAGGATTCTGTCAGGATACAAGGTAAGTTATAACACACAATTATATTGTAATGCAAATGCTTAGAGAAAACAGAAAGGCATATTTCTACTCCAGGTGTGAGGGGCTTCTACAACCGTCTTTAGTGAAAATGAGGTCCCTAGTGACAGGTTCCATTTAAAACCAATAAATTAATGAAAATAATAAATCATAAAATCACAACATAATGAGCCAAGAGAAAATATAAGATATCTCAGCTCCTTGTAGGCCATTAAAAATGAATAAGACACCAACAGGGTCTGCCTAAAAAATAATGTAAGAAGGATAGGCTATAGGGTCAGGTTTAGGATTAAAGAAAATTTGAGGGGTTAATTTTCATTCTTTATCTTTTTTTAAACCATTATGAGATTATTATACTGAGAAATGTGATATGATTGCTTGTATAATACACTGCACTCCTGTTATGGGATGAGCTAAGAGGGAAGCGCTCCTGCCCTCTGCTTAAACCTCTTAAATGCCATTGTCATAAGATGACTGTAGAATATAAGGGGTTAAATCAAGGGTGAAATCAAGTATTTCACTGTTATGACTGATCCGCAATCGCATTCAATCTCGCTCAGATCTTGGTAATAATCTTTTTCATCTTTATCCCTATATACTTGAGTATACGCCGACCCAAGTATAAGCCGAGGCCCCTAATTTTACCACAAAAACATGGGAAAACCTATTGACCCGAGTATAAGCCGAGACCCCAAATTTTACCACAAAAACATGGTAAAAACCAATTGACTCGAGTATAAGCCGAGGGTGGGAAATGCATTGGTCACAGCCTCCCCAGTATATAGCCTGCCGGACCCTGCCCCATAGTATATAGCCAGCACCTGCCCCCCAGTATATAGCCAGTCCCCTGCCCCAGTATATAGCCAGCAGTGGGGGAAGCCAGAAAGGAGAGTTTTGATATTTTTTTTACTCTAGTATAAGCTGAGTTTGGGTTTTGAGCACATTTTTTGTGTGCTGAAAAACTAGGCTTATACTTGAGTATATATGGTACATCGCTGAAAAATATTTCCAGCCCCATAACCGCAGACGTCATTAGTTCTGATCATTTAGTTCTCCCAGTGAATTTTTTTTTCCTCTATTTTGACTAAGAACTTGTCACAGCATCACCGCCTTTACTGTAAAGAACCCCCCAATGACTTCAGATGATATCCACACTCAGACAATCCACGTGAGCACATTATGGGAACAGCATCCCACAACAGGAGCGCATTAGGGATAGTCCTACAAACCCCGAACACTAATGAAGCTGCTGCTCATTTCCTCTGCGCACTTCATTGACTCCCTAAGTATCTTCTCAGTGTCATTATTCCTTCAGCGTTACAATCACAAATATTGGATTCCTCATATTTGTTCTTCATGGCCTGATGGTTAGAATTATGTTATAAAAAAAAAATTTAAAAAAATCTGCCTGGAACGGTGTTGTCTGGCGCACGACTTGCTTTAATTGCCGGGTTCTCGTAGTAGAAGGAGGTCACGGTCTGGAGAGCGAAGGGTTGCTTGACTTCCGTGGGAATGCCGGCTCTGATCTGGTTATTCATTCAGCTTGTGTTAAGTAGCCCAATTATCGAAAGATCTAGTGTGAGACGAGTTCCCTCCTCTCCTCCGTATCACATCAGCCTTCACACTTATCCGGGGTGACACATAGTAAAGACGTGAAGATCCTGTCTTGGGTTACTGTTACCATTACTATTGCATTTTTTAAGACGTCTTCTCAACTAAAAGAGTGTGAAAGTTACTTTTGAGGAAAACATTCCTCCTTGGAGTCATAGCAATTATCCGGAATTCTCCTCTAATACATAAAAGACTCCAGGTTCAGGATTTTAACACAACCGGGCATAGGAAATTTTGGTAGTATTTGAACAATTCTTATAATAAATAATAATAATTCTTTATTTATATAGCACCTACAGATTACGCAGCGCTGCACAAAGCATGACAAATTGGTCCCAGTCCCCATGGAGCTCACAATCTAATCAGCCTACCAGTATGTTTTTGGAGTGTGGGAGGAAACTGGAGGACCCGGAAGAAACCCACACAAGCACAAACTTTGCAGATGTTGACCTGGGTGGGATTAGAACCCAGGACCCCAGCGCTGCAAGGCAGAAATGCTACCCACTCAGCCACCGTGCCGCCCTATATGATTCTAAATTCCCCCTTTTATATTATGCGAGTTAAACTGCCAATGCGATTGACCTCTGCGGGGAGTCATTAGCTATAATGCTGACCTCCCAGGTCATAGCACATGAAAACTGCCAAGTAGGAGCTTAAAGGGGTTGGCAACTTTTCACTAAAATGTTCATTAGACATGTCTCTGCATAATGCCCTCTGCAAATATACACAGGTTCCTGTTTCTCATTCCTTTAATCCATCCTAATTGCGTCAGCCACTGTGCCTCTTTCTCTCACTGACAGACACAGGGAGAGGGGGAAAGCAGGATGAGTCATAACTCTGCTGCTGCAGCTCCTCCTATTCGTCAGTGCACAGACATGTAAACAAAGATCCATAGAGAGTTTGCAGACAGCACTAGAGTAAGTAGCAGGAATGCTGAATCACTTGATGAGCATTCAGGATTTATTATTAATGCCATAAAGGCACATGGAGAACTCGCGTAAAAGAGTGCCAACCCCATTAAGTAGTCTTTACTGAGTCATTAGTGCTAGAAAAAATGTGGTCAGATATATTTCTTTTGCGTTTGAGTAAGACACACCCTTTAACGCTGAGGCATAACTTGGGTCTGTTGGGTCCTATTGCAAAATCAGTACCAGGGCACCCAATTACGGTTCACCCTATATAGAAAAAGGTCCCTGAGTCCTGCGCCTTTTCAGGGCTCATATCCCATACACCTGTATTGATACACACAATCCCTACAGATTTGTATTATTGAGACTCCATACAGGGTGAATACATTATCTATCAAACTCCGCCTTATCTATGTGTTTTTTTACCATAACCTTAAGTATGGCTATTACCTGATTGTAATCTTATGGTTTATTATATCTTTCTTATGACAATTTAATTTTTGGATCCAATTGTTGAAGGAGAGACACTATCTACCCTGTGGATAAGGCTTGTTTTGTAGGAAAACCCCTTTAAACTTATGGATTCATTCTAGGAGCAGCCAAAGATTATTTAACCTACCTGAACTCATACAATCAGAACTCATACACTTTCCCTAACTCCATTGTAAAGGCAGGAGGGCAGGTTGGTGCCCCTTTTAAGAACATCCCCGATTAACACTTTGGAGCATCCTTGAAGACATCTTAACATAACAATCCACCCAGATAACCTTTATTTAACCGTTAATTAGCTCTTCATTTAATAAGCCGCTTGTCAACCACACCCAGGGGATGATGGATCTGGACCAAACAGGTTCTTCAAACCATCAAAGATTCCGGATGCGGCAATATTCCTCAAAAGGAATGCGCTGTCACAGAACAAGCCAATGTATTCAGTGAGTTTTGCGTATTTTTAGAGAATTTTAGAGAGTTTTATTTTTATATTTTCTGTGTTTATATATTCCATATGAAAAAAAGGAACAGAAGTCGCCCAGACTAAGACTGGTATTAGTCTGATCACATCTCACCGCCTCCACTATGACCTCTGCACAGGTCACAGAGCATGCCCACAACTTTCTCCCATAGAAATGAGTGAGTCATCTCAGACTACAGGTTCCCATAGTCCATGTGGTAGCTGTAATGCAGTTACCGTAACAGAAGAAGTTAAGATGGTCACTTCCCATACTAATGTAAAGAATGGATAAATACATTACAAAAAATTATTTGTCAAGCCCCGGACAAGTTTGTAACTTTGCAATGAAAATACAAAAAAGGTTTAGTAAGCGGAGAACATTGTCACTGATTGGCTGCCTGGCCTCTTCTAGGACTTCCTGTCGTCTAGTGATGGGAATTCCGGCTCTTCTTAGTGATCTGGCTCATTAGGATCCGCTCACTATGAAGAGCCGGCTCTTCTGGCTCCTGAACGGCTCCCTATTAAATATATAATAGGGAGCCACAGACCATTCAATCACCCCACACCACTCCACTTTTAACCCGATTGTATTGGGTCAAAGGGGGCATGTTGAGCCAGTTAGGGGCGGGGTTAAGTGAGCCATCAGCTCACTGAGGTGAGCCGGCTCACATTGTTCATCTACAAAAGCCAGCTCTTAGAGCCAGCTCGTTTGCAAACGACAAATCACTACTGTGGTCAGAGGATATGAAAAAAGTGGGACAAGTGGTACCAGAGTGATGGGAGAGCATTAAGTAGTGAGTAACTATTTTTTTAATTCAGTGGTCCGCTATATGGTCCCTTCATATGTAATTTTAGCCAAATGAAAATCCACTTTAGGGCCACCACAAAAAGATAACTTGACCCCTCCACAGTCCAAATCCTCCACAACTTGACACAGTCCAAAAAATTTTGCCCAATTCTTGTTGCCCCCACATTATTTCTTAATGTCATCCCCCAGCCCACTCTATAGCACCCATGAGGGTACATACCTGTGGACCTACAACAGCCCCTACTGATATTTAAGAAAATGTGGACATTTGCTAAAACAAGGAAATGTATATGTAAAATATACATTTTACATACCTTGGATGTATCCATAAAAATCATAAAGTTACATAAAACCTTGCATAAAATGACAAAATCGAAAAGTACTATTTTTCGGAGGTTTATGGCAGGACACATCAAAATGCGGAATTCTAATCTTTGTTGTTGCTTAGAGAATATAACGGAGGAGGATTGTGGGAAGATACACAAACATAATGCCGATATACAAGCTGGTGTAGAAAGGCTGCCAGAATATTCTACTATATCACAAGTGACTAAGTAGAGTCATTATGTAGGAGGTGGTTAAGTCTGTAGATGACTACGATGACTCCATGCAACTATGCCGTGCAAAGGTTGAAAGCTGCAAAGCTTAAAGGGAACCTGTCATCAGGTTTTCCCCATTAAACTTAATCACAGTTTCCCATAGAAGTCTTCATACCGTGTCCCATGATTTCTTTTTTAATAGAAATCCATAGCTAAAAGTTGCTGGCTCCTCCCTAAGATGCTCACCTGGTCACAAGGGTCGTGCTTTCTCTTCAACAGGTCACTGTGTAACTCGGCTCAGCTCCCTCATTCCCCCCTTCCTCAGGAATTCTCTTCAGCAAGGCAAACAGAACCAGCATCTCTATTAAAGGGGTTGTCCACTTTTAAAATTCTGGTGGCGGGCTGAGGAGTACAGTACGGGGATAAGTGAGGCATCGGCTCACTGAGGGAAGCCGGCTCCCGTCGCTCATGCACTCTTATAGCCGGCTCGTTCCGGAATGAGACATCACTAATAGAGACATACATGGCGAATTGGAGTAAGAGGGCTGATGGGGCTCTCTCCTAGGCTGGAAAGTTTGTGCATTATGCAGCTGCAGCCTATGTCAGTCCCTTCTCCTCCACACTCATCCAGCTGTGGAGGGGATGAAGAATGCATGAGGAGACTGAGACACAGGCACACACAGGCTGCAGCTGCTCCCTTTCCCCGAGACTCATCACACGCCACTAAACAAGGTAATGTGAAATAAACTATTATAAAGTACTGAAATGATTCAGAATACAGACAAAGGCATTTTTATAATCAGCATAGCATAGGCTATTGGAACCTGTCACCAGCTAAAAATTACATTCCTAGTGACAGCTTCGCCATAAAGGGCAGTATCAGAAGAAAGTACTCATCCAGTTTCTCCTGCCTTACAGTTTCTCCTACCTCCTACCCAACATATAAATAGGATTAAAGGAAATCTACCACTTAGTATGGGGCTTAGTATGATGCAGGGACTGATCTTGGCTTGTACTTTAAGTAAGCGTTCTCTGCAAAAAATTGATTATAAGATTATACAAATTATACTCTGTCTCTCCAGTGGTTGCCCGGGGGCTTCTCCTCACCCTAATTATGCACTGCTTCAGAGAACGCTGCATTCACTGTGTTGTCCCTAACAGGCAGAATTAATCAATCGCTGCATCATCCCCCAGCTGCTGTGTATGAGTCATAAGCTCAGGTTGATTAGTCCTGTCTGGAAAGATCAGGAAGCTCCATGTACTGTGTTTATGAACGGCAGCCAGGAGCACCCAGCTTTCCCAAGGTCCTTCCAGTTGAAAGGGAATGGGGGGGAAAGATAAAATGGACCTACTTTGCTTTGCCTCCCTGTTTCCATTATATGAACTCTAGTCACTTTGTTGACACTACCAGTTTTGGCAGAAGTGTCAGTGGTCACGTGGTTATTGTGGTCAATTTGGGATACATGTCTTTGAGTGCATATTGGGTCAGCACCAGACTACAGGCTGCCATAGGGTGACCTACACTCTGCACCAAATACTGCACCCTATAGGACAACTGTGTTCATAATAACATACTAGCTACTAACTAGTTAAAAACAATCCATAATGAGAAGTGAATGAGAAGTGAATGAGAAGTGAATGAGAAGTGAATGTGCCCTGATGCAAATTTCTTTCAGTGCCAGTAACAGCTTTCTTCACCACAGCTTCCACTGGAAATGATGTTGTCTGTTATTACAAATTTGCATTTATTTCGGTGACTTGTCATCGTCACTGCTCAGAGATGAGGAAGCAAATATACATTTAGTCTGTGTACTTTTCAGGAGATCTGCTTGCTGTCACTGAATAAGAACCTACATGGTATTTTCTTTAAAGGGGATTGCAATCTAAACAGCATAGTCATAGAGGGAGGATGCTTGCTTGACCTTACAATCCATCAATTAGTGGGAACGGGACCCCCATTCTCTGATCAGATTGTATCCCCCTATCCACAGGTAAACATTTTCTGCAGCTTCCAAACCAGTTTTATTCAGATTAATAAAACTTCAGCAATTAAATCTGCAATAAACGTAGCCATATATGTCAGATAAGTATCTGCGTGACCTGCCATATTTGGTGGGTTGGGCATCTGGAGGTATAATAATAACCAGGCAGCTACCGATTTCACTGCATCTCCCTCAGTAAAGCTGAGTGTGCATGTGTTTATAGGAGACAGCTAGCATAGCAGACAACTATCTAAAATAGTGTAATGGGAATCTAACATTCAAATCCATCATGATAAACCAGGGACACTTGCGCCCCCTGTGCGTTACTGTGCGGCCTTACTCATAGATCCAGAAACCAGGATATCATACCATTCTCTTAAAATGATGCTAATGAGCCAGAAGGTCTCTGTAGGGTGTTACCACATCCCCTCCATGCTATGTATTCCCAGGCTGTTAAACTAACACTCTCCCACCAGTCTCCTTAAGACATTCCCACTCCCTATGCCTGCTGTAATCTCACACAGTGGGAGGAAGTGTAACAGCCTGTGAAGCTACAGCAAGGAGGGGCTCTGATAAGGCCCCCCAGAGCTCGTATGACTCATTAGCATAATTTTAAAAGTTGATTTTAGAAGGAAGGAGACCATGGATAATAAATATAAGAAGATACCACAGTCCCGGTGCCTGGATCTACGAGTAATGTCCCTGGTTTATCATGATGGATTGTGATGGTGGATTCCTTTAAAGGGAACCTACCACCACAAATCTACCTATAAAGGTAGATCGGGTGGTAGGTGGATCAATGGGACATGAGGATATCCCTTTTAAGGGCTAATCCTCACGTCCCCACACTTTTAAACTAACTTTTATGAAACTTTTATGCAAATTTTATTATGCGGCTACTGGGGCGTGGAGTAGCCGCATCTGAGGTTACATGGCGCGGCTACTCCACGCCCCGGTAGCCTCTTTTCTCCTCCTACTCACCATCTTCGGCGCGCAGCTACGAGCAGCATCCGACGATCCTGCAGTCTGCGCATGCAGAGAACAGCAGGCCCACGCCTGTGCAGCCCCGGCTTCGGAGCAGTGACCGTGCGGGGACGGGGACGTGAGTGCGGGGACGTGAGGATTAGCCCTTAAAAGCGCTATCCTCACGTCCCATTGATCCACCTACCACCCGATCTACCTTTATAGGTAGATTTGTGGTGGTAGGTTCCCTTTAACTGCAAATGAAGGATAAACATGGTAGAAGGAGGTTTCATCACTGTTGCCCCAAAAAACTCCAACAGTGACAGTGAATGTAACATTCAGGAGGATTTTCCGCATGCTGCAACCTGTTTGTTTGTCTTATTGAGGAAAGTGTAGGGAATGTTTGTAGAAGTTCCTCAATGGAAACCAGTATCACTATAGCACAATGACGTGGTTCACATGTTGTATCTATATACATATCAGTGGAAAAACATCATCAAGATCAGAAGGCAGGACAAGCTGTGATGTGATCACTCCGAGGAAGAGCTCAACTCAAGTAAATAAAATGCCTGCAAACTAACAAAGCATTGAGATGAACTTTGGTTATTGACCAAATACTTTTTTCCCACCATAATTGTTGTTTGTCTTATTGAGGAAAGTGTAGGGAATGTTTGTAGAAGTTCCTCAATGGAAACCAGTATCACTGTAGCACAATGACGTGGTTCACATGTTGTATCTATATACATATCAGTGGAAAAACATCATCAAGATCAGAAGGCAGGACAAGCTGTGATGTGATCACTCCGAGGAAGAGCTCAACAAAGTATTGAGATGAACTTTTGTTATTGACCAAATACTTTTCCCACTATAATTTGCAAATAAATTATTTAAAAATCAGACAATGTGATTTTCCGGATTTGTCTTCTCATTTTGTCTCTCATAGTTGAGGTTCTCCCTATGATGTCACTTATAGGTCTCTCTTCTCCCATAAGTGGGAGAAAGTGCCCAATTGGTGGCTGACTAAATCCTTTTCCCCCCCCCCCTCCCCCACTGTATCTTCATGGATATATGGCCCCAAATGTATCACCGATGGCTTATTTCGTAACAATGTTACTTTTATTTACATTTTTTTAGATGGGCAGAGAATTTTGTTTCATTTTGTAGAATCCCAAAGTATAACACTGCCTACAGATGCCCGTTTAGGAGCTTATTTACTAAGGATCCCTGGATCACATTTACGTCAGACTTCCCGACTTTTCGGGATTTCTGCCGCTGTGACAGGTATTTAGAAGAGGATTGTGTCGCACACGATCGGATGTTGGTGCATCGGCGCCAGCTTTCATGCAACAGAAATCCGGGGGGTGGGCCATCAGACGATCTAACTGATTCAGACTGAGCACAGGATTTAAGATTAAAATTGTGTCGCAAGACAATGCACTTACATGCGCCGGGAAGAAGAAGGTGAACTCTGTCAGACCTGAGCCGGGGAGCGACACATGCAGGATATCGGGTGCACGACCTTAGTGAATCGCGGCACAGTGCATTGTCGTCGGACAATGCACTTTTGGCTACTCCTCCGGACGGGTAAGTAAATGTGCCACTGAGTGTCAGCCACAGATAACCCCTAGCCAAAGATGGCCCTAAGAGTGTAAGGTGCCAGTAGTAGGTGCTTCACTAACGCCAGCCACAGTTTATAGTGAGTTAATTGAAGCATACTGCAGGCATAGTATAAGGCATCCACAGGATAGGGCCTAACTTGCTGATCGGTGGGGTCTCAATGATGAAACCCCCACAGATCACAAGAACGAGGGGTAACATGGGGTCCCAGGTACTTCAGTCGGAACCCTTGTCGCTCTGGGAGATGAATTGAGCAGGCGGCCGCGCATGACAGTTCTGCTCCATTCATCTCTAAGGAGTTGACGGAAATTACCGAGTGGTGCGCTGAGACCCCCACTGCAAGTTAGGCCCTATCCTGTGGGAAAACCCCTTTAAGGGAGTCTCGTGTGCGGCCTGTAATAATTTAGCAACAGGAAAGTGAAAGAGATTTTCCATGAATATGGAATAACCCCAGGAAGTTAGAAGCTGCATCCAATGGGGTGTTCAAGAGGGACACAGGACCCACTTCATCCAATGAGTGACCACCTCAGAACATGGGAAACCAACAGAAGGGAACTCCACTGGAAAAAGCAGGTTCCTTGACCAGGGGCGGAAGAAGAATGCCATGGTCCCTTGGCTGTATGAATATTATAACCTGGAGTCACTTCCTACATCTGGTACTAGAATCAGCCTCTTGGGGAATGGAGGATGCGTCCCTTCTGCTGCTTTCAACCTGTGGTTTCAGGACCATTGTAGGACCTTCAAAGGTCCTGAATGGCTCTTGTGTACTTGTGTATTGAAAGCAGGAACAGATGGGAAAAGATTTCACTGAGAAGGTCCTCACAAACCGCCTATTTTATAATCCACTACTGTCTTTGACACTCAAGACCTTTTTAGGCACACACAGGTCCAAAAACGGTGCAAAAAAAAAAAAAGTGCAACACAGGAACACCCAGAGGCTGGGTCCATATCACATTTAGGCTGAGCGTATACGCCAGTAAATCTCCCGATATGCTGAGTGACATATACGTTCAGCGGAGGCCACTGAAGTCTAGCAGGACAGGGGGATGGATGCAGCAGTACTGCATCCACCGGCCTCTGCTGAGTGTATATACAGGAGGGATAACCCCAGTGACGTCACTTTCCATAACATGACACTGACATCACTGAGGAAACACCCTGCATTTGGGGGGAGGAGGAGGCAATAGTGACATTTTCCACTCTATGAGTATATAGGAGGATATGTCTGTAACTCCCGACGTGTCCTTAAAACATATGTACAAGGTACCAGGTATGAATTCAGTATGTGCTTTCTTTACCGTGGCCCTGGCCCCAAAGTGATTTTCCATTGTCTTGCGGTGGGTGCAGTAGTAGATGGGAAATGGTATACGTTTTTTTCAACGTATTAGGAGATAAGTACTATTAATGATACGTGATAATTGGGGCCTGGAAGAGATTTTCATTGGTGCCCAGCAGCTTATAATACATTCTGGTGTATGGTCTGTATTAGTTTACCTGGTCTGGTGTGTGGTTTGTATTTGTTTAGGGGTCTAGTGTGTGTGTGTGTGGTCTTTATTAGTTCACTGGGGCTGATATATGTAATGACATTAGTTTAGGGGTCTGGATTGTGGTCTGTATTTGCTTAGGGCGTATTACATGTGGTCTGTATATGTTGAGGGGGTCTGTATTAGTTTACATGTCGTCTATATTAGTTTAGATGTGTATTTTTATTAGTTTTAGGGTGAGATAAAGATGATCATTTGTGATGAACCTACCACTGTCTATACCAGTGGTGGCGAACCTATGGCACGGGTGCCAGAGGTGGCACTCAGAGCCCTCTATATGGGCACTCATGCCATCACCCCAGGGTACAGTTTGCCAGACAGGACTCCAGGCCTCCAGGCCCCAAAAAATACATGGGTTTTGGTTGTAGTTTGGGCACTTGGTGTCAAAAAGGTTTGCCATCACTGGTGCATAAAATAGTGCAGTCTCACTATCACCCCCCGCTCATCACCTGACCTGCGCGCCATTACGTCTCAATGTGTACGCTGTCCGTGAGACCACATTAGAGATTGTAATGGTAAAATCCGGACAACCCTGTATATTCCATCAGCGGTTGTTATCTGAGAGTCAGTAAAGTAGGAGATGCTGATACTCGGCGCATTCCTGACAACATTCCTGGACTGAGATTGTAAATACATAGGACGACCATTACTCCTCTGATATACCTTCATCTAGCAGCTCCTTATCCCCAGGCCCCACCTGTTCAGTAAATATGTGTAACATAGGTGATCTGCAGTTCTTATAGATTAGATTTATGTGGGTCAAAAACAAAATAAATGACGATATTCAGATAACATATACCATAGGTCTTACATATTTCACTTCTGCGGATGCACTTGGAGCATTGTCCTTGCTCTAGGACAGCGTCTTGTATACCATGGAAGACGCCTGAGTATTATTTAGGCTGCAGAGGTGTTGTCCAGCTATTGTAACTGATCCCCAATCCACAATATACAAAGACCATCTTTGAGCGAAGCATCAGAGTTCTTGTGGTGTATTCACTTTAATGGCACTGTGCAGGACAATGGGGCACATTTACTAAGGGTCCGAATTGCGTTTTTTCCGCCGGGTTTCCCGAATTTTTCCGATTTGCGCCGAATTGTCCCCGGGATTTTGGCACACGCGATCGGCTTTCACGCAACATAAATCAGGGGGGCCTGGACGTCGGAAAACCCGACGGATTCGGAAAAACCGTGGAATTGAAAAAAATATTTGTGACGCAAAAATAGCACTCACATACACCGCGACAAGGGGGAGGTGAAATACGGCGGACTTCAGCACAGCAGCGACACCTAGTGGACATCGGCGCACGACCTTAGTGAATCCCGGCAGAACCCGAATCAGTGTCAGAGAACGCTCCGCTGGATCGCGACTGGACCGGGTAAGTATGCCCCAATGTCCCGGAAAGACACAGAATTGAATAGGATCTGGTCACACGTGGGCACTAGTCCTCTATTCACGGGGGATTTACAGTTCTCTCTTCCACTCAAGTTATCTGTAATCTGTAGCAGACCACTATCTAAAATAGTGTAATGGAAATCTACCATGAAAATCCATCATGATAAACCCGGGACATTGCTCATAGATCCAGACACCGTGACTGTGGTAATCTTCTTATATGTGTTAACCATGGCCTCCTTCCTTCTAAAACTTGGGGGGCATTACCAGAGCTCCCTTGTGCCGTAGCTTCACAGGCTTAATCTCATGGCAGCAGGGAGTTATAGCTCACAGTGAGGAGGGTGGAAGTGTTCCTGTGAAGCAACAGCACAGAGGAGCTCTGGTAACACCCCCAGAACCCTTATGGGTCATTAGCATAATTTTAAAAGTTGATTGTAGAAGGAAGGAGGCCATGGATAACACATATTAGAAGATTACCACAGTCATGGTGCCTGGATCTATGAGTAAGTTCCCCTGGTTTATTATGATTGATTGCAGATTTCCACCAGAATGGCCGCCATGTAATAGTAGCTTTCCCTTTATAGATGCCAGTTGAGAATTATACTTAAGTCAGATTCCCTGTATTACTACACATCTGGGAATCTGCTGCAGATATGTTTTTTTGATGTTCTGTGGATCCGCATTTGGATTAGCCTCATTAAATAGTGCTAATAATGTGGGATTATTCCAGCATATTTATGCTTTGTTATCTACTCACAGATTTATTTTTTTTCTCATTGAAAAAAAATTCTTTGTGAATTTGAAGGAACAAAACTCCATTCACATGGATCCAATGTCATTAGATTGGACTTGGATATTGGTACGGAGTCTGCAACGAAATCAATCTCGCAAACCCTACCCTTACCCCCCATCTATTATAATTACATATTATGATGCACTACAGATACTATTCATTTATGTAAAGTTTTATGGACAAGTTAGTGACTACAGGCAGTCCCCGGGTTACGTACAAGATAGGGTCCGGAGGTTTGTTCTTAAGTTGAATTTGTATGCAAGTCGAAACTGTATATTTTATAATTGTAGATCCAGACAAAAAAAAATTGGCCCCAGTGACAATTGGAGTTTAAACATTTCTTTGCTGTAATGGGATCAAGAATTATCAATAAAGCTTCATTACAGACACCTTACAGCTGATCATTGCAGTCTGGGACTATAGTAACATCCAGAGAGCTTCACCAGAGGTCAGAGGGGTCTGTCTGTAACTATGGGTTGTCTGTAAGTCGGGTGTCCTTAAGTAGGGGACTGCCTGTATTTATTCTAATTCTGCTGGGATTGATACGTTTTTGGGCGAGTATTGCACAAACGTTGCCCCTTTTCAGACCAAATTTTTCCCAAATTGTCTCTTTCCTGAAACAGTCTTGTCAAGGTTTGGACTATTGGTAAACATTAATATTGTATCCCTGGACCAAAGGACCCAAAGGATTATTGTTTTTTTAGCCGTAGTTCGATGACATCATCCATTAGCCTTTGTTTTCCCACTCCTGTGGACGGGAGAAGCACAGGGCTATAAATTAGGGTGAAGACGTTTGGTCATTGATACAGGATGGTGTTTCAGCGTACAGGCATAGATTTACTCCAACATACCTCTATATCAGTGATGGCTAACCTTTTAGACACTGAGTGCCCAATTTACAGCCAAAACCCATGTATTTTTTGCAAAGTGCCAATGCAACAATTTAAGCAGTAACTTATTACTCCCTGCTCTTTCACAGGTTTAAATTGTATAGGCACCTGAGGACACCAATACAGTAGAAAGAAGGAGAGGAATTTTGGATTATCATTGTAGCTTTCTTCTAGGGTTCTGGGCTGTCTGCGACTGCGAGGCCTTGAGTCCTGTCTGGTGAACTCTGCGCTGGGGTGATGGCGCGAGTGCCCATAGAGATGGCTCTGGGTGCCACCTCTGGCACCCGTGCCATAGGTTCGCCACCACTGCTCTATATAGTAAGAGGGACTGAATATTGGAGCCGGGTGTAGGGTTGACTATAGATAGATACTGTATATAAATAGGATGTGTTGATCTCCGATGAGTGTTACGGTCACTTAGTATGGCGGCTGTGCTTGGTCCGGCAGCTCGGCCTTATTCACTTTTAATATGAATAAGCTCTACTTAGGCCACTTGATGAATGGACATGTCATCATTGAACCCAATTGAACTCAAATTGATCAGAATCAAACCTAGATTCAACGTCAAACCTACATTTAAAGTGAAAAATGCTGCTGTTCAGGAAGCCAGGTACTGTGAAATAAACTTTTATAAAACACTGAAATGATTTAGAATTCTGACAAAGGAATTTGAAAAATCAGCATAATTTATTGGAACTTGTAACCAGCTAAAAATGATATTCCTGATGACAGGTTCGCTTTAAAGATGTTTATGGCTGGGATTACATTGTATAGAGTAAGCATTTGTAGCCAAGAGGGTGTTTGTGTACAAAGTTGCATCCATACTTGTGGTCAGCTACGTACACAGAGATTACAAACATGTACAAACATAGCTGTATCGTAGCTGCGGTCCACAAGCATAGCCGTGGCAATCCTGGATTTCCCTTCCATTCATCTATATAAAGCTTATGGAGAAGCCATCGCCTCTCCTGACATGACCGGTTAGTTCTCCCCTGAAATAATAAGAAATCGCCATCATTTAAGATGAAATCCGACTTGCTTTTGCAGCTGCAGCCTGACCTTGAGGCGCACTTTGTATGACCAGAACACCCGAGTCTTTCTCTTGTTCTATTATCCAAATGTTATCCTGTTTTATATATGATATAAGTTCTTTACTGTACATCCAGCAACAATACAATCCATCTGCCATGTCCTATGCTGCCAGCTAGATCCATAATCCAAGTACAGGCGGTCCCCTACTTAAGGACATTCGACTTACAGATGACCCCTAGTTAAAGACGGACCCCTCTGCCCCCTCTGACCTCTGGTGAAGCTCTCTGGATGTTACTATAGTCCCAGGCTGCAATGATCAGCTGTAAGGTGTCTGTAATGAAACTTAAGAACAAACCTATGGAACTGATCTTGTATGTAACCCGGAGGCTGCCTGTATATAGGGAAAAGAAAAATATCCTTTGACTTCCTGTGTAAATGTTATTTTACTTCTACATCATTGATAGAAAGAAGGTTAAAGGAAATATTCCACCTTCATATCACTCTAGTGCTGTTACTAATAAGCCATACATATACATGGAGTCCAGTATATACGAAGCCTCACATCATTATACAGGCTGTCAGTCAAGCACTGGGGGTGTGGCTGTGCCTCCCACTCATGAATAGGCTGCACAGCTTGAATATGCTAATGCTTCATTGGACATTTCACATGTCATTTGCATACAGCTTTAGGACCTCATTGCTTAGGTTTACAGGCATGTAGAGGGACAATGAAGGGATAGAGGCAATGCTCTCTAATGGCAGTTTATGAAAATATATTTAGTTTAGGGGGTTATTTTGCATGACGGGTTCTCTTTAAAGACTATTAACTCCAATTCCGTTGGGATTGATCAGTTCTTGGGCGAGTATTGCACAAACTTTGCCCCTTTTCAGACCAAATTTTTCCCAAATTGTCTCTTTCCTGAAACAGTCTTGTCAAGGTTGGGACTATTGGTAAACATTAATATTGTATCCCTGGACCAAAGGACCCAAAGGATTATTGTGTCTATAGCCGTAGTACGGTGACATCATCCATTAGCCTTTGTTTTCCCACTGCTGTGGACAGGAGAAGCACAGGGCTATAAATTAGGGTGAAGACGTTTGGTCATTGATACAGGATCATGTTTCAGCGTACAGGCATAGATTTACTCCAACATACCTCTATATAGTAAGAGGGACTGAATATTGGAGCCGGGTGTAGGGTTGACTATAGATAGATACTGTATATAAATAGGATGTGATCTTGGATGAGTGTTACGGTCACTTAGTATGGCGGCTGTGCTTGGTCCGGCAGCTCGGCCTTATTCACTTTTAATATGAATAAGCTCTACTTAGGCCACTTGATGAATGGACATGTCATCATTGAACCCAATTGAACTCAAATTGATCACAATTAAACCTAGATTTAACGTGAAACCTACATTTAAAGTGAAAAATGCTGCTGTTCAGGGAGCCAGGTAATGTGAAATAAACTTTTATAAAATACTGAAATGATTTAGAATGCTGACTAAGGAATTTTAAAAAATCTGCATAATTTATTGGATCTTGTAACCAGCTAAAAATGATATTCCTGATGACAGGTTCGCTTTAAGGATGTTTATGGCTGGGATTACACTGTATAGAGTAAGTATTTGTAGCCAAGAGGGTGTTTGTGTACAAAGTTGCATCCATACTTGTGGTCAGCTATGTACACAGAGATTATGTACAAACATAGCTGTATCATGGCTGCGGTCCACAAGCATAGCCGTGGCAATCCTGGATTTCCCTTCCATTCATCTATATAAAGCTCATGGAGAAGCCATCGCCTCTCCTGACATGACTGGTTAGTTCTCCCCTGAAATAATAAGAAATCGCCATCATTTATGATGAAATCCAACTTGCTTTTGCAGCTGCAGCCTGACCTTGAGGCGCACTTTGTATGACCAGAACACCCGAGTCTTTCTCTTGTTCTATTATCCAAATGTTATCCTGTTTTATATATGATATAAGTTCTTTACTGTACATCCAGCAACAATACAATCCATCTGCCATGTCCTATGCTGCCAGCTAGATCCATAATCCAAGTACAGGCGGTCCCCTACTTAAGGACATTCGACTTACAGATGACCCCCTAGTTACAGACGGACCCCTCTGCCCCCTGTGACCTCTGGTGAAGTCTCTGGGTGTTACTATAGTCCCAGACTGCAATGATCAGCTGTAAGGTGTCTGTAATGAAGCTTAAGAACAAACCTATGGAACTGATCTTGTATGTAACGCGGAGGCTGCCTGTATATAGGGAAAAGAAAAATATCCCTTGACTTACTATGTAAATGATATTTTACTTCTACATCATTGATAAAAAAAGGTTAAAGGAAATATTCCACCTTCATATCACTCTAGAGCTGTTACTAATAAGCCATACATATACATGGAGTCCAGTATATACGAACACAACAACGCGGAAAAGACTTCACCACCCACAGGATTTTTTTATACCTATCAATTCATCACATTCTTACATTTATGAGCATACCAGGTATGAGCGCTTAACCCTTCCCTTACTGCCGCCTTTACCCTCGCACTATAAAGTGCCTAAACTTTTGGATAAATTTTATGATAAACTCACGTAATTGTGATAATTATTGTCAAGATCATGGCCTTAGGTTCAGGAACAGGGCCGGATTAAGGGTGGTGGGGGCCCCTGGGCGCAAACTGGTGGGGGCCCTTCCAACAATGTTTTTGGAGCTATATAGCCTGCCAGCCCCCTGTAGTATGTAGCTTGCCAGTCCCCTGTAGAAAATGACGATCTCGGCGATCTCCCCCAGCGAAGGCAGCTGTGTCTCACTGACACCGCTGACATCCTAGACCCCTATGTGCGTTGCGGGCGGTCATGAGCCACTGCGCATTGCGCACAGAGACTGTCAGCGACTCAGCTGAGCTGACTGTCGGAAACTGGTGGGGTCCCCTTAAAAATGAAAGTGGTGGGGGCCCAGGGCTTGAGCCCCAGGAGCCCCTCCTTTAATCCGGCCCTGTTCAGGAAAGGGGTCTATCGGGTCACGCTGGGCCAGGTCTCGGTCCTCTAGAGCCAGAGTGGATTTTAGCTGCCATCACTCATCAAAAATAAGGCTGACAATGCAAAAAAATTAACAGTTTGGCAAAATAAAAGGGATAAAACCATCATTTAATATATTGCGTGATGATGTTTGTCTGGAGCCTGGGGAAGCAGAAGTAAGGGATCAATCTATTCGCTAGGGATCCCAAAATAATGACCAGTTCCTACTTAGACTTGGATATGCCGGTTTTATTACCCCATATCCAGGTATGGGTTCAGAGGGGAGGGGAGTCTACCACGGATAATTTGGAGATATTCCTATTTTTACTTTACAATTATAATATTATTTCTGGCTATTATACAACTCGTATCTGCGTTTTTAGCAGTTTCCTTCAGCACAGGTTGCAATGAGGTCTCCCATATACTGTACACAGAAAGTGGAGGAGGGTTTGATACTAAAAAAGAACAATACAGAAAAAGTAGTGCTCAGTCAGGATAGGTCATCAATATATACCGTATATACTCGAGTATAAGCCGACCCAAGTATAAGCAGAGGCCCCGAATTTTACCACAAAAACCTGATAAAACCCAATATTTTTTTTACTCGAGTATAAGCCGAGTTTGGGGTTTCAGCACATTTTTTTGTGCTGAAAAACTAGGCTTATACTCAAGTATATATGGTAATTGACCTGTCACCAGCATAAGTAGCAGCCCTTATAGGGGGTCTATGGCCACCCAAACCACTCACCAAATTTTATATTGAGAAGGAACTACTCAGTGAAATCTTTGCCCATCTGTTCCTGATTCAATACACAAGTACACAAGAGCCATTCAGGACCTTTGAAGGTCCTCCAAAGGTCCTGAAAACACATATTGAAAGAATGCAGAAGGGACACATCCTCCATTCCACAAGAAGCTGATTCTAGTACCATATGTAGGAAGTGACTCCAGACTTGTAGGGGGCTATAATATTCATATAGCCAGGGGGTCATGGCCGTCTTAATCCACCCCTGACCAGCATAACATAGAGAATGGATACCAACTGCATGCCTTGTTCCCATTGTATCTACTTCCAACTCTATGCTTTGAGGTATGCTAGGCCATACCAGATACCCTGAGGTTAGGCCATCAGTAAGAAAATTGTGGATAATCCCTCCAAGGGCTTCGCAGTATTCTCTTTGCTGAAAATCTGCATCAAAATCCTCAAAAGTACAGCAATTCGCTTGTTGATCTTACACAGATTGCTGCTGTGAATTTGACACCTCTTATTAGAATAGATGAAAAGCTACATTACAATTCTGCACAAAGCATTTACATGTAATAGATTTTAAAATTCCCACAGCTTTTTTCACTGCAGTCTTTTGAAAGAGTGTAAATCTAGCTGCTGTGACTCACGGTTCCCCCTCTCCTCTCCATAGAGCTTCTTATGTAAACTAACATCTCTGTCAGCTTCTTTCTGTCTGTATTCTGCAGAGATTTAAAGGACATTGAAGAATTGTAAACCATGCACACTGACATACTGGTGTGTGTCCCCTCTGGCATCAACTGCTCTTCTATTAGTTTTTATCCCCTGGTATTTACCAAAAAATTTTTAAATGATGGAAAAGAGCCTCAGGGGCTCCAGGTTCCCCTCAGGCCCTTTTGTGTAATTTTTAAAACCTTTTTTTCTTAAAAACAATGGCATAAGAAGCTCAAAGCTCATCCTGCCAGAGGGGTCACACTGCAGTATGTCCGTGTGCTTGGTTTACAATCCTTCATCCTGGTGGTAGATGTCCCTTAAGAGTAATAACTAGATGACGAGCAAAGAAAGTAGAATGATAAGAGCCAAAGTTACTGGAGAAGGAAGCACTTTCCTCTGATAAGATATATTACAGAGTGTCCTGTATTGATCATTTACATATCTGCCAGATAAACCCTTTAACGTCTCACTCTGATGGCAGAAAACAGTCAAAACATTCATTACATATTATATGTGTTTTTGTTAGATATCAAAACCGTACAAATATGTATAAGAGTCTACTGTACAGTGCTCTGGTTGCAATTATAGGGTTAAAAAGAAGCTGTAAATGACGCTTTCATTGCATTTCCACACGTAATCCTGCATCACTATGGAAGCTGCTCTCTGTGCTACATCCCCTTTCATTGCTTTCCTACTTCCTGGTAACTACACCCGCCAGCAGTGAGGTAGGTCAAAGTACAAAGCTCAGTGCCATCCTCGTGTCGCGGGGGATCTGCGAAGACATGTGTCGTGTATCGCACACCTGCAGAACTCCTCCGCACAGAGGGCTGTGCTGCTGCCTGACTATATAAAATCTATAGGTGTACAGGTACATAGGTAGATGTGTTACTCACACAGGGCAGCACTTACCAACTCTGACCCTGATGTAGCTCTTTACAGGTCATGTATTGGGGACTGGGTTAAAAGGGATCTTCCAGAATTGAAATACACTACTGAGTGTGGAAAGTATTAAAGGAGTCATACATTCCTTATTGATCCGCAGCCACTCCTTGAGGACTGTATCAGATTGTATTGGACGCTCTTCATTACAACATTGGGAGACATTTACTAAGACTGTGAGAAGCTGCGCTAAAGGTGCTCTGCCCGTGTATAATGCTTGGTGCGCCAGATTAATTAAGATCGTGCTCCAGAAATCATGAATGTGTCGCTTCCCCGCACTGGCCCAACGGATTTCACCAACTTTTCTGTGGTGCATAGCATAATCCTATGGGTAGCACAATGCCTCGGGGTTGTTAGCACTACAGCCTTGCAGTGCTGAGGACCTGGGTTCAAGTCCCATCCGGGTCAACCTCTGCAAAGAGTTTGTATGTTCTCTCCGTGTTTGCGTGGGTTTCCTCCGGGTCCTCCGGTTTCATCCCACACTCCAAAACATACTGGTAGGTTGATTAGATTGTGAGCCCCATGGGGACAGGGACTGATTTACTGCACTGTGTAATCTGTGTGTGCTATATAAATAAGGGAATTATTATTATTATTATTAACATAGGGCGTGCAACAGACTTTGCATGTCAAATCCGGTGCATGGTCCGACTGAGCGCCGGAACGCCCCATAATTTGTGCAGCCACAAAAGGTTACGTGCGACACATGTGGTGCAGACACTTTTTGCATACCTGTGAAAGCAGTTTACAACTAAAAGAACATGCAAAGTCTGACAGAAAAGTGGCACAAAGTCCTTAGTAAATGTGCCCCCTTCGGTTTGTGGACCTTGGTTTATGCTTATCCCTCATTGCATATTATGGGACAGAATTCTGTTTTAATTTGTACCAAAATAACTTTTTAAAATGCCTTGCTCCCCGTTTATTAAAGGAAATCTAGCTCCTGATATGTCCGGCACTGGCCCGGCGTAGAATTGCGTTATTACTTGCGCTTGTTCCACCTGACTTCACACCCCTCTAATCTCACTTAGAGTGAAGGTGGCGCAATGAAAAAAATAATCAAAACTGGCGGTTCACAAGGAATTGCAATTATATCAGGGCTTGTACGCCAGAAAAATGCTGTACACTTCGTGTCAAATATCCCGCCTAAATCTACGGCGTACTTACTGCTTCTCTATTTTGGCCTTGCTTTGCTAAATAAAAAATGAAAGATCACTTCTGCTAGAAATTATATCTTCCCCTTCAAGTTGGGGTCAGAAGGTTGAGTGAGTTTCCTGATTCTGTTTTATGAGGTCATCCAGGAATCACATCTACAAAAATAGTCTTGTCTTAGTTAATTAATAATAATACAGACCAAAGACAATACAATAATAAAACAAACACCAGACTATAAATACTACATAACCCAGACCTCATTATAAATAATAATACAGACCCCAGGCCTGATTATAAAGAATACGGTAATACAGAACCCAGACCTGATTATTAATAATACGGTAATACAGACCCCAGGCCTGATTATAAATAATACGGTAATACAGACCCCAGGCCTGATTATAAATAATACGGT